>OX451738.1:1404772584-1405290094 GCA_948472305.1 Vicia faba | reverse complement strand
CACCTGAAGCACCACTGTAACACCTCCATCATCATCCACCATTTTCAAAAATAGAGATTTGCACTTGGACTTCTCCAGAACTCCTTAGGCACTTTCAGCTCAAGCTAAGTATCCCATTAGCTTCCTGGGAACTTGAGGAAGCTAACCCAATCATTGGAACTCACTGAAAGCTGCTCAAACTCCAAACCCGATACCCTCTTGCAAGGTAAGTTTTCTAACTTTGGAACTTTTCATACAGACATCATCAATGATTTATTTATGAATGAAACATGTAGATATCATTTCCCTAAAGCTAACCATGTTCATAGTTTTCATTAATTTTGCTTGAGCTTAGAGAATTTTAAGATTGAAATTTCTGAGATTTTTAGGGTTCAGATTAGGGCCATTAAAATTCATGCTTACCTTTGATCTATAATTCTATTGCTTTGCATTTCTGAAATTGTGAGGAAATTTGCTACAAGTTTCCAGTTTACACTTTTCATTTTTGTTGAGGATTGATTGAGTTACAGAGCTTCTAGATGGGCGTGAGGTTGAAGATGAAGTTGGCCTCAGGAACGTGTTTACCATATATATTTCTGGTTTGATTTATATAAACAGGTGTATAGCCACCCCAGTGGTAGAAGCGCGCGCCTGTAACTAGAGGGACCTGGATTCGAGCCCCAGTGGTACCCTTTTGATTTTTTTTTCCATTTTTCCATATATTCTGACTTTTTTTTGGCATGCGCTGGGCCTCCTTGGGCCTTGTTGTTTTTGTTTTTACTTTCTAACCCCCTGTTTCACTTACACAAACCCTGGCCCATTTTTATTTCTTTTTCTTATTTTTATTTATTTCTTTCTTAAATATATTTTCTAATATTAAAAAATCATAAAAAATATAAAAATATTAGATTTATATTTGGATATAGTTTATTTATTTTTTTCCCACACAAAAATTATTTTATTTTATCATACTTTATTTATTTCACTAAATATTTTGTAAATTTAATTAAAGACTAGGATTTTAGTTTATTTCTCTCATAATAAAAAAAATGCTCTTTTAAATATAAAAAGACCAAAAATATTTTATAATACTATAAATTATTTTCAAGACAAAAATACCAAAAATACTTTTCTTACCAACTTATTTTCTTTTAATCAATTAATAGATTAGGGTTTTACTTAATTCCTTTTCCTAGTAAATTTAGGTTTACTTTTTATTATTTTAATTAATTATTTTATTTTTTAATTAATTATGTTAAAACAAATTCCCTTTTCCTAAAAAAAAATCCAAACAAAAATATCCATTTACTTTACATTTACATTCTTGAATAATTATTCATTTGCACATTATTTATTTCAATTCTTGTACAAATTCAATATGATTGTAATAGATTAAATAGGTTTATTTTCTTTCAATCCCCATTTATAATTTGTACACCCCCTCCCACAAGTATTGTAATAGAGTAGTATTTTTAAATTCCGCAATTTATCGCTTTATATACAAATGCTAGTAATTAGTGTTTGTATGGAAAGACTAAAACCAATGCTTAGAAAACCCTAATCAAAGACAAAATCAAGCATGAAAACAATACACTTGCAGACAAACACCCCTAGGGTAAATCTACTTGGTTGCCTTTACAAAATGGCCATATTACGCATGTGAGGTACCTTAGCAAAAACAAGCAAAGTATAAGATCATAGTCCCTCGATGGCGCTATCTAAGTTGCCTTTAAAATGATCTTAGTCCATAAAAAGAGAATGATAAGATACCTTGCAACATTGCTAATCATGGTTATACGATGACCCACGCCCGTCTCATTTACATCCAAAGATAGGGTAACTTACCAAATCAATGGTAAGATAACAATGTCAAAGAAAAAAGGAAATGAACATGAAATACTTTTGAGTAGGTAGAATGCTCCTAATTACTTGCTCAATTTAAAAACATCATTGCTATTTTCAAAACAAACACCTACACTTTCAAAACCTCTTACAAACTTGAAAATATTTTCAAAATATCAAACATCTTCGTATACATTCTTACGAACGAGAATCATTATAAAGATTGCCTAAACGATGGCCTCTTTACAAAATACTTTAAAAAAACACACAAAGCACAATTTTAAACAAAAAGCAAGTGATCTAGCAAGTAACTAAGAGCCCATGGAAAACCATGGATGAAAAGGGGGCTAATACCTTCCCTTTTCATAATCTACCCCTCGAACTCAAGAAATAATCTCAAAGGTCTTTCCTGTGCTTTTTCACCTTTCCTTTTGGATAAAAGAAAAGTCGATGGCGACTCTTGCTAACCGCAACATTTGCGATCAAACGCAAAACATTCAAGTCAGTTCTCTCACCGTATCACAGAACTGGCGACTCTGCTGGGGAAAATTCTAAAAAGTGGGGTTACCTTAGGGTTAGATAACATTTACTTGCTTTCATTGTTTGACTTATTTACTTTACATTATGGTTCTTTGTTTGGGGTTTGAATCCTCTACCCGAATTTGGGATACCTTGTAGGTAAGTAGAAATATGTTGTGGAAACTGTACGGGGTATACCGACATGGTCTAAGCAATAGCTACGTTAGTGCGACATATTTGTGGGTACCGGTAGCCCTTGAGTTAATCAAGGAGAATATAGGGCCGTTGAGTGATGTCATGAAGCACTAATGAACTCGTAGAACCTTTACTTGACCAACTTGGCCATTAGGACGTAGTGAGATGACCGGCTTTGGTGCAGTCTGAAGTTGATAAATACTCGATACTACACTCATTGTGGTTTAGTTTTTTGGGATATTTCGGTCGCCATCAAAGAGGCTTGTGCTGAAACAATGACCAAGGAAACAAACCAGTGATATTGAGCTCCTTAGAACCCAGTTACTATTGCTAGGACAAGTTTGATCCAACTAAACTTCAAGAGGGTACTTACCTATGAGACTCCATGCAAGCCTAAACCTAAGGACTTACTTACTTTATTTGTATATACATACTTGTACATAACATCATGAACATTATAACATTATACTCATTTACTAACCATTTCAAGGATCTTGGGATATATCTTTATTCTGTTTTATAGGACATGGATTCTATTCGCAGGAAAACTATTCAAGTCAATCTTGTAAAGATCCCTCCACAACCTAAAGAGCTAGCTTCAAGGATTCTTGAAAACTCTCCATTCACCGAAAGACATGGTCGACTACTAAACTTGGTCACCTCCAACATAGATAAAGATATGGTGAAGGTGCTTTTTCAGTTCTTTGATCCTTTACACCATTGCTTCACATTTCCCGATTATCAACTTATGCCAACTTTGGAAGAATTCTCCCAACTCTTGAGGATTCCCATTCTCAATCAACTACCTTTCAATGGTACGGAAAGAGACCCAAATCCAGAAGAGATTTCTCAAGCTCTACACTTGCAACCATCTGATATCACAACTAATTAGAAAACAAAGAGTGGTGTCAAGGGTTTCCTAGCAAACTTCTTGTTTGAGAAAGCCCAAAACTGTTGGAACTCTTTGGATTTGCAAGCTTTTGAGGAAATTGTGGCTCTCCTCATCTATGGGATGGTTTTGTTCCCAAATCCTGACCAACTAATACATGTGAACGCCGTCAAAATATTCATATCTCGTAACCTGGTACCTACTTTGCTAGGGGACATCCTACATTCCTTTCACACTCGCACTATGAGGAAAAGAGGTATCCTTATGTGTTGTACTCCTCTGTTGGCAAGATGGTTTATTTCGCATCTTCCCCGATCTGTATTGAAGAAATATCAAGGTTCAAGGTAGTCACAAAGGTTGATGACGCTCAAACATTCAAACATTCGTTGGTGTTCCCGATCTATAGAGAATGTTATCATCATCGACCATTGTGGAGAGTTCTCTAATGTCCCCTTACTTGGCATTAGAGGAGGTATCACCTATAACCCTTTCTTAGCCTTAAGACAATTTGGTTACGCCCGAAGGGATGGGCCACATGAGATGTTGGTTCAAGGTTTGGTATTTGACTATGAGAACGACGATCAAGGTCTTTGACATAGATTTATTCGAGCTTGGGGGATGCTGAACAAGGTAGATAGCAAGACATTGGGGCACAAGAATTCCATCCTTCTTGATCCTTACCTCAAATGGGTACGAACTCGTGCTTAGAGTCTTATGATGCCTTATCCCTCCATTCTCTCGGTAATCATGCAGCCTGTTATGGAAGGAGATGTTCCATACACTATTCTACATCCTGACATGCCCACCTCTCTTGAGGACTTACAAAGAGATTGGATACAACTCAAGGGGGAGCGAGATACTTTCGAAGCCCAATTCTATGCCAGCGAGAAGAAGGTTTTGGAACTCACTAAGAAACTTCATGAGGAGCGGACTCTGAATGCCTACATCGCACCAAAGAGGATTCATACTACCTTTTTATTTTAGAGTTTTTGTATTTGTTTTGACCAAAGAGGCATTTATGTACTCAATCTTTAATTTATTAATATAACATGTGTTTCCTTTTTGTCTAAAACAAATTTGAATATTTAAAATCCTTGAAATCATTGCATACGCATTTACCATTCATCATAACATAAGCAGGTTTCTTGCAACAAGTCTCCTCATCTTTCTACTGTTTATTTCAGTAAGATGGATCTCGAGCAAACGGTGAAGGATCTCCAAGCACAAAATGCTCAGTTTCAACATATGTTCTTAACTCTAGCCAAAGGACAAGAAGATTTGAAGATTTTGTTGGTTGAAGAGAAAAATAAGAAAAAGAAAATAACCGGAGTTCTGAACATGGGAAGAAGATTCCAAGGGCAATAAAGAAGGACCCTAGACTTTGCAACGTCATATAGAGAGAAAGATAATCAAGATGGAAAAGGCAAGGAAGCATTTGTTCAGCCATATTCAGAAGAGGAAGAGGAAGAAGAAGATTATTCTGAAGAACAATACTCTCCAGCCGATGATAAGTATAAGCATCTGGAAGAACGGTTAAGTGCAATGGAAATCCAAAAAGTGCCTGGACGGGACTTTGAGGAGTTGGGGTTAGTATCTGGGATTGTCATTCCTCCAAAATTCAAAGCACCGGTGTTCACCAAATATGATGGAGTTTCATGTCCCAAAATGCATCTCCGGTCCTATGTGAGGAAAATCCAGCCTCACACCGCTGACAAGGATTTATGGGTACACTTCTTCCAAGACAGTCTGTCTGGAACTCAACTTGATTGGTTTTATCAGTTAGAAAGAGCCAATGTTTATAACTTGGAAGATCTTGTTGCTGCCTTTTATAAACAATACCAATACAATGCTGATCTTACTCCCACCCGTACTCAACTCCAGAGTATGGCCATGGTTTCAAGTGAGGGCTTCAAAGATTGCGTGCAAAAATGGAGGGACTTAGAAGGAAGCGTCCAGCCTCCCCTATTTGAAAGAAAGTTAGTTGATATGTTTTTGGGCACCTTGTCCGGACCTTTCTTCAATCACTTAATTGGGAGCTCTTCGGCGGGTTTTACTGAATTGATATTGACTGGAGAAAGGGTGGAAGTCGGGATAAAGAATGGGAAGATTAAAAAAGATGCATCCTCTACTGCTGTAAGGAAACCATTAATTGGAAAGAAAGAAGTTGTTGCTGTATATCCTCAGAGAAATCAAGATAGGGCTGAACGCCGTCCAATGGTGGAGGCTGTCATGATTCTTAAACCTGCACCTGCTCAGCAAAGAAACAACCAACCAAGAATGGAAAGACCAGTAAGACAATTCACCCGAATTAATATGATACTATCTCAAGTATTGCCACATTTGTTAAGATCCAATCTAGTGACTTTGAAAGAAGCTCCAAAGAATCCTAACACAACCTCTCCTCACTATCATCCTAATGCCCACTGTGCATACCATTCTGAGAGTCCCGACCATGACACTAACAACTGTTGGGCTCTAAAGAATAAAGTACAAGATCTTCTTGAAGCCAAAGAGATTGAATTCGACGCGCCAGAAATGCCCAATGTTATCACTGCCCCTATGCCCAAGCACGACCATGATGTCAACATCATTGAGGAAGATATGTTTGTTACTTTGGTTGACGAACTTGTGACCCCACTCCTGACTATTAAAAAGAACTTGTTGAATTCCAGTGTATTCCCAGGCTGTGGTGAAAGATGTCATTTCTGTTTATCCTCACCAACCAGTTGTCCTTTGTTAAAAGCAGGCGTTCAATGCCTAATAGATGACAAGGAGATTTTGTTCGAGAAGACTTCTATTCCAACTATTTCTTATAATGATGTTTCCATTGTGACCATTTCTGACAATTCTTCCAGGGTCTCCACCAAAAGACCCGTTAGAATTACATCAGTTCCTAAAGTAGCTCCGTTGATAATTACAATGCCTGGACCCATCCCGTATTCGTCAGACAAAACCATCCCATGGAATTATGGAGGTGATGTCTACTACCAGGGTATCAAGCAAGATTAGCCAGCTGCTGAAGATTCAAGTTTTGAGAAAGATGACTCTGATATCAGTAACATCGCAGGGACTAGCAACATCACTCGAAGTGGAAGGGTTTTCTCTCCAGAAATTGCTCCTCCAAAAGATATTTCTGGACCTGTATTCATTCCTGTTGTTGCTGCTCCTCCAAAGGCTATTCCCAGTCCTACAATCATCTCTGCTAATACTCCTGTTGACAAAACTGTTACAATCCCTATTATCCCCTCTACTGACATTCCAACTGCCGAGTCAACCGAGACTTGAGGAAAAGGTATTATGGTTGAGCCTGTATGGATGAAGGCGCAATCATTGGCTATCCCGGAGACCTCCTGAAAAGAGATGAAGGAAATTTTAAAGATCATAAAAAGAAGCGACTACAACGTAGTCAAGCAACTAGGGCAAACTCCATCAAATATTTCCATGCTGGCTTTATTGTTATGTTCTGAGGCTCATGCAAAAGTCTTGGTAAAATTCTTCAAAACTTCCCATGTACCCCAAGAAACATCTGCTGACCAGTTCCAAGACTGCATAGCCAGCTTGACCGCAGATAATGGTTTAGGTTTTTCAGATGTCGATTTAACGCCAAGAGGGAGAAAGCATAATGAGGCATTACATGTCTCAGTCGAATACAGGGGCACGACTTTGGCTCATGTCTTGGTTGACACCAATTCATCTTTGAATGTATTTCCTAAAAAGGCTCTTGATAGGCTTTACTGTGAAGGACTGACCTTGAAGCCTAGCAACATAGTAGTGAGGGCCTTCGACGACTCAAAAAGGATGGTGCATGGGGAAGTGGACATACCCATAAAGGTTGGAACCCAAACATTTGATTCAACTTTTTATGTAATGGATATTCTCCCTTCATACTCCTTCTTGTTAGGCCGACCGTGGATCCACAATGCTGGTGCCGTTACCTCCACGTTGCATCAAATGCTGAAATATCCAATTCAGGGGAAAATCATCACTGTTCATGGAGAAGAAGAGTATATGGTCAACCATCTAAATTCTTTCAGATATGTGGAATTATATGGTGAATTTATTGAAACTCCATTCCAGCACTTTGAAGAAGTCCCGCAAGATATGGCAGTAACCAAGGTTGTTTCTCAAGTCCCAAAGATTACAAGGCCTCCGCTCAAGATGTCGTCTTTGAAGGATGCCAAGGTAGTGATAGAAGAAGGTGGGTGCACTATTTGGGGACAGCTCCCAGATATCCCATACAAATCTGACAAATTTGGTATGGGTTTTACTTAAGGTGCCCAGAAGGCTAGACGCCGCGCTCGTGTCAGAGGACCACCCTTAAAGATCAGCAACCGCAAAGTCAATGCAGTAGAGGATGATGAAGACAGCTATGACCTAGAGGATTGGATTTTCCCAACTGTCAATGGAGGGCTCAGCAATTGGGAAGCTAGATATTTCGTCCCGATCACTTTTACCCTACATTAGTTTGTCTTTAAATTTTGTCGAATCTGTAATATTAAAACAATTCAGACTCTTATAACCTTGTGCCTTACCCGAGGCACAATGGTCCATTTGTAAGGGTTATTATCTCATTTCTATATGACATCAATGAATCATGGACGTTTTTGCATAAAAACTTTGTGCTTATTGTTTTTATTTTTACATTTTTATTCCTTTCAAAGATAGATATACTCTTACACACACTTACGCTCACAATGCAGGTTTACATCCATTCGGGATCCCATGGGTAACTGTTCTGCTATGGCTTTCTCTGATTCTGAAAATCTAATATACCAAGCTGAAGACGAAGGTGAGGAAGATTTCAAAGTACCAGGGGAAACTCGCCAGGTTACTACAACAAGAAGAGAGGACCATTTAGCCCCACGAGGAACCAGTGGACACAATCAACCTAGGTACCGAAGAAGACAAAAGAGAAGTCAAGGTGGGTGCCAATCTGGAACCCAGTGTCAAAGAGCGTCTGATTCAGTTGCTACACGAGTACGTTGAGGTTTTTTCCTGGTCGTATGAAGACATGCCGAGACTTGATACAAATATCGTGGTACATCATCTACCCATAAAAGAAGACTGTCCACCGGTAAAATAAAAGGTCCTTTGCATGCGACCAGACATGTCATAGAAGATAAAAGCAGAAGTCATAAAACAATTCAACGCCAGATTCTTGGCTATCACCTTCTATCCGCAATGGGTTGCCAATGTTGTTCCCGTGCCTAAAAAGGATGGCAAAGTGCGAATGTGCATGGAATACTGAGATTTGAATAGGGAAAGCCCTAAGGATGATTTCCCACTACCCCACATTGATGTTCTAGTGGATAATACAACACAACATAAAGTGTTTTCCTTCATGGACGGTTTCTTAGGCTACAACCAAATCAAAATGGCGCCCGAAGACATGGAGAAAACAACCTTTGTCACATAGTGGGGCATGTTCTGCTACAAGGTTATGCCGTTTGGACTGAAGAATGCTGGGGCAACCTATCATCGTGCCATGGTGGCTCTATTTCATGACATGATACATCACGAAATAGAGGTCTATATGGACGACATGATAGCTATATCTCAAACAGAAGAAGAGCATCTTAATCATTTACATAAACTGTTTGAGAGGTTAAAGAAATATAAGTTGAGGTTGAACCCGAATAAATGCACATTTGGGGTGAGGTCTGGTAAACTCATGGGCTTTGTCGTCAGTAATAAAGGTATCGAAGTGGATCCCGCCAAGGTGAAAGCAATACAAGAGATGCCTGATCCTCGTACCGAGAAAGGAAGTCAGAGGATTCTTGGGACGTTTAAACTACATTGCCAGATTCATTTCTCACCTGACAGCTACTTGTGAACCAATCTTCAAATTACTGAAGAAAGATCAAGTAGTCAAGTGGAATGATGAGTGCCAAGCTTCTTTCGACAAGATTAAAGAGTACCTACAAGAGTCTCCTGTTTTGATGCCACCAGTTGAGGTAAGACCATTGATCATGTACCTAACTGTTTTGGAAAATTCAATGGGGTGTGTGCTGGGGCAGCATGACGAGTCTGGCCGAAAAGAGCGTGCTATTTATTACTTGAGCAAAAATTTTACCGACTGTGAAACAGGATATTCACTGCTCGAGAAAAATTGCTGCGCTCTGGCATGGGCTGCTCACCGGCTAAGACAGTATATGCTGACCCATACTACCTTATTGATATCTAAAATGGATCCAATAAAATACATCTTCGAAAAACCTGCCCTCTCTGGAAGAATAGCGAGATGGAAGATGATCCTGACAGAATATGACATACAATATACTACCCAAAAAGCAATAAAAGGCAGTGTACTAGATGATCACCTTGCTCATCAAGCTGTGGATGACTACCAGTCCATGAAGTTCGAATTCCCAGATGAAGACATCATGATGGTAAACAATTGTGAAGAATTCAGACCATATGACGGACCTGAACAAGGATCCCGATGGACCCTGGTTTTTGATGGGGCATCCAACGCACTCGGCAATGGCATTGGTGTTGTACTCATATCTCCTGAAGGATGTCATACTCCCTTTACTGCAAGACTCTGCTTCAATTGTACAAATAACATGGCAGAATATGAAGCGTGCATTTTTGGTCTCAAAGCTGTAATAGATTTGGGGATCAAATCCTTAAATGTATTCAGAGATTCAGCTTTGGTCATCAGCCAGATCAAAGGGGAATAGGACACTAAACACCCTAACCTTATCCCCTACAAACAAAACGTATTGACATTGATCCCATATTTTGAGAAGATTGCCTTCAAGCATTTCCCGCAAGAAGAAAATCAGCTAGCAGACGCACTAGCCACAATGTCATCCATGTTTAAACTTCTTTAAGTACTTGCCATTTACTCATAATAATCGACCCTCTGGTGTGAGCTCTTCGATTTCATAAGTGTTGTTGGAAAAAACTTGTAGGATTTGAAATGGTCCTTCCCAATTAGGTGACCACTTTCCTAAGACTCTATCCCTTCTATCCATTGGCAAAATTACTTTCCATACCAAATTTCCAAGAACAAACACTTTCACATTTACCCTTTTATTATATGCCTTTGCTACTTATTCTTTATGCCTAAGCACATTGTCCAGTGCTTCCAATCCGTGTTCTTCAACATCCACTAACGCATCGTACATCATTCCCCAATAATACTTAGTGGGGATATCTGATTGATTTTGTACTCTCACAGGTTGCAAGTGTATCTCTAAAGGTAGTACTGCTTCGTGCCCATACACTAAGTTGAAAGGTGTTGTATTAGTCCATTCCTTTAGGGAGTTTTGACACGCTCACAAAGCTTGTCCCAGAGTTGTATGCCAACTTCTAGGCATTTGGCCAACATGATTTTTAATCAATCTTATAATGACCTTATTTTCTGCTTCAACCTGTCCATTTTCCTGAGCGTAATATGTGTTGATGTTAACAGTTTAAAACATATCTCTGCAGCAAACTCAGTTACTTTCCGTCCCACGAACACATCTCCTTGGTGTAATACAGTGGGAGAACTGACTTTACTGGTTTTGCGTTTTTATTGCAAATGTTGCGGTTAGCAAGATTCGCCACCGATTTTTCTTTTATCCAATAAAGGAAAGGGTGAAAAGAATAGGAAAGACCTTTTGAGAATTTTCTGAGCAAGGGGGGTAGGTTATGGAAAGGGAAGGTGTTAGAACCCTATCCATCCGTAGTTATCTACAAGCTCTTAGTTTATAGCTTACTTTTAAAATGCTTTTTTGTGTAATTGTATTTGAAAATATTTTAAAAAGATGCCTTAGCACGGCAAACTTTGTAATGATTCTTGTATCGTTGAGAATGCATACAAAGTGTTTTTGTCTTTGAAAAATATTTAGAAAAGAGAGTGTATGTGTGAGAAATTTGTTTCGTTTTGTGAGCAAGCAACTACGATCTATCTACCTACTCAAAAGGGTCTTTATTCTCTTCCTATTTCCTTTATATAGTTCTATCTTACTATTAGTTAGTAGGAACCCTATCATTGGATATATGAGGAACATGCGCGGGTCATCGTACAATCACGAAGGTAACTCGTGAGACGCTTTAACAATTATCCTAAGGTATCAAGATCATTTACCAAGGCAACATCGAGGGGTCATCGAGGGACTATGATCTTGTAACCAAAGGGTATTTGCTAAAACTCCTCACGTTCGAGAGATGTGACTGTTTATTTTCTGAAGGTAACAAGTGGAGGCACCTTAGAGGAGCGTGTGTGCAAAGTGTGTTGTATTTCATTTATTTGTCTTAGATATTTAGGTTTTCTACCATTAGATTTTAGATCTTGTCATGCAAACCTATTAGCATACATGTAGCAGTTAAATATATATAGAGGGCAAGAAATAAAAGTGCAAGAATTAAACAATGCTATTACATCACTTCGAGATGGGGGAAATACAAACCAAAACGGGGGGAAAATGTAAAGGTCCTAATTAACTATTACAAACTATGGACAGTACAAAATTATAGAAAATAATAATGCGAAAGTAAATAAACGCGCAGAGAATGCAAAAGGGAAAGATGTCTAAAACCCTAAAAAATTCTAAGTGGTAAAAGGAAGTTTTTGTTTAGGAAAAATAATTTATGACAAAACTTAATTCTAATTAAATTTCAATAAATAAAACACACTTAGAAGGATTAAATTAATTTAATTAAAATTAATAAAATTTAATTTAATTAAAAAAACTTAAATCTAATTTTTTGTGATTTTATGAATTTTTTTTATAAAAAAAAGAAAGATTAATTGATTGAAATAAACGAAAACAAATAAATAAAGTAAAAACATAAACAGGCCACGCTGCAAAAATAATTAGGGGGTGAGAAAAAGTAAACAATTCCCAGGCCCATTAGCAATAGGGCCCAAGCACCCGGGACTCTAGTGAGGATAGCTTCTTGGGGTGCACCATAGGGACGTGCCTTTGAGGCTTTGGATCTGGCCAGACAAAATCTGATGGCCAGAATATGAAGCATACCATGCGCGTATTGGATCTGCATATTATTGGATCTGTTATGAAAATACAAAAAAAATAAAAACTCCTTCACGCCTGGATCGAACGCAGGACCTGAAGAGGGTATGCCTTTAGGACGCGCACGCTGCCACTGAACCTTATTGTTCATTCATTACAACAATCAAAATAAAATATAAAGCAAGCTAGTTCTAGAGCAGCAAACACGCGCTTGTAGTAGGCCCTTTTTTTTAAATGAACAAATAAAGAATAAGAATTTGGCCGCGCTAGCCCTTGACTCGAGTTAAGCAAGTCAATCACCAGGCCCGGTGGTTTCCACCTTCTTCTCCGATGAGGGTTTTTTGGATCCTGCGAAATACGACAAAATGAAGAAAATGAAAAGTCCTATCCACCTAATTCGGACATTGCGAATTCGATGGTGGTGTCCATTTGTCTTGAAAACACCTGTACGCAGAGATATGAAGAACACAACCCTTCGTACCCTGACAATGGAATTCTTGGATTCAGGACCCTAAGCTCACATGTAAGTCGTTAGATTTACTCAAAACATTAATAATCACTGTTTACAAATAAACAAAATGGGAAAGAATAATTACTGACAGGTTGAAAGTATAGGAAAACGTCTTTGGGCTATTCCAAGAGAAATCCCCTGTAGTACATAATCTAGATCCCTAGCGGAGCTAAAACCTTGAAATACATATCCCCAACGGATTTACAATTTCAAATCCTTAATTCCCATCAGAGTTAAGTCATCAACAACTCTCAATTCCCCACTAGAGTTAAAACTTCAAACTCCCAATCCTCAGCGGAACTAAAACTTTGAACTACAGACCCTCAGCGGAGATGAAACCTTTTTCCCCGGTAAAGTCAAATTTCCAGATATCAATCCCCAGCGGAAACCTTCCAATTTCCCCAGCAAGTTATCTCAAAGCCTGGAAATCAACAAGATAACAGTTAACTTTTGTCTTATCCCCAACCCGGGATAATTCCCCAGTAGATTGGCATACAACCCAAACTCCTGAACTTCTTCCAAACAGGAATAAGCTTTTCCCCCCAGAGTCCTGAACTTACTCTCCAACAGGATAGCTACTCCCCGGCAGTATAGCTATTCCCCACAAAGTTTTTACTCCCCAACAAAATGAAGATTCTCATTCTTGATTCCCCAGTGAAGTTGCCAGAGTCTTCATTACTCCCCAACATGAATTTGTCAGAATTTTTTAATCCCCTGCAGATCGAAGATTCTCATTCTTGACTTCCGAGCATGAACTCCCCAAGGATTCAAATTCCCTGAGAGATCGAAGATTCTCATTATTAATTCCCCGCGGAAGCCATCGGAGTCTTCCTTATTCTCCAGCAGATCAAAGTTTTCCTTTGTCGGATCCCCTGTAGAGATCACCAGAGTTTTCCCTATTCCCCAGCCGAGTAAGGATTCCCATTATTTAACCCCCAGTAGAAGTCTTCAAAGTTCTCTGGATTCCCCAAGCAGGTTTCTCAAGCAACACTTGGCTTTATTTTCACGACGGAATGTTTATCATCCTCCAACTCTAAAGACTTGAAAGATCCCTATCCCCAGGAAAGTCATGAAGGATTCTCACATCCCCACATAAGTTGTCAAGGATTTTTAATCTCCAGCAACGGTCAAGGATTTATTCTCCCCGGCAGCAGCCAAAGATTTTATCATCCCCAACAGTCATTAAGGATTTATTTTCCTCAGTAATACAGCAAATCAGCTTACATGCGCATACGTTACATTCATGTGTCGTAAACATTGATAAAACACATTTTATTGCATCATACATGTCATGCAACATAACTTTGTGTTTCAGCTAACATTTTACCCTTTTCAGGATAAGATTAACAACTATCTTTAACAAATATTCAAGGATTTCAGATACAGTATGGATACACCCCAGACACGAAGGTCATTCTATTATTCATTCAGAATTTCAAGTCACGGTACCGTACGGATACGCTTCAGGCACGGAAGCCATTCTACTTCTCATTCAGAATTTCAAGTCATGATACCGTACAAATACGCTCCAGACACGAAAGTCATTCTACTTCTCATTCAGAATTTCAAGTCACGATACCGTATGGATTAGCTCCCGACACGAAAGCCATTCTACTTCTCATTCAGATTCAACTATCAATTTCAAGTTCAGATGCACTCCAGATACGGAAGTCATTCTGTCACTTATCCAGATCCCAATTACAGTACGAATACACTCCAGACACAGAAGTCATTATGCTACTCATACAGATCTCAACTTCAGATACAGTCCAGATACGCTCCAGACACGGTTGCCATTCTGTCAGTCATTCTGACTTTATCCCCAGCCCAGAGTTGCTCCAGACACGGATGTCATTCTGTCGCTTAATCAGATTTTAGATTCAGATACAATACAGATACACCCCGGACACGGAAGTCATTATGTTATTCATTCAAGAATCAAATACAGTTACATCTTGGATACACTCCAGACATGGACGCCATTCCTTTGCTCATTTAAATTCAATCTCCAGATACAGTTCAGATACGCTCCAAACGCGGATACCATTCTGATACTCATTCTTTTGACTTATAACATAAAATTTAACAAACAGTCTTGGATGGCATATTTAAGCCCATCTCCAACAAGATTCTATCACATCTCCAAATGGCATCTTTAAGCCCATTTCCTCAACTACGTTTTGACGAGTGCAAATTTACGGGCACTCTAGTGTCCAATCATCTTTTACCTTCGAGTTACGAACGACAAACTCGCCAATCTAACTCTTCAGGTTCAAGAAGATTGAACAGGGGAAGCTGTTGTACCCTAAAATTTTCCCTCTCATTTTATCAATATTTTTCCTCACAAGACTCTTTGGACTCAAGACCAGTTTAGGGTTTGCTCAGCTCAAGACCTCTCCTTGCACGGTTGACCTGAAATTAGGGTTTGAGTTTGCACAAGGATTTTTGGACTTCCAATGCCTCATGTGACTTTCATACTTCATGTTGGACTCCTAAGATTGCTCTTACCAAGTTTCAAGCTTTGAATCACATTTTTGCCTAGTCAATTGGACAATTGACTTGAAAATCAGCTGTATTGGGAAAAAAAGTCAACTGTGGCCAATTTACAGTCAAACCTCATAATTTTTGATCCACATCAACATTATAGACTCATATGAACCATTTGATCAAGTTTGGATCACAACTCCTCAAGAAATTTGATCAGATCATCAAAAGGGCAAAATGGTCATTTTTAGGGTTTTGACTGCAGAAGGGCAATTTCTGATTTTTAACCTAGCCAATGGCAAATTGGGTTCAAGCATGGTTTCAAGGACTAAATAGAATCATCTTGACCTAATCACAAAGTTCAAAAGATCTCAAATGCATTGGATTGACAGATGAATTTTCCAGTCAACTGATCAAAAATCAATTGTAAACTGAAAAGTCAAACTTTGACTTTTTGGTCAAAATCAAATGCCAAGGGTCATTTTTCATCAAGAGGTGTAAAAACATGAAACTTGTTCACCAAGAAATTTGGAAATTAGGGTTTAAAATGAAAAATTTTCATAACTTAGAAATTTTCTAAGTTATGAAAATTTATTATTTTTTCTCAACTTTTCTCAACTTTTTCACCATGATGCAATTGGATTCAAAGAAAAACTACAACATGAAAGTTGTAGTCCTCCACAAAATATACAACTTTGATTCACATATTTTCCCCAAAATATGCTTGGATCTCAAGTTATGATTTTGTGAATAAGGGTCTATGAAACTTTTAACTTAGTGAAATTTTGCCCTAGTTTAGGCAGGATTTTGACCTATCTTCATGGCAACTTTTCAACTAGTTCTAAGTGGAATATCAAAATGCATTTCAAAGATGGATTGTAGATCATGTTAAAATCTTTCCAAAATGTCCAAGAACTCTCTAAGATCATTTATGGTTAGGGAGAATCAAAGGAAAGAAAATGGAAAATTATCACTTTTGTCCATGGCATTTTTCACATTGGCACAACTTGCAAATCAGTTTGAATCATGCTTGTAATTGAATTACAGGTTCTAATCCTTTTTACACTCCAAAATTGAATGCAAATACAATGGTTAATGGCATTATTTTGATCTTTGAAACATTGTACAAGGGTTTAATCCAAAAATGGCAAAAAGTTAACATTGTTAATTTGATAAAGTTAGCTTTTACAAACTTTGTTTATCTTGAGCCATGGACCAAAGTTTTGCTGCAAACCAACTCCACAAATATTAGGAAAAGTGTACCAACTATGTGCAGACCCTGAGCTAGCTTGTACAAGCCTTTGCCTTTGTCAACTCACTTTTGCTTCAAAAGCAAGTAAGCTTGCAAAAGGAACACAACTTGTGCATCTGTTAAAACCAAGCATTGGCATCATTTCAAACAAGTTTTACATATTGTCTAAGGCCAGAAACACGAGTTTACAACATCTCAAACACCCAAAAACACCAAAACACCAAGTTCCTGCCCAAACAGGGCATCACCTGGAGAATCACTTCCAAAACAATTTTGCCTCGTGCGTTTTGCTTGAAACCACTTCAAACACATTCAATACAACACACCTAAACTGTCCAGGCCCTTACTTTGAAACTGTAACCTCGTTTGCACACTTCACCATTTTCAATTTCTGAGTTTGCAGGTTGAGTTCTATAGGGAGATTCAAGCCATTTCAAAGCAAGCTGAGCATTGGGAAAGGTCAAAGGAACTTCAAGCAAGCTTAAAAGACCTTCAGGCCTCACTCACAACTCCTACATTGCCATATTTGAACTTGACTGAACAAGGTAATTTTCAACTTTCTATCTCCTTATTTAAACATCCTTAGGCTTAGGTTTGTGAAGCAAAAATGTAGTCCTTAATGTCCTTGAGCTGTACATATGAATAGTTCTTATTTATATTAAATGAGCTAGGAGAATTTGGATGTTGAAGTTGATGAAAAAACTAGGTCATAAATTAGGGGCACTAAAATTCTCCCTGGTTTTAGAGTTAGATCAAGTTTTTTATATGGTAGGAATCGTGATTTAACAAGCTACAAGTTTCATGTTGCAAGATTTTGATTTTAAGCACGTATGCAGGAGTTACAAGTTTGAACAAGGGCGCACGTGTTTTCTGTTTCTGGAGGACAGGGCGAAGTGAGTTGGGTTGGACCTGGCTTTTTCTGACTATTGACACCCCCTATTTACTTCCTGCACCCCCTTGGCCCATTTTCTTCATTTTTGTATATTTTCTCATTTCTTTTATATTTTATGACTTTTATTATTTTTTCTAAATATTGAAAATCACCAAAAATATTTTCTTAATTTTTACATTTTTATTTTATTATTTTTATTATTTTTTTGGGCATAAAAATAGTTTACTAATAATATATATTTTATTTTTCTTAAATAAATTGCAAATAATATTAAAATACTTACATATTTTATTTTATTATATTATACATATAAAATAATATTTTCTCACATATTTTGTTTTTTTAACATTTTTGTATATATATTTATTTATTTTCTTGTACATAAAAATGAATAAATAAATAATTAGAATATATATTTTCTTAAAACAAAAATTAGGGTTTCTTCACCCTTCCAAAAATAATCATTTTTATTTTCTTATTTTTAAGACATAAATAAATTTATTTTACATACATAAAATAAATACAAAAACATTTTTTGCATACTTACATTTATTTGCATATTTAAATACTTGTTTATTTATTTATTTATTATTGTACAATAAATTCAATTTGGTTGTAATAGTTTTAGGGTTTTTATTTTGTGCAAATATCCCCCTATTCAGACTTGTATCCCCCTCCCCATAATAATGTTGTAATATTCTTAGATTTACTTTTACGCATTTTATTGCTTTCATATGCCATGATAGTAAATTAGGGTTTTGTATGCAAAAACCAAAAATCAAACAAATAGCATGACTAAACACAAGACAAAAATGCATGAAAAATGACAACACAATGCACACAAGCACCCCTAGGGTTTCATCCACTTTGTTGCCTTAAAACATGGCCATGGTATGCATGCTAGGTATATTGGCAAAACAAAACAAAACAAAATAAAAAGATCATAGTCCCTCGATGATGCTATCTTGGTTGCCTAAACAAATGATCCAGTCCCTCAAAAAACTTGCTAAGATACTTGGCAATATTGTTATCATGGTCATACGATGACCCATGCCCGTCCCGTTTAACATCCAAAGATAGGGTTGTTTACCAAATGCAATGGTAAAACAACAATGTCAAAGGAATAAAAATGTGTAGGAAAGATCTTTGAGTAGGGTAGACAACTCCTAGTTACTTGGTCAAATTGCAAACCATCCTTGCTATTTTCAAAAACTATCACACACATTACAAAACAATTTCAAAACAATTTCCCAACAAACTTTCAAACATTGAAACATTTTTCAAAAGACAAACACCTTTGTATACATTCAAACAAGAATCATTACAAAGGTTGCCTAAACAAAGGCCTCTTTTCAAAATAATTTCAAAACGACACACAAAAGCACCATTTCAAACAATTGAAAAGCAAAAGCAAGTGATCTAAAACAAGTAACTAAGAGCCCATGGAAAACCATGGATGAAAAGGGTGCTAGCACCTTCCCTTTTATTAATCTACCCCCCAAACCCAAAAACAATCTCAAAGGTCTTTCCTGTGCTTTTTTACCTTTCCTTTTGGATAAAATAAAAGTCGGTGGCGACTCTTGCTAAATCGAAACATTTGCGAATAAAAAATGCAAAACCTAAAGTCAGTTCTCCCACCGCATCACAGAACTGGCGACTCTGCTGGGGAAAATTATAAAAAGTGGGGTTACCTTAGGGTTTTAGATCACCTTTACATGCTTATCTTGCTTGACTTGATTGCTTTACACTTTGGTTCTATTGTTTGGGTTTGAATCCTCTACCCGGATTTAGGAAGCATTCATAGGTAAATAGCAATACGTTGTGGAAACTGTGCAGGGTATACCGACATGGTTGAAGCAATAGCTATATTAGTGCGACATATTTGTGGGTACCGATAGCCTTTGAGTCAATCAAAGAGAATACGGGGCCGCTGAGTGATATCATGAAGCACTAATGGACTTTTAGAACCTTTACTTGACCATCTTGGCCTTTTAGGATGTAGTGAGATGACCGAATTTGGTGCAGTCCGAAGTTGGTAGATACTCGATACTACACTCATTGAGGGTTGTTTTATTGGAATATTTTGGTCGCCAATAAAGTGGCTAAACTGAAACAATGAACACAGAAAATAATCCAGTGATATTGAGCTCCTTAGAACCCGGTTACTATTTCTAGGACAGGTTGAGCCAACTAAACTTCAAGAGGGTACTTACCTATGAAACCCCATGCAAGCCTGAAACTAGGAACTTGTGTGAATTGCTTGTACATATATATTTGTGCATAACATCACGGACATCATGAAGCATCATATGCATCCACTACCCATTTCAAGGATTTGGATTTTCATCTTTGTTTCTGTTTTGTAGGTAATGGATTCACTTCGCAGGAAAACAATCCAAGTCAACCTTGTAAGAATTCCTCCTCAACTCAAGGAGCTAGCTTAGAGGATTCCTGAGAATTCTCCATTCACCGAGAGGCATGGTCGTCTTCTCAACTTAGTCAACACCAACACTGAGGAAGACATGGTGAAAGTTCTCTTCCAGTTCTTTGATCCCCTACACCACTGCTTCACATTTCCCGACTACCAACTTGTGCCTACTTTGGAGGAATTTTATCAAATCTTGAGGATTCCTATTCTCCATCAACTACCTTTCAACGGTACAGAAATAGATCCAAATCCTGAAGATGTTGCTCAAGCCCTATACTTGCAACCATCTAATGTCATAGGCCATTGGGAAACTAGAAGTGGTGTCAAGGGTTTCTTGTCAAAGTTCTTGTTTGAGAAGGCCCAAAGCTGCTGGAATTCATTGGACTTACAAGCTTTTGAGGAGATTATAGCTCTTCTCATCTATGGGATGGTCTTGTTCCCAAACCCTGACCAACTCATAGATGTGAGTGCTGTCAAAATCTTCATGGCTCGCAACCCGATGCCTACATTGCTTGGAGATATCCTCCACTCTTTTCACACTCGAACAATGAGGAAAAGAGGTGTTCTCCTGTGCTGTACTCCTCTACTGGCATGATGGTTTATTTCTCATCTTCCCCAATTATTTTTGAAGAATGAGCAAGGTTTAAGGTGGTCACAATGGTTGATGACCCTTACACATTCAGATATCCATTGGTGTTCTCGATCAAAAGAGAATGTTATCATCATTGACCATTGTGGGGAATTTCCTAATGTCCCTCTACTAGGCATTAGGGGAGGCATCACCTACAACCCCTGCTTGGCTCTGAGACAGTTTGGGTATGCCCGAAGGGATGGCCCACATGACATGCTGATTCTAGACTTGGTTTTTGACTTCGACAACGATGATCAAGGACTCCAACAAAGGTTCATCCGAGCTTGGAGAATGCCCAACAAGGTGGACAGTAAAACCTTGGGACACAAGAATTCCATCCCCCTTGAGCCTTACCTCAAGTGGGTACGAACCCGCACCCAAAGTCTTATGATGCCTTACCCCTACATGCTTCCTGTGATTATAGAGCCTGTTATGGAAGGAGAGGTTCCATACACCCTCCTACATCCTGACATGCCAACATCACTCGAAGATTTGGAAAGGAGTTGGATACAGCTCAATGGAGAGCACGACACTTTTGAAGCCCAATTCTACGCAAGCGAGAAGAAGGTTTTGGAACTTACTCATCAACTTCACGAAGAGTAGACTCTCAACACCTAGATTGCACCAAAGAGGATGTGCAACGTCTTTTTACCTTATAATTTTGTATTATTTTGCCCATGGGGAATTGATGTACTAACAAATTCTATCTTATTAATATGACGTGTGTTCCTTTTTTGTTTAAAACAAATTTGAATTTATGAATCCTTGAATGCATTACATGAATACATATCATTCATCATATGCATAAACAGGTCTTCACACCAAGTTTCCTTATATCTCTGCTGTTTATTTCAGCAACATGGATATTGAATAGACGGTCAAAGACTTACAAGCGCATAATTCACAGTTTCAACAGCTACTTCTGACCTTGGCCAAGGGGCAGAAGGAGCTCAAGACTTTACTAGAGAAGGAAAAAGAGAAAAAGAAAAAGAAGAGAGTTGGTGTGGCTACCCTGGGCAGAAGATTTGAAGGTCAATCCAGAAGGGTCTTGGATTTCCCCTCAACATCTGATGAAGGGGTAGGAAAAGGAAAGGGAGCTGCAGTACCATCTGATTCTGAGGAAGAAGAAGAAGAAGAGGATGAAGACTATTCTGAACAGCAGTACCCTCCTGCAGATGACAAATACAAGAACTTGGAAGAACGTCTGACAGCTATGGAAGTACAGAGAGTGCCTGGGCTGGATTTTGAGGAAATAGGGTTGGTTTCTAGAATTGTGATCCCTCCTAAATTCAAAGTACATCTGTTTGCTAAGTACGATGGGTTGTCTTGTCCCAAGATGCACCTATGATCTTATGTCAGGAAAATCCAACCACATTCTTATGACAAAGACCTGTGGGTCCATTTCTTCCAGGACAGTTTATCAGGGACACAACTGGATTGGTTTTACCAGTTGGAGAGGTCTGATGTGCATAACTGGGAATATTTGGCGGACGCCTTCTACAGACAGTATCAATATAACGCGGACTTAGCACCAACCCGTACTCAATTACAGAGTATGGGCATGGTCTCAAATGAAGTTTTCAAAGAGTATGCCCAGAAATGGAGAGACTTGGCGGGAAGGGTGCAGCCACCTTTATCTGAAAGAGAGCTTGTGGATATGTTCTTGGGGACTCTGTCAGGTCCTTTCTTTAATCACTTGATTGGAAGTTCGTCTGTGGGATTCACCGAGTTGATTCTAACTGGTGAAAGAGTTGAAGCCGACATAGAGAGCGGGAAAATTCAAAAAGATGCATCTGCTTCCGCTGCCATCAAAAAGACTTTTCCGGCAAAGAAAGAAGTCTCAGCTGTCTATGCCCATAGAAATCAAGGAAGAGTTGAGCGCTGGATAGCGGTGGGGGCCGTAATGATTCAGAAGTCTGTAGCTGATCAACCCAGAAACCATCAACCAATAACCAACCAAGCAAGGGTGGAAAGACTTGTACGACAATTCACCCGGATCAATATGACTCATGCTCAAGTCTTACCCCATCTCTTGAAGTTAAACCTTGCCAGTTTGAAAGAAGCCCCGAAGAATCCGAATACATCTTCTCCTTTCTACCATGCGAATGCCAAGTGTGCTTATCATTCAGATAGCCTGGGGCACGACACCAACAGTTGTTGGGCCCTCAAGAATAATATTCAGGATTTAATAGACACTAAAGAAGTTGAATTCGACGCCCCTGAAAAGCCGAATGTAATCTCTGCTCCAATGCCAAAGCATGGCCACAATGCCCATGCTATTGAAGAAGACCTTTTTGTTGCTACTATTGATAATTTAATGACTCCGCTACCGATAATCAAGTTGAATTTGCTGAAGGCTGGGATTTTCCCAGGTTGTGAAGAAGATTGTTGCCTTTGTTCATCCTTACCAACCGACTGTCCGTTGTTGAAGTTAGGCATCCAACGCCTAATGGATAACCAAGAAATCCTTTTTGAAAAGACTCCTGTTACACCGACTCCTGTCAATGATGTTTCGATTATTACCATATCCTCCAATCTTTCAAAGGTCTCCAAAAGACCTGTTAAGATTACATCCGCTCCCAAGATTGCACCTTTGAAGATAACCATGCCCGGGCCCGTCCCGTACAAGTCCGATAAATCAATACCGTGGAACTATGGGGGAGAGATCTTTTACCACAGTGTTAAACAAATTGAATCAACTGAAAAGAGTTCTGATGAAGAGACTTCTGACATTAGAAACATTGCTGGCACGAGAAAAATCACCCGCAGTGGAAGAATTTTCTCTCCAGAGATTGCCCCTCCAAAGGCAATCTTTGGACCCTGAGTTGCTCCTAAGGTTACTCCTGTACCGGTCAACATATCCGTGAGAACTCCAATTATTGAAGAAGTTGTGACTCCTGTGGTTGTCCCCTCTACTGCTGCCGATGATAGAGGGAAAGGGATCCAAGAAGAGCCTGTCAGGACGAGGGCTCAGCCATTGGGCATCCCTGAAACCTCTCAAAAAGAAATGGAAGAGATTTTGAAAATAATCAAGAAAAGCGATTATGATGTTGTGGAACAACTGGGGCAAACCCCCTCAAAGATCTCTATGTTGGCACTGCTGCTTTGTTGAGAGGCTCATGCTAAAGCTTTGATAAGATTCTTGAAGACGGCCCACGTGCCACAGGAAACCTCCGCGGATCAGTTCCAGGAATGTGTAGCTATCTTAACAGCTGACAATGGTCTAGGATTCTCCGATGCCGATTTAACATCAAAAGGGAGAAAACATAATGACGCTTTGCATGTCTCGGTGGAATACAGAGGGACTACCCTAGCACACATACTGGTAGACACTGGTTCTTCGCTGAATGTCTTGCCAAAGAAGGCTTTGGATAGGTTGGATTGCGAAGGCCTAACCCTGAAACCCAGCAACATTATTGTCAGAGCCTTTGATGGTTCCAAAAGGATGCTCCACGGGGAGGTGGACATCCCGATTAAAGTAGGAACTGAAATCTTCAACTCCATATTCTACGTGATGGACATCCGTCCTTCCTATTCTTGCTTGTTGGGTAGACCTTGGATCCACCATGCTGGAGCCGTAACTTCTATGCTGCATCAAATTCTCAAGTACCCTGTTCAGGGGAAAATTATAATTGTTCACGGCGAAGAGGAATACATGATAAGTCATCTAAATTCATTCCGTTATGTGGAATTATATGGCGAATTCATTGAGACCCCTTTTCAACACTTCAAAGAAGTTTCTGAAGAGATAGAAGTGACCAAGACAGTGCCCTCAACTCCTGTGATTACAAGACCTCCACCCTGAATGTCTTCTTTAAAGGATGCTAGGGAAGTTGTTGAAGAAGGCGGATCCACAATCTGGGGGCAGCTTCCCGACTTTCCTTTCAAATCAGATAAATTCGGCTTGGGTTTCACTTCGGCTAGTCAAAAGGATGTGTGTCGCTCCCGTGCTGGAGGGCCACCTGTGAAGATCACCCATCATGGAGTCAATGCTTTGGAGGATAGTGAAGAGGAGAGCAACTTGGAAGACTGGATTTTCCCTACTTTTGACGGAGGACTGTGCAACTGGGAAGCAAAAGACTATGTTCCGATTACTTTCATACCGCAGTAATTTATCTTTCAAACATTTCTGTTGGTTTGTAATAATTCTCAAACAATTCGTACACTTTTAACCTTGTGCCTTACCTGAGGCATGTAGGTCCATTTGTAAGGGTTTGATTTTTTTTTCATCTTCATATGCCATTTTAATGAATCATGGACGTTTTCACATATAAACGTTTGTGTTCATTGTCTTTCTTTTTTCATTTTATTTGTTTAAAGGTGGCTATCCCTTACACACACCGACACTCACAAATGCAGGTACCCTTCCATTCCGGATTCCATGGGTAACAATTCTGCTATGGCCTTCAGTGACTCTGAAGATCTGGTCTACCACGCCGAATACGAAGGTGAGGAAGATTGTGAGGTGCCGGGAGAATTGGCTAGACTACTACAATAGGAAGAAAGGGTTATTATACCTCATGAGGAGCTGTTAGAGACAATCAACTTGGGAACTGATGAAGACATAAAAGAAGTTAGAGTGGGTTCCAACCTAGAGCCGAGTGTCAAAGAGCGCCTAATTCAGCTATTGCATGAATATATTGAGATCTTCGCCTGGTCATACGAAGACATGCCAGGACTCGATACAGATATTGTGGTTCACCGTCTACCCACAAGAGAAGACTATCCACTAGTTAAACAAAAGGTCCGCCGCATGAGGCCCGACATGTCAAAAAAGATCAAATCCGAAGTTATGAAGCAGCTCAATGCTGGATTTCTTGCTATTACTTCCTATCCATAATGGGTTGCTAAAATTGTGCCCGTGCCTAAGAAGGACGGAAAAGTCAGAATGTGCATGGATTACAGAGACTTAAACACGGCCAACCCTAAAGATGACTTTCCACTTCCGCACATTGACATCTTGGTTTACAATACAGCTCATCACAAGGTATTTTCTTTCATGGACGAATTTTCAGGGTACAACCAGATCAAAATGGCCCCTGAAGACATGGATAAAACTACTTTTGTTACACAGTGGGGTACATTCTGCTACAAAGTGATGCCATTCAGACTGAAGAATGCCGGGGCAACCTATCAATGCGCCATGGTAGCTTTGTTTCATGATATGATACATCATGAGATAGAGGTCTACATAGATGACATGATAGCCCGATCACAAACGGAAGAAGAACACCTCGACCACTTGCAAAAGTTGTTTGTCAGGTTGAAGGAGTACAAGCTCAGACTGAACCCTAACAAGTGCACTTTCGGAGTCCGGTCCGGTAAACTCTTGGGTTTCATCGTCAGCAACAAAGGCATCGAGGTTGATCCTGCCAAAGTCAAAGCTATACAAGAAATGCCTGCTCCTCGCACTGAGAAGGAGGTCAGAGGTTTCTTGGGACGCCTAAACTACATTGCAAGGTTCATTTCTCACCTAACACCTACCTGTGAGCCAATCTTCAAGCTGTTGAAGAAAGATCAGGTGGTTAAATGGAATGATGACTGTCAAGTTGCTTTCGATAAAATCAAGGAGTATTTGCTAGAACCTCCCATCTTGATGCCACCCGTCGAAGGAAGGCCGCTAATCATGTATCTGACCGTCCTAGAGAATTCAATGGGGTGCGTGTTGGGCCAACATGACGAGTCTGGCCGAAATGAGCATGCCATTTATTACCTTAGCAAAAAGTTTACCGACTGTGAGACCCGATACTCACTGCTCGAGAAAAATTGATGCGCTTTGGTATGGGCTGCTCGCCGGCTAAGGCAGTATATGTTAACTCATACCACTCTGCTGATATCTAGGATGGATCTGATCAAGTACATCTTTGAGAAGTCTGCTTTATCTGGAAGAATAGCTATATGGCAGATGATCCTAACGGAATACGACATACAGTACACGACCCAAAAAGCTATAAAGGGGAGTGTGCTAGCTGATCATCTAACCCATCAAGCTGTCGAAGATTACCAATCCATGAGGTTCGACTTCCCCGATGAGGATATCATGACATTGGACAACATTGAATATTTCAGACCATATGACGGACCTGAACAAGGATCCCGATGGACCCTGTACTTTGATGGTGCCTCCAATGCACTTGGTAATGGTATCAGCGCAATACTCATTTCTCCAGAAGGTAGCCATACACCTTTCACAGCCAGGCTTTGCTTCAACTGCACCAACAACATGGCAGAATATGAAGCTTGCATCTTTGGACCCAAGGCTTCCATAGACTTAGGAATCAAATCCTTAGATGTGTTTGGGGACTCAGCTTTGGTCATCAGTCAGATCAAAGGAGAGTGGGATACTAAACATCAAAACCTCACCCCTTACAAAGAACATGTCTTAACATTGCTGCCACATTTCGAGCAAATTACCTTCGAGCACTTCCCGCGAGAAGAGAATCAGCTAGCAGATGCTCTAGCTACAATGTCCTCCATGTTTAAACTTAACTGGGATAATGAGGCTCCCCAAATCACCATTGAGCGGATGGATGAACCTGCACATTATCACGAGATTAATACCGAAGAAGTAGTGGACCGACCTTGGTTTCACGAAGTCAAAAGGTATCCTGAGGCTCAAGAATACCCTAAAGGAGCTTCAGTCAACGACAAAAAGTTCTTGAGGAGATTCTCTGCCAAGTTCTTCCTGAGCAATGGTATCCTATACAAGCGCAATCATGATTGCATTCTGCTTCGTTGTGTGGACAAGGTTGAAGCTGAGCAGATCATGGCTGAATTGCACAATGGTACCTTTGGCACTCACTCTAGTGGACATACGATGGCTAAGAAGATTCTGCGAGCAGGCTATTACTAGTCTACCATGGAAGCTGACTGCTATCGCTATTCCCGAACATGCCATAAATGTCAAATCTATGCAGACAAGGTACATATACCTCCAGTTCCTCTCAATGTCTTAACAGCTCCTTGGCCATTCGCTATGTGGGGAATCGACATGATTGGAGAGATCAAGCCTTCAACATCCAATGGACACTGCTTTATTCTAGTGGCCATTGATTACTTTACCAAGTGGTTCGAAGCAGCTTCCTTCGCCTTCGTTACAAAGAATGTGGTTTCCCGCTTCATCAAGCAGAACCTCATTTGCTGGTACGGCATCCCCGAAAGGATCATCACCGACAATGGTACAAACCTTAACAATACAATGATCACCGCCTTGTGCGAGCAGTTCCAGATTCAACATCACAATTCATCTCCCTATCGGCCAAAGATGAACGGTGCTGTCGAAGCTGCGAACAAAAATATCAAGAAGATCATACAAAAGATGACAGTCACCTACAAGGACTGGCATGAGATGCTACCGTTTTCTCTTCACGGGTACCGTACCACGGCACGCACTTCAACTGGGGCAACAGCCTATTCTTTGGTATATGGCATGGAAGTTGTTTTACCTATCGAGGTTCAGATTCCCTCCTTGAGAATCATGAAGAATGCTGGTTTGAGTGAAGACGATTGGATTCAGACCCGGCTTGATCAACTTAACTTGATTGATGAAAAGTGACTTACTGTTGTTTGCCACGGTCAGGTGTATCAGAAACGGATGATCAAGGCATTCAAGAAAGTCAGGAGCCAGGTATATCAAGTCGGGGATCTTGTAATCAAGCGGATCATCTTGCCGCAAAGTGATCCCAGGGGCAAATGGACTCATGCTTACGAAGGACCATTTGTAATCAAAAACATCTTTTCTGGTGGGGCAATGATATTAACCACCATGGACGGCGATGACCTGCCGCACCCTGCGAACACAGACATAGTCAAAAGATACTACGCATAAACGACCCGGCAAGTTGAAAACCCGAAAGGGCGACTTGGGAAAAAAAGGGCATCCCGGTGAATCGAAAACCCGAAAGGGCGGTTCAGGCGAAAATTAGGCATAAACAAAAAAATATGTACACCCGGCAAGTTGAAAACCCGAAAGGGCGACTTGGGCAAAAAAGGGTTTCCCGGTGGATCGAAAACCCGAAAGGGCGGTCCAGGAAAAAGTTAGGGAATTAAAGCGTATGACTATGTCTTGTCGGATCACTTTAAGGACAATCTCTTCACGGACAAGCTCCGAGCTTCTGATCAATCCAATCATCTTCGGACGAAGCAATGAATGGACAAGATATTCGGAGTTACGAAGGCTATAGCAGAATGGGAACCCCATGGAATTTTTACACATAGCCATCTTTCTTTGTATAAATTTTTTCTCATTTTTTATGACAACATTCTCTTACTAGGATGTCTGTCTCCTTTGTACAAAATACTTACACAAAGCTAATACAAAGATAATTCAAAGTGCAGAAAACTATTTTCCTTTTCTTTTTTTTACACTTGTGTTTTAGTTGAAAACATCCAATGATTTATTAATGAGCATATGCATTTGAATATAATCACTGTTTACAAATAAACGAAATGGGAAAGAATAATTACTGACAGGTTGAAAGTATAGGAAAACGTCTTTGGGCTATTCCAAGAGAAATCCCCTGCAGTACATCATCTAGATCCCTAGCGGAGCTAAAACATTGAAATACATATCCCCAACGGATTTACAATTTCAAATCCTTAATTCCCACCAGAGTTAAGTCATCAACAACTCTCAATTCCCCACCAGAGTTAAAACTTCAAACTCCCAATCCTCAGCGGAACTAAAACTTTGAACTACAGACCCTCAGCGGAGATGAAACCTTTTTCCCCGGTCAAGTCAAATTTCCAGCTATCAATCCCCAGCGGAAACCTTCCAATTTCCCCAACAAGTTATCTTAAAGCCTGGAAATCAACCAGATAACAATTAACTTTTATCTTATCCCCAACCCAGGATAATTCCCCAGTAGATTGGCATACAACCGAAACTCCTGAACTTCTTCCAAACAGGAATAAGCTTTTCCCCCCAGAGTCCTGAACTTACTCTCCAACAGGATAGCTACTCCCCGACAGTATAGCTATTCCCCACAGAGTTTTTACTCCCCAACAGAATGAAGATTCTCATTCTTGATTCCCTAGTGAAGTTGCCAGAGTCTTCATTACTCCCAGCATGAATTTGTCAGAATTTTTTAATCCCCTGCAGATCGAAGATTCTCATTCTTGACTTCCCAGCATGAACTCCCCAAGGATTCAAATTCCCCGAGAGATCGAAGATTCTCATTCTTAATTCCCCGCGGAAGCCATCAGAGTCTTCCTTATTCTCCAGCAGATCAAGGTTTTCCTTTGTCGGATCCCCTGTAGAGATCACCAGAGTTTTCCCTATTCCCCAGCCGAATAAGGATTCCCATTATTTAACCCCCAGTAGAAGTCTTCAAAGTTCTATGGATTCCCCAAGCAGGTTTCTCAAGCAACACTTGGCTTTATTTTCACGACGGAATGTTTATCATCCTCCAACTCTAAAGACTTGAAAGATCCCTATCCCCAGGAAAGTCATGAAGGATTCTCACATCCCAACAGAAGTTGTCAAGGATTTTTAATCTCCAGCAGCGGTCGAGGATTTATTCTCCCCGACAGCAGTCGAAGATTTTATCATCCCCAACAGTCATCAAGGATTTATTTTCCTCAACAATACAGCAAATCAGCTTACATGCACATACGTTACATTCATGTATCATAAACATTGATAAAACACATTTTATTGCATCATACATGTCATGCAACATAACTTTGTGTTTCAACTAACATTTTACCCTTTTCAGGATAAGATTAACACCTATCTTTAACAAATATTCAAGGATTTCAGATACAATATGGATACACCCCAGACACAGAGGTTATTCTATTACTCATTCAGAATTTCAAGTCACGATACTGTACATATACGCTCCAGGCACGGAAGCCATTTTACTTCTCACTCAGAATTTTAAGTCACGATACCGTACGGATACGCTCCAGACATGAAAGTCATTCTACTTCTCATTCAGAATTTCAAGTCACGATACCGTATGGATACGCTCCCGAAACCGAAGCCATTCTACTTCTCATTCAGATTCAACTATCAAGTTCAGATGCACTCCAGATACGGAAGTCATTCTGTCACTTATCCAGATCCCAGTTACAGTACGGATACACTCCAGACACGGAAGTCATTATGCTACTCATACAGATCTCAACTTCAGATACAGTCCAGATACGCTCCATACACAGTTTCCATTCTGTCACTCATTCTGACTTTATCCCCAGCCCAGAGATGCTCCAGACACGGATGTCATTCTGTCGCTTATTCAGATTTCAGATTCAGATACAATACAGATACACCCCGGACACGGCAGTCATTCTGTTATTCATTCAAGAATCAAATACAGTTACATCTTGGATACACTCCAGACATGGACGCCATTCCTTTGCTCATTTAAATTCAATCTCCAGATACAGTTCAGATACGCTCCAAACGCGGATACCATTCTGATACTCATTCTTTTGACTTATAACATAAAATTTAACAAACAGTCTTGGATGGCATCTTTAAGCCCATATCCAACAAGATTCTATCACATCTCCAAATGGCATCTTTAAGCCCATTTCCTCAACTATGTTTTGACGAGTGCAAATTTACGGGCACTCTAGTGTCCAATCATCTTTTACCTTCGAGTTACGAACGACAAACTCGCCAATCTAACTCTTCAGGTTCAAGAAGATTGAACAAGGGAAGCTGTTGTACCCCAAAATTTTCCCTCTCATTTTATCAATATTTTTCCTCACAAGACTCTTTGGACTCAAGACCAGATTAGGGTTTGCTCAGCTCAAGACCTCTCCTTGCACTGTTGACCTGAAATTAGGGTTTGAGTTTGCACAAGGATTTTTGGACTTCCAATGCCTCATGTGACTTTCATACTTCATGTTGGACTCCTAAGATTTCTCATACCAAGTTTCAAGCTTTGAATCACATTTTTGCCCAGTCAATTGGACAATTGACCTGAAAATCAGCTGTATTGGGGAAAAAGTCAACTGTGGCCAATTTACAGTCAAACCTCATAGTTTTTGATCCACATCAGCATTATAGACTCATATGAACCATTTGATCAAGTTTGGAGCACAACTCCTCAAGAAATTTGATCAGATCAACTAAAGGGCAAAATGGTCATTTTTAGGGTTTTGACTGCAGAAAGGCAATTTTTGATTTTTAACCTAGCCAATGGTAAATTGGGTTCAAGAATGGTTTCAAGGACTCAATGGCATCATCTTTACCTAATCACAAAGTTCAAAAGATCTCAAATGCATTGGATTGACAGATGAATTTTCCAGTCAACTGATCAAAAATCAACTGTACACTGAAAAGTCAAACTTTGACTTTTTGATCAAAATCAAATGCCAAGGGTCATTTCTCATCAAGAGGTGTAAAAACATGAAACTTGTTCACCAAGAAATTTGGAAATTAGGGTTTAAAATGAAAAAGTTTCATAACTTAGAAATTTTCTAAGTTATGAAAATTTCTTATTTTTTCTCAACTTTTCTCAACTTTTTCACCATGATGCAATTGGATTCAAAGAAAAACTCCAACATGAAAGTTGTAGTCCTCCACAAAATATACAACTTTTATTCACAATTTTTTCCCAAAAGATGCTTGGATCTCAATTTATGATTTTGTGAATAAGGGTCCATGAAACTTTTAACTTAGTGAAATTTTGCCCTAGTTTAGGCAGGATTTTGACCTATCTTCATGGAAACTTTTCACCTAGTTCCAAGTGGAATATCAAAATGCATTTTAAAGATGTATTGTAGAGCATGTTAAAAGCTTTCCAAAATGTCAAAGAACTCTCCGAGATCATTTATGGTAAGGGAGAATCAAAGGAAAGAAAATGGAAAATTATCACTTTTCTCCATGGCATTTTTCACATTGGCACAACTTGCAAATCAGTTTGAATCATGCTTGTAATTGCATTACAGGTTCTAATCCTTTTTACAATCCAAAATTTAATGCAAATACAATGGTTAATGGAATTATTTTGATCTTTAAAACTTTGTACAAGGGTTTAATCCAAAAATGGCAAAAAGTTAACATTGCTAATTTGATAAAGTTAGCTTTTACAAACTTTGTTTATCTTGAGCCATGGACCAAAGCTTTTGCTGCAAACCAACTCCACAAATATCAGGAAAAGTGTACCAACTATGTGCAGACCCTGAGCTAGCTTGTACAAGCCTTTGCCTTTGTCAACTCACTTTTGCTTCAAAAGCAAGTAAGCTTGCAAAAGGAACACAACTTGTGCATCTGTTAAAACCAAGCATTGGCATCATTTAAAACAAGTTTTACATATTGTCTAAGGCCAGAAACACGAGTTTACAACATCTCAAACACCCAAAAACACCAAAACACCAAGTTTCTGCCCAAACAGGGCATCACCTGTAGAATCACTTCCAAAACAAATTTGCCTCGTGCGTTTTGCTTGAAACCACTTCAAACACATTCAATAAAACATACCTAAACTGTCCAGGCCCTTACTTTGCAACTGTAACCTCGTTTGCACACTTCACCATTTTCAATTTCTGAGTTTGCAGGTTGAGTTCTATAGGGAGATTCAAGCTATTTCAAAGCAAGCTGATCATTGGGAAAGGTCAAAGGAACTTCAAGCAAGCTTAAAAGACCTTCAGGCCTCACTCACAACTCCTACATTGCCATATTCTAACTTGACTGAACAAGGTAATTTCCAACTTTCTATCTCCTTATTTAGACATCCTTAGGCTTAGGTTTGTGAAGCAAAAATGTAGTCCTTAATGTCCATGAGCTGTACATATGCATAGTTCTTATTTATATTAACTGAGCTAGGAGAATTTGGATGTTGAAGTTTCTGAAAAAACTAGGTCATAAATTAGGGGCACTGAAATTCTCCCTGGTTTCTTAGAGTTAGATCAAGTTTTTTATATGGTTGGAATCGTGATTTAACAAGTTACAAGTTTCATGTTGCAAGATTTTGTTTTTAAGCTCGTATGCAGGAGTTACAAGTTTGAACAAGGGCGCGCGCGTTTTCTGTTTCTGGAGGACAGGGACGAAGTGAGTTGGGCTGGGCCTGGCTTTTTCTGACTATTGACAACCCCCTATTTACTTCCTGCACCCCTTGGCCCATTTTCTTCATTTTTGTATATTTTCTCATTTCTTTTATATTTTCTGACTTTTATTATTTTTTATAAATATTAAAAATCACCAAAAATATTTTCTTAATTTTTAAATTTTTATTTTATTATTTTTATTATTTTTTTGGGCATAAAAATAATTTACTAATAATATATATTTTATTTTTCTTAAATAAATTGCAAATAATATTAAAATACTTACATATTTTATTTTATTATATTATACATATACAATAATATTTTCTCACATATTTTTGTTTTTTAACATTTTTGTATATATATTTATTTATTTTCTTGTACATAAAAATGAATAAATAAATAATTAGAATATATATTTTCTTAAAACAAAAATTAGGGTTTCTTCACCCTTCCAAAAATAATCATTTTTATTTTCTTATTTTTAAGACATAAATAAATTTATTTTACATACATAAAATAAATACAAAAACATTTTTCGCATACATACATTTATTTGTATATTTAAATACTTGTTTATTTATTTATTATTGTACAATAAATTCAATTTGGTTGTAATAGTTTTAGGGTTTTTATTTTGTGCAAATATCCCCCTATTCAAACTTGTATCCCCCTCCCCATAATAATGTTGTAATAGTCTTAGATTTACTTTTACGCATTTTATTGCTTTCATATGCCATGATAGTAAATTAGGATTTTGTATACAAAGACCAAAAATCAAACAAATAGCATGACTAAACACAAGACAAAAATGCATGAAAAATGACAACACAATGCACACAAGCACCCCTAGGGTTTCATCCACTTTGTTGCCTTAAAACATGGCCATGGTATGCATGCTAGGTATATTGGCAAAACAAAACAAAAAGATCATAGTCACTCGATGACGCTATCTTGGTTTCCTAAACAAATGATCTAGTCCCTTAAAAAACTTGCTAAGATACTTGGCAATATTGTTATCATGGTCATACAATGACCCATGCTCGTCCCGTTTAACATCCAAAGATAGGGTTGTTTACCAAATGCAATGGTAAAACAACAATGTCAAAGGAATGAAAATGTGTAGGAAAGATCTTTGAGTAGGGTAGACAACTCCTAGTTACTTGGTCAAATTGCAAACCATCCTTGCTATTTTCAAAAACTATCACACACATTACAAAGAAATTTCAAAACAATTTCCCAACAAACTTTCAAACATTGAAACGTTTTTCAAAAGACAAACACCTTTGTATACATTCAAACAAGAATCATTACAAAGGTTGCCTAAACAAAGGCCTCTTTTCAAAATACTTTCAAAACCATACACAAAAGCACCATTTCAAACAATTGAAAAGCAAAAGCAAGTGGTCTAAAACAAGTAACTAAGAGCCCATGGAAAACCATGGATGAAAAGGGTGCTAGCACCTTCCCTTTTCATAATCTACCCCCCGAACCCAAAAAAAATCTCAAAGGTCTTTCCTGTGCTTTTTTACCTTTCCTTTTGGATAAAATAAAAGTCGGTGGCGACTCTTGCTAAACCGAAACATTTGTGAACAAAAAACGCAAAACCTCAAGTCAGTTCTCCCACCGCATCACATATGGTTATGAGGAGCCTGGGGCGTGTAAGGCTTGAATCTGCGCTCTAGAGGACTCTTGGGAAACTCAGGAGTGGGTTGATGGTTTTGGTTTGGGTTGACAGCGCCTGGAAGTGAAGTTACCGATTTTACAACTTTGAGAAATTTTAAGAACTTTGGATAAATTTATTATGCAAGGTTTTTTCTTCGTCTCTTTGGCATGGCTTGGCTTGCATATATATAGCGAAGGGAAGTGACTCCACAAATATGGAGCAAAATCAAGCCATGATGGTCTTAATCAAAACAAAATAAATCACTTTGAATTCTTTCCATTTGAGATATTCTCTTACTTTTTGAGGTCTTGTACGAATTTAGCATCTTTGGACAGGCTGTAATAAGCTACATGGGCCTGAAAGATGGCTCATCACATGCTTGGCCCATTTATTTTCTAGTTTATTTATTTATTTTGAGTTTATTTAATAAAAATAAAATAAAATACAAAAAAAATGATGAGAAAATATAGGGCAAGGTGTGAGTGGATTTAAAAGCCTCTCATAAGGTCATGGATGTGTTTGAGTATCAATAAATAGGTCCACAAGTTCAAAAATTCAAATTTGCTCATTTTGTATTTCACGAATTTCCCCAAAATGTCCCAACTTGTACAACTCATAACTTCCTCAATTTTCATCTTTTGAAGCTTATCTTGGACTTTTTGGAAAGCCCAAGATATTTCTACACTTTATCTTTTGATTATTTTTTCATTTGGAGATACTATCTTGATGTAAATTGTCTTGACAAAAAGTGTCTTTTGTTATCTTTTGAAAATGACCTATAATGTATTAGCTCATATCTTTCAAATGATGCATTTTTTGGACTTGAGCATATAAATAAAGTTGTAGGGAATTGAATTTCCTTTAAAATGGGATTTCGTTGGGGAAAATTTGATGAATCATGTGAAAGTTATGCTTGGTCAAAGTTCAGTTGACTTCTCCTAAGGAAACCCTAATTTGGCAATTTTGGACTTTTGATGATTTGAGAGCTTTCCTTGGGGAGTCATGACCAATCCTTTATCAAATGATGAATATCACTTCAAAATGTTTATGTTGACCAAAAATATTGAAATTTGACTGTATGTTGACCATAATTGACTTTTTGACTAATATAGTTGATTTTCAATCATCTGAGCCATTGACTTGGCAAACTTGTGATGTAGGACTTGAAACTTGACATGAATCGTATTGAGGACCTATGGAGGACCATAAAAGCCACCTGAGACCTTTGTAACTCAAACTTCTTTGAGGAACTCAAAACCCTAGTTGTAGACCCTTTGCTTAGGAGGAGGTTTGACTGGTCAACCCTTGAGTATCTTAAGAACCTTTGAAAGCATGTCTTGAGAAAAATGGGAGGGAAAATTTTGGGGTACAACAACTTCCCCTATTCAATCTTCTTAAACCTGAAGAGTTAGATTGGCATGTCCGCCATTCGTGACTTAAAGGTAGAAGATGATTGAACACTTAAGTGCCCATAAATTTGCACTCACCTTTGCAAGCGGTAACATTATTGGTTGATTGTATCGGGAATGGGCTTATAGACGCCATTTGGAGAGGTGATGGAGAGTCATCGGAGATGGGCTTATAGATGCCATCCAAAGTAATTGTTGGCCTTAACTAGAAGAAGTATCAAAATAAATCTTTGGTTGATTTAAACTGAACTAGAGAAAGGTCTACTGGAAAAGAATCAGGATAAATGATTGGTTAATTTAAACTGAACTAGCAGATGTCTATACTTGTCTTTAACTGGATAAGAATCATAATAAATCTTTGAGCGATTTAAGCTAAACCAGAGAAAGGTCTTGACTGTCTTCAACTGGATAAGAATCAGAATAAATCCTTGGGTGGTTTAAACTGAACCAGGAAAAGGTCTACTGGAAGAGAATCAGGATAAATCATTGGTCGATTTAAAATGAACCAGCAAATATTTGTACTTAACTTTAACTGGATAAACATCAGAATAAATCTTTGAGCGATTTAAGCTGAACCAGAGAAAGGTCTTAATTGTCTTCAACTGGATAAGAATCAGAATAAATCCTTGGGCAGTTAAAACTGAACCAGGAAAAGGTCTAATGGAAAAGAATCAGGATAAATCATTGGTCGATTTAAACTAAACCAACAGATGTCTGTACTTGTCTTTAATTGGATAAGAATCAGAATAAATCTTTGAGCAATTTAAGTTGAACTAGAGAAAGGTCTTGATTGTCTTCAATTGAATAAGAATCATAATAAATCCTTGGACGATTTAAACTGAACCAGGAAAAGGTCTACTGGAAAATCATCAGGACAAATCATTGGTCTATTTAAACTAAACTAGTAGATGTCTATAATTGAGAATGACCTTATGAGGAAAATGTTGAAATAGCCCTTCGTCAGATGTAGTCTTTGAGAAGACTGTCAGGTCATATAAGTAGTTGATGATGTTTGTCGATCGATCTTTCCTGAAAAGGTAAAAAGTTAGTTGTATGCGATGTCATTATGTATGAAATGCATTATGTAACAATGTTCTCAAAATAAATGAGACAGTGCTATATGCATTTCGTATGCATATGCTATGACATTTGGTAAATGATGTATGAATGAGACATGTTTTTGAAGTGAATTTACAAACTCGAGCAACATCTTTGTCTGGGGAAAATTAATCCCTGACTGTCGATGGGGATGAAGGGTATGTGTAATCTTCAATATTCTGGGGATTATTTTAGCTGGGGACTCCTGCTTTCTTATTTGAGGAAAATCCCCTGGGGAACATTAATTTCTGTTTTGAAGAAACTCTGTTGGAGAATGTTAATTCCTGCTTGAGGAGAAGAATTCAAGAACATTGGTTGTTCATTGCTCTACTGGGGAGTTTATACCCTGACTGTGGATAGAAGAGATGGATAATTTTCTGACTTGTCTGGGGAGGATAAAATTGACTGATGTCTTGCCCAATTTTAGATTCAGTGGCAACTTCACTGGGGATAGTGGCAACTTCACCGGGGAGAGGAGTTTTGTCGGTGATTCATGACCATCTAAATAACAGACTCATGCTGGGGAGGCAGTAATCTGTTTTGGGGAAATGAACCATGTTGGGGAAATAAACCCTGTCGATGGAGCAATACTCCGTTGAGGAAACACTCTTGTTGAGGAAATTAACTCTGCTGGAGAATAGAGACCTACACGGGGTTTTGCAATCTCGGAGTAATAAACTCAGATTGGGAAGAGAATTTCCATGAACTGTACTGATCGAAATTCCGTAGGTTGGTGACATTATCGGGAAGAAGATCATACTCCTTTATCCGCTAGAATAATCTGTCGGGGAAATTGTGGGGAATGTATGAACCTGTGAAGATTACTCTGTAAGGATAATCTTATGGAAGTGGATCTGTAGGGATTTGTAGATGGCTCGAACATTATCCCAACTCCTAGAGTTTTGAGTAAACGCTTATTCTTGTTTTAATGCATTTTTTAATAGTCAATTGTATTCATATGCATATGCTCGTTCAATTTTAGTCATTGGACATTTTGCAAACAAAACAAAAAAGGTAAAACATAATTTGGCTTTGAAATTGTATTTCATTGATAGTTTTCCTACAAACAAGCGATTTATGTACAAAGAGACGAAAATAATAATAAGAGGAAGTCGTCGAAGAAAATATTTACAAAGTGAAAACATATAGCTATGTGGGAATAATCTCGCCAGGTTCCAACTCTACTATTGCCCTTATACCTTCAAGCATCTCATCCCTTGCCGTCGGAAGAAAGTGAGTGAATTGATCTGTACCGTTTGAACTTTGACTTCAATAATAAAGCTTGCTGTAGGTGATCCGATGGGGACATAGTCATACGCTTTAATCCCTAATTTTTGCCTGGACCACCCTTTTGGGTTTTCAGCCCACCGGGATACCCTTTTTTGCCTAAGCCGCCCTTTCAGGTTTTCGACTTGCCGGCTGTACAGTCTTTTCATATATATCCCTGATTTTTGCCTGAACCCTTTTGGTTCATCGGGATGCCCTTATTTTTGCCTAGGCCAGTCAACCTAGCGGGTCATTTTTAAGCGTAGTATCTTTTGACTATGTCCACATTCACCGGGTGCAGGAAATCTTCACCGTCCATGGTGGCCAGTATCATAACTCCACCAGAAAATATCTTCTTTATTACAAATGGTCCTTCATAGGTAGGAGTCCATTTTCCCCTGGGATCACCTTGTGGGAGGATAATGCTCTTTATTACCAAATCACCAGCCTGATATACCCGATGCTTGATCTTCTTGTTAAATGCTTTGATCACGCGTTTCTGATACATCTGACCGTGATAGACAACCACAAGCCTCTTCTCGTCAATTATATTTAACTAATCCAACCTGGTCTGAACCCACTCGTCTTCTCCAAAGTTTGCATCTTTCATGATTCTCAGAGAAGGTATCTGAACTTCGACAGGTAGGACAACTTCCATACCATAGACCAGAGAGAAAGGGGTTGCCTCAGTTTATGTTCTAGCCGAAGTGTGGTAGCCATGAAGAGAAAACGGTAACATCTCGTTCCAATCTTTATATGTTGCAACCATCTTCTGTATGATCTTCTTTATATTCTTATTGGTGGCTTCCACTGTGCCACTCATCTTAGGTCGATATGGAGAAGAGTTGTGATGCTTGATCTTGAACTGCGTACAGAGCTCAGTGATCATTGTGATATTGAGATTGGTACCGTTGTTTGTGATAATCCTATCGGGGATGCCATACCGACATATAAGGTTATGTTTGATGAATCAGGTAACCAGATTCTTAGGAACAGAGGCAAATGAGGCTGATTCAACCGATTTCGTAAAGTAATCAATGGCGACAAGGATGAAGCGGTGTCCGTTAGATGCTGCGGGCTTGATTTCTTCGATCATATCAATGCCCCTCATTGCGAATGGCCAAGGAGAAGTCATAACATTTAGAGGCACTGGAGGCACATGAACTTTATCAGCATAGATTTGACATTTATGACAAGTTCTCGAGTGATGGTGACAATAAGTTTCCATAGTAGACCAATAGTAACCAGCTCTTAAGATCTTTTTAGCCATAGTATGCCCACTGGAGTGAGTACTGAAGATGCCTTCTTGCATATCTTGCACAATCTCTTCTGCTTCCTTCTTGTCCACACAACGAAGCAGGGTTGAATCATGATTGCGCTTGTATAGAATTCCATTGCTTAAGAAGAATTTAGCTGAGAACCTTCGCAAGAATTTCTTGTCATTGATGGATGCCCCCTCAGGGTATTCTTGAGCCTCAAGGTACCTTTTCACTTCATGAAACCAAGGTTTCTCCTCTACTCCATAAGTGTCAATCCCACAGTAGTGCGCAGGTTCGTCTAATCTTTCAATGGTAATTCTAGGAGCCTCATTATCCCATCTTAACTTGAACATGGATGACATGGTAGACAGAGCATCCGCCAGTTGATTCTCCTCTCTTGGTATGTGATCAAAGGTAATCTCCTCGAAATACGAGATAAGGGTTAGAACATGCTCTTTATAAGGAATGAGATTCAGGTGCTCCGTATCCCAATATTTGTTAAACTGGTTGATTACCAAAGCTAAGTCCCCATACACGCTTAAGAATTTGATTCTCAGATCAATAGCGGCCCTAAGTCCCATGATGCACGCTTCGTATTCCGCCATGTTGTTGGTACAATCAAAGTATAGTCTTGCGGTGAAGGGCGTATGGTAACCTTCAGGAGAGATGATCACAACACCGAATTTTTTGCCAAGTGCATTGGAAGCTCCATCAAAGACCATGGTCCATCGGGATCCCGACTCAGGTCCTTCATCCAGTCCAGGTTCTACATAATCTATTACTAGCATAATGTTCTCGTCCGGGAAATCAAAGTTCATATACTGGTAGTCGTCTTCCACTTGATGTGCCAAATGGTCGGCCAATACACTTCCTTTAATTTCCTTTTGAGTGGTGTACTGAATATCATTATCTGTTAAGACCATCTGCCATCTGGAAATCCTTCTAGAGAGGGCTGGCTTCTCGAATATATACTTGATATGATCCATTTCAGAGATCAACAAAGTAGTATGGGTCAACATATACTGTCTTAGTCAGCGAGCAGCCTGTGCCAAAGCGCAACAATTTTTCTCGAGCAGTGAATATCTTGTTTCACAGTCAGTAAACTTTTTGCTAAGGTATTATATTGTATGCTCTTTTCGACCAGACTCGTCATGCTGCCCCAGTACACACCCCATTGAGTTCTCTAGCACTGTTAAGTACATGATTAGAGGTCTCCCTTTGAATGGTGGTATCCGAATAGGAGGTTCTTGTAGGTACTCCTTAATTTTATCAAAGGCTATTTGATAGTCGTTGTTCCATTTTACTACTTGATCTTTCTTCAGCAGTTTGAAGATTGGCTCACAAGTAGTAGTCAAATGAGAAATTAAACGAGCAATGTAATTTATCCGTCCTAAGAAACCTATGACTTCTTTCTCGATACAAGGAGCTGGCATCTCTTGAATAGCTTTAACCTTTGCAGAATCAACCTCAATACCCTTACCACTGACGACGAAACCCAGGATTTTACCAGATCTTACCCCAAAGGTGCACTTGTTTGAGTTTAGCCTTAGCTTGTACTTTCTCAGCCTTTCAAACAGTTTGTGCAGGTGATCAAGATGCTCTTCTTCAGTTTGTGACCGTGCTATCATGTCGTCAACCTAGAACTCTATCTCGTGGTGAATCATGTCATGAAATAAGGCTACCATGGCACACTGATAGGTTGCCCCGATGTTCTTCAACCCAAAAGGAATAACTTTATAACAGAAAGTGCCCCACTGTGTGACGAAGGTAGTTTTCTCCATGTCTTCATGTGCCATATTGATTTGATTGTAACCTGAGAAGACATCCATGAAGGATAATACCTTATGTTGGGCGGTGTTGTCGACCAAAACATCAATATGTGGTAGTGGGAAGTCATCTTTGGGGCTCGCCCTGTTCAGATCCCTGTAGTCTACGCACATACGCACCTTACGATCTTTCTTTGGTATCAGAATGAAATTAGCCACCCATTGAGGATATGACGTCACTGCTAGGAACCATGCGTTGAACTATTTCATAACCTCAGCCTTGATCTTTTCTGACATTTCAGGACGTATGCGACGAACCTTCTGTTTTATCGGAGCACAACCCTCTTTCATTGGAAGATGGTGAACCAAAATATCGGTGTCGATCCCTGGCATGTCTTTGTATGACCAGGCAAAGATTTCAACATATTCATGTAGCATTTGGATTAACCTGCTCTTGACACTGCTCTCTAGATCAACACCTATCTTGACCTCTTTTCTATCTGTCTCAGTACCCAAATTTATAACTTCGACTGACTCTTCATGTGGTTAGATAGTCTTCTTTCCCGTATGAAGAGTTTGGCAAGTTCTCCATGTATTTCACAATCTTCCACACCTTCATCCTCGGCTTGGTAGATCGGATTTTCGAAGTCATATGAGCCAATAGCAGAATCGTTATCGACGAGATCCAGAGTGGATGAGTGTGATACGGTGGCCAGAACCGGACTGTTTTGAAATGCGGGTTTGCGTTTTGCGTTTGTGTTTGCAAAATGTTGCGGAAAGCAAGAGTCGCCACCGACTTTTATTTTATCCAAATGAAAAGGAAAAAAGCGCAGAAAAATTCATTTTTTCGAGATTTTGAGTACGGGGGGTAGATTATAGAAAGGGAAGGTATTAGCACCCTTTCTATCCGTGTTTTTCCATGGGCTCTTAGGTACTTGCTCATCATTTTCAAAATTGCTTGTATGTGTTTGATTTGAAAAAAGTTTTTGACTTTGATTTAACCCTTGCTTCTGTCTTCAAGAGTGTTACGAAGAGTTTTTGAAAGCTTTGTTTGAAAAGAGTGTAAGTGTGGAAAAGTTTGTTTGGATTGAGCAAGTACCTAAGATTCTACCTACTCAAAAAAGAGAATTGTTCTATGTTTGTTTCCTTTAGACAATGCTATTCCACTATTAGTGAGTAGGTAGCACCATCGTCGGAGTTTTAAGGGTCAATTCGAAAGGGAAGTATGATCACTAAAGCAATGTTAGGACGTCTTAGTAATAACCCTAATGTCTTGAGATCAATATTCGAGGCAACGTATCCGAGGCAACAATATCCGAGGCAACCTTTCTGAGGCAACTTTTCCGAACAGGACTTTGATCTTTTGTTTAGACAAGAGAGCGATCACTAAAGCATCCTATACTTAATGACCGTTTACCGAAGGCAACCTAAGTGGGAGTGTACCCTAGGAGTGCGCATGTGCGAGTGATTCAATTTCAAATTATTATCTTTTCACATTTAGGGTTTGCTAACTCTTTTAAAGTTTACATACATTCTTGTCATGCAACCCTAATACCATACATCTAACAATTACTATTTGAGGGATTAAAAATGCGGAAAATAAGCTACGCTATTACAAGGCTTCGGGTATTAATTACATATCCAAAAACAAACCCGTCAAAACGATAAATGAAAAGGATAAAAATCCAAATTAATCTATTACAACTTATGAGCAATTACATTAATATGGTAAAAATAAATAAACGCGATGAATCGAGAACGAGAGAGAACTAGGGTTTTGACCCCGTCTAATCTAATCGAAAGAGAAATTATTTTTGTTGTTTTTAATTATTTATAAAAATAATAAGGTTTCTAAATTAAATACAAAATTAATTAGTTAAATAAATTAATTAAAGAAAATAATTAAATTTAACCTATTTTTGTGTTTTTGGTTATTTTTTAAGAAAAAGAAAATAATAATTAAATTAAACTAAAACCCTAATTTTCTAATTATTTTTAATTTATTTACAAAATAATTAAAGTTACCTAAAGTTAAATAACCTAATTAAATTAATTAATTTTTTGATAAAAAATAAACCTAAATCTAATTGGATGAAAATATTATTTTTGGGATTTTTTGATAAAAAGAATTATTTTTTTTATGTTAGTAAAAATAAATAAATTAATTAAATTAAATAAAAGAAAGTATAAAAAGAATAGAGAAAAGAGATATTGGGCTTGAGAAATAGCAAATTGGGGGGTGTGAATAGCAAATCTGAGCAAGAACCAAAGTGATCCATGTTGACTTCCCGAATCTCATGCGTTGCATTGACCAAGGCCTATGATGCTAGCCTTCAGATCTCGCTTCCAGGAGATCCAATGGTTGGATCCTGAGGTCACATGGTGGTATCTTGGCTTTATGTGCACGCCTGATCAATTAAAGAAAAATAAGGTGAAACAAATGGGGGGACCTGGGATTCGAACCCAGGTCCTGAAGCCTTCTCCACTCACCTTGTAACCAACTGCGCTGGCTTTGTTTCTTGTATGTAAAATAAAAACAATTGATAACATATAATAATGGGAGCTAGTGGAGAGAGAAATAAAATTGCGCCAGAATTCAAATAAGCGAATAAGAGGGTGCCACGCCAGTCATCCCTAACCTCGCTCCGTTGGTAAAAGTTAAAGACTTTTACCTACGGACATATGTCCGTAGCTATAACCTGGCCCATTTAAAATCTTCCATGGGCATCATAAATGACAACTAATGCCATGAATCAAACTGCCTTGACATTCTGAGCATCATGATGCCCTTCATGGGGGCCAATTTTGCCTGCACACAAAGATCCTAAATCGAAGCAAAAAACCCTAACAATGGTAAACTCTGATACAGTCCACAAAAACGAAATTGAATGTTATAAATAGTTTGGAAATGTTTCAAGGAGCAAGAATATATAATTATTTCGTGCTATGGATGCCAAAATTATGCAATTCGATTTCAAGAACAAACCAAAGTCGTGGCTGACTTACAGTGGAAATTGGCGTTGGAAAGTGCTTGTTCTTGATTGGTACAACCTCCTTGCAATCCCAGGAATCAAATGAGATGGCTAGGGGACCTTGAAAACGCATGGAAATAGCAAAACAGATTACCACTTTTCTTTGTTTGTTTCAAGTTTGGTTCTACCTTGTGCGCCTCTCCAACCTTGTGATTTTTGTCTGCAAATGTTCCCTATATACTGAGGAATGAATTAGGTTTACAATTATGCTTTCGATCTTCCTCCATTATAGCTTTTGATTTGGATTTGATTCAGTTGAAGATCTTTCTAAAAATAGGTCAAAACCAATCTTTTTCTGCACACAAAGGCCTTGCACGAATTCAATGTTTTGCTAGCTGGATATAGAACCTGAAACATGCACAATATCTTGAGATTTCAATGATTTGGATTTTTCATGATTTGTTTTGATTTAAATTGATTTAATTCAAATAAAAATCAAAATAAATAATAAAAAATGAGATAAAGACAAGTGGGAGGATCTAGGACTCGTGGACCATGCTACCAACTCAAAACAAATGCAAAAAGTTAGGCCCATTTAGCAAAAATTGCAATTTGAGGCATAGTTGACTTTTGACAATTTTGCAAAAAGGGTCAACTTCACCAATGCATAACTTCCTCAATTTTGACTCTTTGAAGGTGTTCTTAGACTTTTTATAAATATCGAGATGCCCTCTAAGCAACCCTTTTGGTATCATATCAATTTGGTATTCCATGTTCATGTATGAAGCTTTGACAAACAAGGTGTTTTTGTTGACTTTTCAAAATGACCTATAATGTCCAAATTCATAACTTCTTGTGAGTGCATATTTTGAACTTGGGAGATAAATATGGATTGTAGAGAATTGAATCCTCTTCAAAATGAGCTTTGGATGGGTCATTTCTCATAAAGTATGAGAAAGTTATGCTTGGTCAAAGTTGAGTTGACTTTTCCTGCAAAACCCTAATTTAGCAACTTTTGGTTCTTGATGAATTATAAGCAATCCTTGATGAATCATGATCAACCCTTGATCAAATGATGAAAAATTCTTCAAAATGAGGATTTTGACCAAAAATCTTGAGGTTTGACTGTGTGTGGGCCACAATTGACTTTTGCCATAGCACAGTCGATTTTCAGGCTTTTGAGCAATTGACTGAGCAAACTTCCTCTGCAAGGCTTGAAACTTGACATGGATGATCTTGAGAACATATTAGGATAATGGTGAGAATTTGGGATCCCTTGGACTCAAGTATCTTGATGCAATATGAAACCCTAATTTGAGGTAGACTACCTTAGGAGAGGGTTTGTCTGGTCAACCCTTGGACTTCCTTGAGCAACTTGAGGATTTTACTTGAAATGTTTTAAGAAATATGGGAGGGAAAATTTTGGGGTACAACAACTGCCCCTGTTCAATCTTTTTAAACCTGAGGATGTAGATTGGCTTTTCTGCCTTTCGTGATCCGAGGGTGGAAGATGATTGAACACTAGAGTGCCCAGAAATTTGCACTCGCATGAAGTGGTATTTGTCTTGTGATGTCGAGAATGGGCTTATAGATGCCATTTGGAAAGTGATGATGGAAGATGGGCTTAAAGATGCCATATGAAGGAGTGTTGATCGCATAAGAGATTCCTTTGTGAGAGCCCGTATACCTGTTATTGAGGAGGATTTCGCTGGGGAATGCCGGTCTCTGTCTTGAGAGAAATATAATTTTGGGAGCTTCAGTCGTCCGTTATTATACTAGGGAATTATCTCTTAGTCGGGGAGGTGAAAATGAACGGCTATCTGGTCGTGATCCAGGCTTCATAGTGATAAGACTGACTGCTATCTGGTTGGTGTATAGGCTGCGTCGTGACCTACTGGGGAAAGGTGAAACCGATCATGTTTGATCAGGTCCAGGTCTTACAGTGTTAGGGACTGCTGTCTGGAGATAAGAGAAAAGAAACCTGGATGGTAAGGTTATAAGAAAGAACTTGGATAGGTTGCTTCGTGAGGAGTTTGGGTAAAACTGCACCTGAACCGAGAAGGAACCTGGGTAAGGTTGCTTCGTGAGGAGTTTAGGTAAAAATGCATCTAAACTGAGAAGGAACCTGGGTAAGGTTGCTTTGTGATAAGTCTGAGTGAAACTTCAGAAGGAACCTGGGTAAGGTTGCTCATGATGAGTCTGTGTAGGGCTTTAGGAGGAACCTGGGCAGGGCTACTTCGGGATAAGTCCGTGTAAAACTTCGGCAGGAACTTGGGTAAGGTTACTTTGGGCTAAGTTTGTGTAAAACTTCAGGATGAACCGGGGTAAGGTTACTTTGAGATAAGTTTGTGTAAAACTTCAGGAGAAACCTGGGTAAGGTTACTTTGTGATAAGTTCGTGTAAAACTTCAGGAGGAACCTGAGTAAGGTTACTTTGGGATAAGTTCGTGTAAAACTTCAAGAGGAACCTGGGTAAGGTTACTTTGTGATAAGTTCGTGTAAAACTTCAGGATGAACCGGGGTAAGGTTACTTTGAGATAAGTTTGTGTAAAACTTCAGGAGAAACCTGGGTAAGGTTACTTTGTGATAAGTTCGTGTAAAACTTTATTTGGAAATGTATGAGAAAAGACCCATGTAAGATTTTTCAGGATAAACCCGTGTGAAGCTGCATTTAGGAGAAACCCGTGTAAGATTGCTTCGTGACGAACCCGTGTAAAGTCTGTTTAATTTCCGGAGATAATCTTGAACTTGCTCGAAGTTGTTGATGATAACCATCTTTCCTGAAAAGGTACATGATTAATTGTATATGATGCATGACATGCATTGTATGATGATGTTCTCAAAATAAATGAGATTATGTCGTATGCAATATGTATGCGCACGTCATGATATATGAACATGAAATGCTATTGTGGCATGTCCGAGTTTGGGAAAATAAATCCCTGACTGTTGTTGGAGAGTAACGGAAATTGAGTTCTTGACTGTCGTAGAAAAAGTGGTTCTTTTACTTCCATTGGAGATGGTGAACCAGAGATGACTATGATGGGGATTTGCCCCTTGTTTATGGATATTCTACCGAGGAGAGACTCTGCTTGAGAACAACTCTGCGGGGGAATAATTTTGTTGGAGAAAGAAGCTTCCATAGCTAAAGGGATAAACTCTGTCGGGGATTAAGCTTCTGTATTCAGAGAAATAAACTCTGTTCGGGAGAAAACTATATGAACCGCTTGAAGTTACAAAATTTGGCTGGGAAATATAGATTTTGACTCTCCGAAAGAGCTTGGCTGGGGAAAGTGTGATACGGTGGGAGAACTGACTTGGGTTTTGCGTTTGTTTTCGCAAATGTTTCAGTTTAGCAAGAGTCGCCACCGACTTTTTATTTTATCCTAAGGAAAGGTTAAAAAGCACAGCAAAAACCTTTGAGATGTTTTCTTGGGTTCGGGGAGTAGATTATAGAAAGGGAAGGTATTAACACCCTTTCTATCCATGGTTATCCATGGGCTCTTAGTTACTTGCTTAGATCACTTGCCTTGCATTTTCAATTTTTTGAAATGGTTCTTTGTATGTGTGGTTTTGAAAATGTTTTGAAAAAGATGCCTTGTCTAGGCAACCCTTGTAACAATTCTTTACTCGAATGTTTTACAAAAGGTGTTTGTCTTTTTGAAAAGATGTTTCAAGGTTTTGAAAGTTGTTTTGAAAGTTGTGTTTTTGAAAGTTTGTGTTTTGAAAGTAGGCAAGGTTTTGTTTTGCAAGTTTGATCAAGTAACTAAGAGTTGTGTACCCATAAATTTACTCAAAGATTTTTCCTATGTTTTAACCCTTTTAACAGTATTGTTCCACCATTGTAATTGGTGGATAATCTTGTGTTAGGATGTTAATGGGACGGGCACGGGTCATCATTTAGACCATGAATGCAATGGTGCCAAGTGTCTTTGGCAATTTTACTTGAAGGGACTATGATCATTTTTAGGCAACTTGAAAGCGTCATCGAGGGACTATGATCATTTGATTTGTTTTGTTTTGCCAAAGAAACTCAACATGCAAGCATGACCCATTTTTGAAGGCAACAAGTGGGGTAACCCTAAGGGTGCAAGTGTGATTGGTGTTGCCCATTTTCATACTTGTTTATCTTTGAATTAGGTCAAGCTATTTGTTATTTGATTTTTGCATACAAACCCTAGGTCTATCATGGCATAATTAGAAAGCTTTTAAATGTGGAATTTTAAAGCCGTAGACTATTACAACATGATTATGGGGATGGGGTACAAATGTTTGAATGGGGGTATTTGACAAGGAATTTAAATCTAGGCTATTACATCCATATCGAATAGACAAATAATAAATTGTACAATATTTAAACAAATATAAATGCAAAATGTAGTTATGCACAAAAAATGAGATTTTTTTATGTATGTAAAAGTTTTCGTGTTTGAAATATAAACAAAATAGAAAAAAGATCAATTTGGAGTATTTTTGTGTTTTTAGGGCAAAACCCTAATTTTTAATAAATAGCAATTATTTACTAAATATATACAACATTTATATATTTATTTATACAAAAAAATAAATAAAAGAGAAGTATATTGTAAAAAGTATTTTTTGATGTCAAATATTAATAAAAACAAAAATGTATTATTTTCATATTTTATCCTAAATATTCTAATAAATGTACAAGTATTTATATTATTTATTAAATATACTAAATATATATAAAAATGAAATATTAATTATTTACAAAAAAAAGTATATTTTTAGAAAATGTTTCCTAAATGTAAATAAAAAATAATAACTGAAAAAATATATTTTTTGTATTATTTTCTAGGGTTTTGAAGAAAAGTATATATATATATATATATATATATATATATATATATATATATATATATATATATATATATATATATATATATATATATATATATATATATATATATATATATATATATATATATATATATATATATATATATATATATATATATATATATATATATATATATATATATATATATATATATATATATACATGTATAAGCTAAATAAAATAAATAAATGTCAAATAAATGCAAAAATGGGTGAAAAAATATTTTTAATATTTGAGCAAAAAATAATAAGTCAGAATCAAAAAGAATAAATCAAAAAATGATTAAAAAATCACACAATGGGCCAGGGGGGTGCAAAATGAAAAAAGGGGTGCAAAAAGCAGGTTGACTCAGGCCCAGCCCAAGTCAACTCTGTCTTCAACCTCCAGCACATGTTTGAACAAGAAAACGCGCGCTTCCTTATCCATATGCTATCTCTTGATTCTTTGACTTTTAACAAAAACTTACAACATCAATAATGTGGAGCATCAAGTCACGATTTCAAACATATAAAAAAGTTGTTCTAACTCTCAGAAACTGTTAGAACAAAGTTTGAATCTACTACCCTATGTTTAAGTTTTGATGATAACAAAGTGAAAAGATATATTATTTATATGATTCATGTATGAACTATTTGCTGCCTAAATTATTACGTTCTGATTTGCAGATACTCTGATTGGTACAAGCAAGATCACACCTAATCAGCATCAGAAATTTGGTTCCTGACATCAACATCAGAAGTTGCCATATCAGGATATCAGAATCAGAAGATTAACTCTCGTGTATGCTGAAGTCTGATGAACAGAACTGCACTCAACACTCTAATAAAGAAAACAACAGTTCATCAGCAGTTAAGCAGAGTCAGAATGAGCCAAGCCAGAACATGCATTAAGTAAGCAACGGTACTGTGCATTGAAAGCAAATTAATACCAACGACCTCATTCCAGACAAGATCTGCTCAATAAGGAAAGTTTGTTATTATCATTGAATCAAGAATATTGCTCCAACGTTCATAATCTCAGTGCTATATAAATAAGACTATGAAGATTGAATTGGCTAATGCTCTCCAAATCTTTACACGCCTAAAAGCTGATCATAATCTTCCTTCTCTCAGTTTGCTAAAAACTACACATCTTCTTACTCAATCTTTGTTTTAGCAATCCTGTTTCTAAGCTTAAAGTTGTGTATACATCACAGTTGTGATACAGTTTTGTAGAAAACATTCACACACTTAGATTTATCTTCTTTGTAAGAAAGTGTTTCCTTGACAAACCGGGTTGTGGTTTGCATCAAGAAGGCTTTAGCAGTTGTTAAAGCAGTTTGTAATATTCAGTTGAATATAGTGGATTAAGACCTCGTTGGAGAGAGGCGAAATCACCTTGACGGGTGGACTGGAGTAGTTTGAGATCAAACGAACCAGGATAAAAATATCTTGTTCATTGCATTGATTTTCAGTTTTACAATTCAACCCCCCCTTCTTGTGTTTTTCACTACTTCAATTGGTATGAGAGCTCCTGGTTCTGAGCTAAAACACTTAACCGTGTCAGTACAAGATCCAGCGTCAGAAAAACACAATGGCAGGAAACTTTTCTCACACCAGCAATGACAACCATGAGGACAGAGACAGATTCAGCGGCAAACCTCCAGTCTTCGATGGAGAAAATTTTGATTACTGGAAAGACAGAATTGAAAGCTTCTTTCTGGCACATGATGCTGATCTGTGGGATATGGTGACAGATGGATACACGCACCCTGTGAATGCAAGCGGTCAGAAGATTGATAGAAAAACAATGTCTGACCAACAAAAGCGTGACTTCAAGAATCACCACAAGGCCAGAACCATCCTCCTCAGCGCCATCTCCTATACTGAATATGAAAAGATCTCCAACAGAGACACAACAAATAACATTTTTGACTCACTCAGAATGACGCATGAGGGCAACGTTCAGGTCAAAGAAACTAAAGCTCTGGAGCTCATTCAGAAGTATGAGGCGTTCAAAATGGAAGAATCTGAATCCATTGAAACAATGTTCTCAAGATTCCAGATTCTGGTAGCTGGTCTCAAAGTTCTGGACAAAGGATACTCTACTGCTGACCATGTCAAGAAAATCATCAGAAGTTTACCCAAGCAGTGGAGACCAATGGTTACAGCTCTGAAGCTAGCTAAAGATCTCAACAAAATCACTCTGGAGGAACTTATCAGCTCCCACAGAAGTCATGAGATAGAGCTAGAAGCTGACGAGCCTCATAAGCAAGGTAAGCCTTTAGCATTAAAATCTAACAAAAAATATGAGTCTAAAGTTTTGCAGGCAGTTGAAGAAACATCTGATGGATCCTCATCAGAAGAAGACAAACTCTCCCTCCTCTCCAGAAGAGTAAATCAACTATGGAAGCAAAGACAAAGGAAGTTCAGGAATCCCAGAAGATCTGATCAGAACGAGTCTTCTTCCAGATACAGAAGGACAGATTCTTCCTCTGGATACAGAAGATCTGAAGGCTCCTCTAGTAGCAAAAAGCCAAACACCAAGGACATCATCTGCTATGAGTGCAATGAGAAAGGACACTATAAGAGTGATTGCCCAAAGCTTCAGAGCGAAAAGCCCAAAAAGAAGTTTGGAAGAGAGAAGAAGAAAAGTCTCATGGCTACATGGGATGACTCTGACTCGTCTGAAGCTGACTCAGAATCAGATGATGAGAGGGCAAACATAGCTCTCATGGCTAACATCTCAGAAGATAGTGAAGCTTCTGAATCAGACTCAGAATCAGATACTGAAGAGGTATTTCCTAACTTTGTTGTTAATTTTACCAAGGCGGAACTTGCTGAAAGCCTTAATGAGATTCTGGAACGGTATCAGCAAATTAGAGTTAAATTCAGAGACCTGAAAAGGAATCTTGAATCTGACTCTAATAAGACTGAGAGTCTCAAATTGGAGAATTCTGAGCTGAGAAATAAGATTTCAAAATTAGAAAATACTTTACAAAACTCTCAGAAGGAACCAATTTCTGAAACTCCCAGCAACGCTGATGAGATCATCAAGGAGTATGATCACAGTTTCCAAAAGTTCCTTGCTAAAAGCATAGATAGAAGCAAAATGGCTTCAATGATCTATGGAGTTAGCAGAAACGGAAGGAAAGGAATAGGATACCAAGGTAAGGTTCCTACACCAAAGAATGTCATGGACTTAACTATTAAATACACTCCTCTGAATTCACATTTTGTGTATGGTCACACACATGATATTAAATACACTAGCAGTAAGCACTCTGTGAAACCAAAATTCAACCAGAGTTTTGGTAAAACTAACAAATCAGGACCCAAGAAAATCTGGGTACCTAAGGATAAAATAATACATGTTACAGATATCTTTAGCAGCAAGTCAGAAACACCAGTCATGGTACCTGGACTCTGCCTGCTCGCGACACATGACGGGAAGAAGGCATATGTTCCAAAGCCTGGAACTTAAGCCTGGAGGCCACGTTGGCTTTGGAGGCAATCAGAGGGGAAAGATAATTGGCTCTGGAACTGTAGTCAAAGCAGAATGAAGTTTTTGCAGGTATGGAAATTGAATTTACAGGTTCTGAAGACAAGTCATCAGAAGCTCTCAACACAGACACTCCTTCAACGTCTGAAAGGAGCACTGCTAGCAATCCTACAACAGCTGCTGATCAACCTCAGAAGAGATTACCCAGAAGCAGCTTGGATCACCCAGAAGAGACCATCTTAGGAAGAAAGGAAGATCCAATCAGAACAAGAGCAAGCTTCAGAAACTCTGAAGAAACTCTCATGGGACTTGTGTCTTTGATTGAACCTTCTTCTATTGATGAAGCACTTCTGGATAATGACTGGATTCTGGAAATGCAAGAAGAGCTGAATCAATTCACCAGAAATGACGTATGGGATCTTGTTCCCAGACCAAAAGGATTCAACATCATTGGAACAAGATGGGTGTTCAGAAACAAGCTAAATGAACAAGGTGAAGTCATCAGAAACAAGGCACGACTGGTTGCACAAGGTTATAGTCAGCAAGAGGGGATAGACTATACAGAAACCTTTGCTCCAGTCGCCAGGTTAGAATCTATCAGACTTTTAATTTCATTTGCTGTTAATAGAGGCATCACTCTGTATCAGATGGATGTCAAAAGTGCATTCTTAAATGGTTATATAGAAGAAGAGGTTTATGTGCACCAACCCCCTGGTTTTGAAAATACAAAACATCCAGAACATGTTTTCAAACTAAAGAAGTCACTATATGGTCTGAAACAAGCTCCCCGAGCTTGGTATGAAAGGCTAAGTAAATTTCTGTTAGAAAATGAATTCACCAGAGGGAAGGTGGACACTACCTTATTCTGTAAATCAGTTAAGAATGACATCTTAGTCTGTCAAATTTACGTTGATGATATTATTTTTGGTTCTACTAATCCTTCTCTTGGAAGAAAATTTGCTAAGTGTATGCAGGCAAAATTTGAGATGAGCCTCATGGGGGAACTAAAATTCTTTCTAGGAATTCAGATCAATCAAACTCTAGAGGGAACTTACATTCATCAGAGCAAATACATCAGAGATCTTCTGAAGAAATTTGACCTCTCAGAATGTAAGCTATCAAAGATTCCAATGCATCCCACGTGCATTCTGGAAAGAGAAGAGGTAAGCAAAAATGTAGAACAAAAAGTCTACAGAGGTATGATTGGTTCTCTCCTTTATCTGACTGCTTCAAGACCTGATATATTATTCAGCGTTTGTATTTGTGCTAGATTCCAATCAGATCCTAGAGAATCTCACTTAACAGCTGTTAAGCGAATTTTCAAGTATCTGAAAGGTACTACTAATCTGGGTTTGTTTTATAGAAAATCTAGTGATTACAGTTTAGTAGGCTACTGCGATGCTGATTTTGCTGGAGACAGAGTGGAGCGAAAAAGTACTTCTGGAAGCTGCCAGTTTCTGGGAGAAAATCTGATCTCTTGGTCCAACAAAAGGCAATCAACAATTGCGCTATCAACAGCAGAAGCTGAGTACATAGCAGCAGCAGGATGTAGCACACAAATGCTCTGGATGAAAAGTCACCTTGAAGACTTCCAGATTTTTGAGAGTAACATTCCTATACTTTGTGATAATACCTCTGCTATTTGCTTAAGTAAGAATCCCATTCTACATTCTAGAGCTAAGCATATAGAAATAAAACATCACTTCATTAGGGACTATATTCAGAAAGGAATTTTGAATTTAAAATTTATAGATACAGACCATCAATGGGCTGATATCTTTACTAAACCCCTTTCAGAAGATAGGTTTAATTTCATTCTGAACCATCTCAGCATGAAAGTCTGCCCAGAGTGAAAATGTTTTAATTCCACATATTTATCTTCAGAATGTAATTGTTTTACTGTGAAATTCTGATCAATCTTCTTTCAGAAAGATAGAACATGCAGGTTGTATCAGATGCAAGTCTAAAGATCTGAGAGTCTAAGCTCAAAGATAGACGTGCTGATCACTATATCAAACAAGTGTCATCCAATCATCAGCAAATCTCTGAAGCAGAACGCGTGCACGCTTCTGAGAAGGCAAAACGCTGATTGGGTGCATTGAGACACATGTATGGTAACCGTTTTTAAGTATCTTTCTCAAATCCCCCAAAATCAGCAAGCATTTAATAAAAGTAATCACACTTTTAAAACGCAATCAGGACTTTATTTCTCTTTCTTAAAAACGTTTACTTTTTCAAAATATTCTGAACTCTATTTAAACACATTAACCTCTCATTCTAATTCTTTACAGTTTCTCACTAATTCTCAAGCATTCTCTGCATTTTTCTGTGTTCATCTCTTGCAAACCCTTTCTCTCAGTTTCTTCCCAAAATCTTTTAGTGTGAACATGGCAACCTCCAGCAGTGCTTCTGCAGGTCCTCAGAAGAAAGCATCATCTGAACAATATCAAGTGCCATTCAGAACACTCCTCACTCCTGTGAAGAATCTTGAAGTGTTATCTGAATTGATCATTGATTTTGGAAGCTTGAAGGAAAACGGTTTTGACCTAACAGAAGAAGTTAGGGCACAGAAATGGGAAAGGTATTTTGACAGGTTGGTTGGACCAACATTCCCTATGTTAGTGAAAGAGTTCTAGATTCATGCAACGGCTTCAACGCATCAAGTCACCTCCTACATCATGGGGAAGAAGATTGTGATCACTGAGGATCACATAGAAAGGTTAATAGGCTACAGTGGCGGTGGCGTCCGCTGTATTGATATGGCTGAGAGATGTGCTGACGTGGGCGTGATAGCTGAAAGGATTTTCACCCATGGGGTGCCCAGCAGCAAGATCAAAGATCTGAAGGATCATCACAGAGTTTGGGCGAAGATAATTCTGGGGTGCTTCAACCATAGGAAGCCAACTAGTTCCCCTAATTACATAAATGTGGATCAGCAGTTTCTGATCTACTTTATCAATCAGAAGGTAAAAATCAACTTGGCTCATCTTCTGTTCAACCACCTCAGAACAAGTGTGAAGGAAACCACGGAAGAAGAAAGAACGAAGAGGGATTGGATTCCCTTTGGAAGGTTGATATCAGATATTCTGACAGAGAATAGGCTGATAGAGCATCTGATAGAAGCTCAAGAATTAAGCACCATTGAACCAACAGTTGGGAAGCCTCTGAACGTGAAGAACTTGAAGAAAATGAAGTTGATAGAGAATATCAAAAAGGAACCCAGCGCTACTCCTATTGTTGATATCACCAGCAGAAGAGTTCCACTGAGTGGCTTTCCTTTATTCTCTCAGATAGAATCCAAGCCAGTGGTAGTTCTCAGATATATGGACGCGTGCAAAGCTGATGGCACAGATCCAACTCTGAAGATCAAAGATCTGCATCAACCTCAACCAGAAGTGACTCTGAAGAAGACAAAGAAGAGGAAGGCACCTTCAGAAGGATCATCCCAGCAGACACCCAAGAAAAGAGGTAATTTATCTGCTGCTTCTGTTTTAAATTCTTCTACTATTCCAGCATCTATTCCACCTCCAACCTCTCATAGAATCTCAATCCCCATCCCAACAATAGATGAAACTGAACCAGAAGATGACCCTTCTGAGGCATTAAAACTCAGAAGACCCAGAACCAAACATCCCAAACCAACAATCTCAACAACATCAGAAATTGACAAAGTGCTGTCTGACATTGATCAACACACTTCTGATCACTCCGCCAATCCAAACTCTGAACCACAAATTGTCCCTCCTCCACAACCAGAACAACAACAATCTGCTGAAGAACCAGAACAACAACAACCTCTCTCATCCATTCCAGAAGAACCCCTTATCCCTGAACAACCAGAAATTCCAACAACTTCTCCTCAACCAGCAATTCGGTCTCCCTCTCCTCAACCAGAAATTCATCCACCATCACCTCAACCTGAGTTTCATCACTCTGAAACTCAAACTCCTCCACCTTCTGAACCTCATTCACCTCAATCATCTGAACCACAACCTCTGGCAATCCAGCTGCCATGTGGAACAACAGTCACCATGGCCCAGCTGCCATCCTCGCCAGAATCTACACCACCAAATACTCCCAAAACACCAAACAATCCAATCATAATTTCTGATTCTCCCACTCCATCTCCAAAACAAACAGCTGCCAAGCAAACCACCGAAAACCCCAGCAGGACCTTCATAGACTTAACCAGCCTTGACCGTCTTGCTGATCTGAAACATAAAATAGCCATCCCAAAACCAAAACAACCAGATGTTGGCTCTGGTATTATGAATTTTGAAACAGGTTTGCAGCAATGGATTGCTTCTCTGAAGCAAGTCTGTCCTGGAATGATTGACCCAGCTGCCTCTGACCAGCTCTGGTCACAATTCAGACTTTGGGTACGTGCTGAAGCCCTCAAGTTGCAAGATATCAACTATGAGCAGGCACAACAGAACTTCAGCAAGCTGCTGAAGGAAGTTGAAAGTCAGCTGCCTCAGGAAGCTGTGCTCCCTCTAGATAGTGAACCTTGGTCTGAGAAACAACTAGCTTTAAAGGTGCAACCAGAAGAAGACAAGACCATTCAAGCTGAAGCAAGTCAAGCAGAAGATGTTGCAGAAAGCTCTCAGAAGCTTCCTGCTTCTGATGTTTCTCAAGCTGCCTTGGACAGGCAGACTCTGGAAGAGCTGAAGCTGAATGACATGCGTCTGCAGCAGAGGATGGATGAAAACGACCAGAAGATGAAAGAAAGGATGGATGTGCAGGATAGCAAGATTGACACTGTTGTCAGCATGGTGAACAAGCAAAATGAGACTGCTGATCAGATCAAAGCCATGCTGGAGAACCTGTTCACACGCTTTCCTCCCCAACCTTAGTTTTTTCATTCATGTCATTTTCATGTTTTCTTTGATTTTCTGATGTACTATTTGAATATGTTTTGTTTGATTCTGAACCTCTTAATATGACAAGTTTTTCTGATCTTAATTGTTTTTAGCACATCACTTACACTTTTTGATTGCTGACAAAAAGGGGGAGAACAAAAATGATATTTTAAACAATAACGGATTACTAAGACAGAAATTCTCGAACATTCTAACTCTATTATACTTGAAAATGTTTTCTGTTTTACTTAAGTCTACAGGTACAAGGAAGCTCCTGGACACTCTGAAGACTAAAAGCTCTGAAGCTCTGATCCGCTCTGATACTCTGATCCAAAGCAAAGCTCTGACAAGAAAAGCTCTGATATGCTGATCTAAAGCTTCTGATAGTCAAAGACTCTGATACTCTGATGTTCAAAGAAAGGCAAAAAGATCTGATCCTGAAGAACACTTGTAATCAAAAAGGGAAGCAATAAACTCAGGGGGAGTATCTCTCAACTCTGATATCTCTTTATCCCTTATCTTTGATAACTTCTTACTCTGATGCATCTCTCTGATACCTTTTCACGTTATTTTCAATTAAAAAATATCTAGTTTTTGTCATCATAAAAAAGGGGGAGATTGTTAGAACAAAGTTTGAATCTACTACCCTATGTTTAAGTTTTGATGATAACAAAGTGAAAAGATATATTATTTATATGATTCATGTATGAACTATTTGCTGCCTAAATTATTACGTTCTGATTTGCAGATACTCTGATTGGTACAAGCAAGATCACACCTAATCAACATCAGAAATTTGGTTCCTGACATCAGCATCAGAAGTTGCCATATCAGGATATCAGAATCAGAAGATTAACTCTCGTGTATGCTGAAGTCTGATGAACAGAACTGCGCTCAACACTCTGATAAAGAAAACAACAGTTCATCAGCAGTTAAGCAGAGTCAGAATGAGCCAAGCCAGAACATGCATTAAGTAAGCAACAGTACTGTGCATTGAAAGCAAATTAATACCAACAGCCTCATTCCAGACAAGATCTGCTCAATAAGGAAAGTTTGTTATTAGCATTGAATCAAGAATATTGCTCCAATGTTCATAATCTCAGTGCTATATAAACAAGACTATGAAGATTGAATAGGCTAATGCTCTCCAAATCTTTACACGCCTAAAAGCTGATCATAATCTTCCTTCTCTCAGTTTGCTAAACACTACACATCTTCTTACTTAGCAATCATGTTTCTAAGCTTAAAGTTGTGTATACATCACAGTTGTGATACAATTTTGTAGAAAACATTCACACACTTAGATTTATCTTCTTTGTAAGAAAGTGTTTCCTTGACAAACCGGGTTGTGGTTTGCATCAAGAAGGCTTTAGCAGTTGTTAAAGCAGTTTGTAATATTCAGTTGAATATAGTGGATTAAGACCTCGTTGGAGAGAGGCGAAATCACCTTGACGGGTGGACTGGAGTAGTTTGAGATCAAACGAACCAGGATAAAAATATCTTGTTCATTGCATTGATTTTCAGTTTTACAATTCAACCCCCCCTTCTTGTGTTTTTCACTACTTCAGAAACGAGGGAGAATTTCTCGATCCCTAATTTCTGACCTAAGTTTTCTTCCATGTTCAGGTCCAAAATTCTCATAGCACACACAATATAAATGAAAAGTAACTACATGGATGGCTTCAGGGCTATGAGTAGGACATGCTTTCTTCACAAACTTAAGCCTAACTATGCCTGGATAGAGAGATAGAAGTTCAAATTTTTACCTGTTCAGCTTGAGTCGTGTACAGCAATGGAGGTATCTTCAATGGAGTTTGAACTTTGGTACAGCTTTCCTGAAATCCTAGGATGCTTCCTATATGCTCATCTTGCTTTGAATCTCTCTGAATCGAGCTATGGAAGTCAACCTGCACATCTGAAAAATGAAAATGGCAAACTTGGTTAGGGGTGTTACAGTCTGTATCTAGGGCTTAGGATAGTTTGTATGGATGATATAGAATGTGTTTGAAGTGGTTTTAGCCAAAGCGCACGAGTGGATTGAGCTGGCCAAATCAAACTGCAGCAGGTACCCTATTTTGCAACAAAACTGTGATTTTGTGAATGAGAAGGTTTGAGCTGTGGTGGATTCGTGTTTTAGGTCAGTTAGGTCATGTGAAAAGTGTTTGCAAAGTTTGCTTTTGCTGGTTCTTACAAGAATGAGAGCTTGTCCTGTTTTTGCAAGTTTTCTTCTCTAATAAGCAAAAATAGTCAAGTTGGGTTATAGGCTAATGCAGGTCCCTCAAGCATGCTGCAGCACTCTCTCTTGATCAGTGGGATTTGTCCACAAACTTGTGCCTCAGAGATTTTGCTTGTACCTCTTGGATTGTGAATTTGACATAAAGTGCATCTTTACAAGAATGGCAAAATTGCTTTTTCTACTTAAGGATTGATTTTGTGTGTATTGTCCAAATGAACAAAATAACACTCTAACACAAAGGATATACATTTAATTATTGAGTGTGAAGAGGATTAGAGGCCTGTAAACTAGCCTAAACAATGCTGAGTTGAAAATGCCAAGGTTATGAACATGTATTTGGCCATGAACAAAGTGACTTTTGCCCAACTTTGCCAATTCGATTCTCCCTAACCACAAGGGTGTTTGAGAAGTTCTTGGACAATTTGGAAAGCTTGGAATGTGTACTTCAATCCATCTTTGTAATGCAAATTGAAATTCCAAGTGGAAGTATGTGAAAAATGGCCATGAAGTTGGTCAAAAATCCTGCCTAGAATAGGTCAAAAATTTTTCTAAGTTAAGAATGTTTTGCACCCTTATTCCAAAAATCATAACTTGAGCTACAAGCTTCTTTTGAGGAAACTTTGTGAATCAAAGTTGTATATTTTGGAATGGACTACAACTTTCATGTTTTGAGTTTTTCTTGAATCCAATTGTATCTTGATGAAAAAATGGGACAAAGTTATGAAAAAATAAGGAAGTTTCATAACTTAGAAAAACTCTAAGTTATGAAATTTTCTCATTCTAAACCCTAATTTGCAATTTTGGGTTTCTTGATGAACAAGTTTCATAATTTGACCTGTCTTGATGAAAAATGAATCTTGGCACTTGATTTTGACCAAAAAGTCAAAGTTTGACTTTTTAGTATACAGTTAAATTTGATTAGTTGACTGGAAAAATCATCTGTCAATCTTGTGCATTTGGGATCTTTTGAACTTTTTGAATGGATCAAGACAATTCCATTAAGTCCTTGAGTCCATATGTGAGCTTGGTTTGCCATTGGTTAGGTCAAACAGTCAAAAATTGCCTTTGTGCAGTCAAAACCCTAAAAATGACCATTTGCCCTTTTGGTGATCTGATCAAATTTCTTGGGGAATTGTGATCCAAACATGACCAAATGGTTCATGTGAGTTCATATTGTTGATGTGGGTCAAATTTCATGAGGTTTGACTATCAATTGGCCACAGTTGACTTTTTCCCCAATACAGTTGATTTCTAGGTCAACTGTCTAATTGACTGGGCAAAGATTGGAATCAAGACTTGAAACTTGGCATGGATAAACTTGTGAGTCCAACATGAAGCATGAAAGTCACTTTGGGCCTTTTTTTAGGTCAAAACAACTTTGTGCAAACTCAAACCCTAATTTGGGTCAACAGTTCAAGGAGGAGTCTTGAGCAGAGCAAACCCAATTTGATCTTGAGCTCCAAGGGTCTTGTGGTGAGAAAGTATTGATGAAATGGGAGGGAAAATTTTGGGGTACAACAGTTGCCCCTGTTCAATCTTCTTGCACCTGAAGAGTTAGATTGGCAAGTTTTCCTTTCGCGTCTCGAAGGTAAAAGGAGATTGGACACTAGAGTGCCCTTAAATTTGCACTCGTCGAAACAATGGATACGCGAATGGGCTTAGAGATGCAATTTGGAGATGGGCTTAAAGATTCCATCTGGAGGGGTGACAGAACCTTGTCGTGGATGGGCTTAAAGATGCCATCTGGAATGAGTATCCGAAAGGTATCCATATTTTGGAACGTCTCTGAACTGGGGGTCTGAATAAGCAATAGATTGACATCCGTATCTGGAAGCATCCGTAAACTGTTTTCAAAGGTTGCATCTGAACAAGCGATAGATTAACATCCGTGTTTGGAGATTCCGTAAACTATTTTCAGAAGTTGAAGAATCTGAACAAGCGATAGGTTAACATCCGTGTCTGGAGAACCCGTGAACTGTTTTCAGAAGTCTTGAAGTTGAATAAGCAATAGAGAAGCATCCGTTGTTAGGAAGCGTCCGTAAACTGTTTTCAAAAGTTGAGTCTGAACAAGCGATAGATTAACATCCGTGTTTGGAGAATCCGTAAACTGTTTTCAGAAGTTGAAGAATCTGAACAAGCGATAGGTTAACATCCGTGTCTGGAGAACCCGTGAACTATTTTCAGAAGTCTTGAAGTTGAATAAGCAATAGAGCAGCATCCGTTGTTGGGAAGCGTCCGTAAACTGTTTTCAAAAGTTGAGTCTGAACAAGCGATAGATTAACATCCGTGTTTGGAGAATCCGTAAACTGTTTTCAGAAGTCTTGAAGTGGAGGAGGAACCGGTGTAGGGTTTCCTGATGATGAGTCCGTGTAAAACTGCATCTGAATTACTAATGATAGCCTTTATTCTTATCCTGAAAGGAAAAAATGTTAGCTAAACACAAAATTATGTTGCATGAAATGTATGATGCAATGTATGTTCTATCAATGTTTATGAATTAAATGTAATGAATGCGCATGTAAGCTGATGAGCAATCTTGCTGAGGGTAGAGGAATCCTGGATGGCTGGAGATAAAAGAATCTTGACTGCTGCCGGGGGAAGTAAATCCTTGACTGCTGCAGGGGAGTGCAAGAATTTTTGATTGCTGAGGATGAGACATCCCTGTTGACTACTGTTGGGGAATCAGGAGCTTGGGTTGTATGCCAATCTACTGGGGATTCCTGTCCTGAGGAGATCTTCATTGGGGAATATCTGAATATCCTGTGAAGAACTGAGAATGAGAGTCTTCAATCTGCTTGGGGAATGCAAGATCTTCAACTGTTTGGGGATCTTAGGACTACTGCTGGGGATTGAAAATCCTTGGTGACTTGCGGGGCTAGAGAATTCTGATGATCTCTACTGGGGAGTCTAGAACCTGGGAGGCTCATGCTGGAGGAGTAAGACTGAGAATCTACAATCTGACGGGAGTTACCTCTGTGGGGAGAAGGTTCACTAGTCTAGTTCCGCTGGGGATTTGATAGTTGAAAGTCTTAGCTCTGCTGGGGATAGGATTTTCATATTCTTAAGGCTCCACTGGGGATACTGAAACTTAACTCGGTGGGGAATTGAGTTCCAGAAGGCTCTCTGGCTGGGGAAATCAGTTTTGAGAAAGCTTCTTCTGCTGAGGATCCTGAATTTTAACTCTGTTTGGGGAATTAAGTTCTGGATTTTGACCTTGCCGAGGAATTTGGAGTTTAAATCTGCGGGGAATTTTTTTCTGAAAGGGTATCGAGATATCTATCTGTACCCTTAAACTATCTGTAATCATCTCTTCTTGGTTTGTAAGGAAAATGATTATGTTCAAATGCATATGCCTATTTAACAAAACATTGGACGTTTCTCAAATAAAACATAAGTGCAAAAGAGAAAAAGGAAGACAAAGCAAATTTCTGTATTTGGAAAAGTATTTGTATTAACTTTTTATGAGTATCTTTGTACAAAGGAGACAGACACCCTAGTAAGAGGATGTTGTCGTAAAGAATTAAAAATTTTATACAAAAGAAAGATGGCTATGTGCAACGATTCTATGGGATCCCATTTTGTTATAGCCTTCACAACTCTGAATATCTTGTCCATTCAAATGCTTCGTTTGCCGATGACTGGATTGATCAGAAGCTTGGAACTGGTTGATGAAGAGATTGTTCTTTAAAGTGATTCGATGAGACATAGTCATACGCTTTAATTCCCTAACTTTTGCCTGGATCGCCCTTTCGGGTTTTCAATCCACCGGGAAACCCCTTTTTGCCCAAGCCGCCCTTCCGGGTTTTCGACTTGCCGGGTGTACAAATTTTTTTGTTTTATCCCTAATTTTTGCCTGAACCGCCCTTTCGGATTTTCGGTTCACCGGGATGCCCATTTTTGCCCAAGCCTCCCTTTCGGGTTTTCGACTTGTCGGGTGACTTTATGCGTAGTATCTTTTGACTATGTCTGCGTTCGCAAGGTGCAGAAAATCGTCGCCGTCCATGGTGGTCAGAATCATTGCACCACCAGAAAATATGCTCTTGATTACAAACGGTCCTTCGTAAGTAGGAGTCCACTTGCCCCTGGGATCACTTTGCGGCAAGATAATCCGCTTGATTACGAGATCTCCGACTTGATATACTTGACGTCTGACTTTCTTGTTGAAAGCATTGATCATCCTTTTTTGATACGTTTGATCATGGAAAACAGCAGCGAGTCGCTTCTCGTCGATCAAGTTGAGTTGATCAAATCGGGTCTGAATCCAATCGTCTTCATTCAAACCAGCGTCCTTCATAATCCTTAAAGAAGGAATCTGAACTTCCAATGGCAGGACAACTTCCATGCCATATACCAAATAAAACGGGGTTGCCCCGGTTGAAGTACGTGTCGTGGTACGGTATCCGTGCAGAGAAAACGGTAACATCTCATTCCCGTCTTTGTAGGTGACTGTCATTTTCTGAATGATCTTCTTAATGTTTTTGTTCGCAGCTTCAACAGCACCGTTCATCTTCGGCCGATAGGGAGATGAATTATGATGATAAATCTTGAACTGTTCGAATAGAGCGGTGATCATAATATTATTCAGATTTGTACCGTTGTCTGTGATGATCCTGTCGGGGACACCATACCGGCATATGAGGTTTTGCTTGATGAAGCGGGCAACCACATTTTTTGTAACAGAGGCGAAGGAAGCTGCTTCGACCCATTTGGTAAAATAGTCGATGGCGACCAGGATGAAGCGATGTCCATTGGACGCTGTGGGCTTGATCTCTCCAATCATGTCAATGCCCCACATTGCGAATGGCCAAGGAGCTGTCAGAATGTTGAGAGGAACAGGAGGAATATGAATCTTTTCAGCGTAGACCTGACATTTGTGGCAAGTACGGGAATGCTGATGGCAATCTGCTTCCATGGTAGACTAGTAATAGCCTGCCCTTAGAATCTTCTTAGCCATCGTATGCCCACTCAAGTGGGTGCCAAATGTACCGCTGTGTATCTCAGTCATGATTAACTCTGCTTCAGCTTTGTCTACACATCAGAGTAAAACACAATCATGGTTGCGTTTATAGAGGATGTCGTTTCTCAGGAAGAACTTGGCAGCAAATTTCCTTAGGAACTTCTTGTCATTTACTGAAGCTCCTTCGGGATATTCTCTAGTATGGAGATACCTTTTGATTTCGTGAAACCACGGTTGTTCCACTACTTCTTCGGTATTAATCTCATGACAATGCGCAGGTTCATCCATTCGCTCGATGGTGATTTGGGGAGCCTCGTTATCCCAGTTGAGTTTAAACATGGAGGACATTGTGGCAAGAGCATCTGCAAGCTGATTCTCTTCTCGCGGGAAATGCTCGAAGGTGATTTGCTCGAAATGAGGCAACAATGTCAGGACATGTTCTTTGTATGGGATAAGATTAGGATGCTTGGTATCCCACTCTCCTTTGATTTGACTGATAACCAAAGCCGAGTCCCCAAATACGATCAAAGATTTGATCCCCAGGTCTATAGAAGCCTTGAGACCAAAAATGCAAGCTTCATATTCAGCCATGTTGTTGGTACAGCTGAAGCAAAGTCGGGCCGTGAAAGGCGTGTGACAACCTTCCGGGGAAATGAGTACCGCACCGATACCGTTTCCAAGTGCATTTGAAGCACCATCAAAGTACAGGGTCCATCGGGATCCATTTTCAGGTCCGTCGTACGGTCCGTTACCTTTAATGTTGTCCAAATTCATGATGTCCTCGTCCGGGAAGTCGAATCTCATGGACTGATAATCCTCGATAGCTTGATGAGCTAGATGGTCAGCTAGTACACTCCCCTTTATAGCTTTTTGGGTAGTGTACTGGATGTCATACTCAGTTAGGATCATTTGCCATCTAGCTATTCTTCTGGATAAAGCTGGCTTCTCGAAGATATACTTGATAGGATCCATTTTGGAAATCAACAGAGTAGTATGAGTCAACATATACTGCCTTAGTCGGCGAGCAGCCCATACCAAAGCGCAACAAGTTTTCTCGAGCAGTGAGTAGCGAGTCTCACAGTCGGTAAACTTTTTGCTAAGGTAATAAATGGCATGCTCTTTTCGACCAGACTCGTCATGCTGGCCCAAAACACACCCCATTGAGTTATCCAAGACAGTCTGATACATGATCAACGGTCTTCCTTCGACGGGTGGCATCAGAATAGGAGTTTCTAGTAAATACTCCTTGATCTTATCAAAAGCAGCTTGGCAATCGTTGTTCCATTCGACTACCTGATCTTTCTTTAATAATTTGAAAATCGGCTCACAGGTAGACGTCAAATGAGAGATGAATCTGGCAATATAGTTCAAGCGCCCCAAGAACCCTCTAACCTCCTTTTCAGTACGGGGAGCATGCATTTCTTGTATTGCTTTCACTTTTGCTGGATCAACCTCAACTCCCTTGTTGCTGACAATAAATCCTAGAAGTTTACCAGACCTAACTCCAAAAGTACACTTACTTGGATTCAGCCTGAGTTTGTACTCTTTCAACCCGGCAAACAGCTTTTGCAGATGCTCAAGGTGTTCCTCCTCTGTTTGTGATCGAGCTAACATAACGTCTACGTAGACTTCGATCTCATGATGTATCATATCATGAAATAAAGCTACCATGGCGCATTGATAAGTTGCCCCTGCGTTCTTCAGTCCGAACGACATCACCTTGTAGCAGAAGGTACCCCATTGCGTAACAAAAGTTGTTTTCTCCATGTCCTCGGGGGCCATTTGGATCTGGTTGTAACCCGAGAATCCATCCATGAAGGAAAACACTTTGTGCTGAGCTGTGTTGTCAATCAAAATGTCAATGTGCGGTAGCGGAAAATCATCCTTAGGGCTGGCCCTATTCAAATCCCGGTAGTCCACACACATTCTAACCTTGTCGTCTTTTTTAGGTACTGGCACAATGTTAGCAACCCATTGTGGATAGGATGTAACAGCCAGAAAGCCAGTGTTGAATTGCTTCATTACTTATGCTTTAATCTTCTCCGACATGTCGGGTCTCATTCGGCGGACTTTTTGCTTGATCGGTGGACAATCCTCTCTTGCAGGGAGACGGTGAACCATGATATCTGTGTCTAAACCCGGCATGTCTTCATAAGACCAGGCGAAGATTTCAACGTAATCATTCAACAACTGTATCAAACTCTCCTTGACACTTGATTCCAGATTGGCACCCACTTGTACTTCCTTCCGGTCTTCCTCGGTTCCTAAGTTGACAGTTTCCAACAACTCTTCGTGAGGCAAGATGACCCTCTCTTCTTGTTGTAGAAGTCTGGATAGCTCTCCTGGTACTTCACAATCTTCGTCATCTTCATACTCAGCCTGATTGACCAAGTCTTCAGAGTTATTGAAGGACATAGCAGAATAGTCACCCATAGAATCCAGAGTGGATGGGTACCTGCATTTGTGAGTGTGGGTGTGTGCAAGGGATAGCCATCCTTAAACAAACAAAAATGCAAAAGGAAAGAAAATGAACACAGCAGTTTATAAATGAAAAACGTCCAATGATTCATTAAACATGGCATATGGATATGAAGAGAAACAAAACCCTTACAAATGGACCTACATGCCCCGGGCAAGGCATGAGGTGAAAAAGTAGTGTGCAGATTGTTTAAAAGTAATTATTACAGACCAACAGGAAATGTTCGAAAGATATGTTACTGATTAATGAAAGTAATGGGGACGAAGTCTTTCGCCTCCCAGTTGTGCAGTCCCCCTTTAATGGTTGGGAAGATCCAGTCTTCAATGTTACCCTCTTCGTCTTCGTCTTTCAAAGCATTGATTCCATGAGGAGAAATATTGATGGGTGTTCTTTCAATGTTTGAGCGACGCATAGCTTTTTGCCCCGCAGCGGTAAATCCCAACCCAAACTTGTCTGTTTTGTGGGGAAAGTCAGGCAACTGACCCCATGTTGAGCTCTTTCCCTCCTTCATTGCAGCCTGTGCATCTTTCAGAGATGCCATCCTGGCCACCTGCTTGGGTATCTCAGCTACTGCCTTTGCTACAGCAACCTCGGGAGCAAATTCCTCGAAGTGTTGGAACGGTGTCTCAATGAACTCGCCCTCCACTTCCACATACCGAAAGGAGTTCAGGTGACTGATCATATATTCTTCTTCACCGTGTATGGTTATAATCTTTCCTTTGACAGGGTATTTCAGCATCTGATGTAGGGAGGAAGTGACTGCGCCAGCATTATGTATCCATGGTCTCCCTAGCAAGCAAGAGTATGACGGACGAATGTCCATCACATAGAAAGTTGAGTGGAATACTTCATTTCCTACCTTGATAGGGATGTCGACTTCCCCATGCACCATTCTTTTAGACCCGTCAAAGGCCCTGACAATGATATTACTTGGTTTCAGCTCCAAGCCTTCACAATCCAACCGGTCGAGAGCCTTCTTAGGCAGCACGTTTAGAGAAGAACCGGTGTCGACCAAGACATGGGCAAGAGTAGTTCCTCGGCATTCAACTGACACATGCGATGCGTCATTGTGCTTTCTTCCCTTCGGAGTCAGGTCAACATCAGAGAAACCCAGGCCGTTGTCCGTGGTAAGGCTGGCTACACAATCCTGGAATTGATCGGCTGAGGTTTCCTGGGGAACATGGGTTGTCTTCAAAAACCTTATCAATGCTTTGGCGTGAGCCTCAGAACAAAGAGCAATGCTAACATGGAGATCTTCGAGGGGGTTTTCCCCAGTTGCTCCACCACGTCATAATCACTCTTCTTAATTATTTTCAGAATCTCCTCCATTTCTTTCTTAGAGGTTTCAGGGATAACCAATGGCTGAGCCCTCGTCCTGACGAGCTCATCTTGGATCCCTTTCCCCTTATCAGCAGAAATAGGAGGGACAACCACTGGAGTAACAGCTTCTTCAATCAACGGAGTTCTTGCAGACAGTTTTATCGGTGCAGGAGTAACTTTGGCAGTAGCTGAGGGTCCAAAGATTGCCTTTGGAGGGGCAATCTCTGGAGAAAATATTCTCCCACTTCGGGTAATCTTGCTCGTACCGACAATGTTTCCAATGTCGGAATCTTCTTCGTCAGAGCTCTCTTCAGTTATCTCAACTTGTTTAACACCATGGTAGTAGATTTCTCCACCGTAATTCCATGGTATTGATTTGTCAGATTTGTAGGGGACAGGCCCAGGCATGGTTATTTTCAGAGGAACAAACTTCGTAGCGGATGTAATCTTAACAGGCTTTTTAGGGACCTTGGAAAGATTGGTGGAAATGGTGATTATTGAAACATCTTTGATAGGAGTTGTAATAGCAGGAATCTTTTCGAAAAGAATTTGTTGGCTGTCCATTAGGCCTTGGATGCCTATCTTCAGCAATGGACAGTCGATTGGTAAGGAGGAACAACAATAGCAGTCTTCTTTACATCCTGGGAAAATCCCAGCCTTCAACAGATTTAACTTGATTGTCAACAGTGGAGTCATCAGATCATCAACAGCAGAAACATACATATCTTCTTCAATATCATGGACGTTGCGACCATGCTTCGGCATTGGAGCGGATATCACGTTTGGTTTCTCTGGAGCATCGAACTCAACCTCTTTTGCATCTATTAAGTCTTGAATTTTATGCTTAAGCGCCCAACAATCATTGGTGTCATGCCCGACGCTGTCAGAATGATAGGCACATTTAGCATTGGAATGATAATGTGGGGAAGATGTGTTCACATTTTTTGGTGCTTCTTTGATAGTAGTGAGATTTAGCTTCAACAAATGGGGAAGAACTTGTGCAGGCGTCATATTGATGCGGGTGAACTGCCGTTGCGGCCGCTCCACCCGTTGCTGATTTGGTCTGGACTGATTGTTACGAGGATGATCATTTGATGAATTTTGTATCGTCACGGCCCCCACAGTCGGCCGACGCTCATTTCTTCCCAATCTTTTCTGAGAGTATATAACAGCTGTCTCCTTCTTTGCCGGAAATGATTTCTTAGCAGTTGTAGATGCAGAGGCCTCCTTTTGAATCTTCCCATTCTTAATACCAGCTTCCACCCGTTTGCCAGTCAGAATCAATTCAGTAAACCCTGCGGAAGAGCTCCCGATCAAATGGTTGAAGAACGGGTCAGATAGGGTCCCCAAGAACATATCAACTAGTTCCCTATCAGAAAGAGGTGGCTTCACTCTTCCGGCCAAGTCGCGCCATTTCTTGGCGTATTCTTTGAATCCCTCATTTGAGGCCATTCCCATACTTTGTAGCTGAGTACGGATTGGCACCAAGTCAGCATTATATTGATACTGGCGATAAAAGGCAGCTGCTAAGTCTTCCCAGTTATGCACTTCTGACCTCTCAAGCTGGTAAAACCAGTCTAGTTGTGTACCGGACAAGCTATCCTGAAAGAAGTGTACCCAAAGATTTCTGTCGGATGTATGAGGTTGAATTCTTCTGACATATGACCTCAAGTGCATCTTCGGGCAAGACAGACCATCATATTTTGCAAAAACTGGCACCTTAAACTTTGGAGGGATCACAATCCCAGCAATCAATCCCAATTCTTCAAAATCTAACCCAGGAATCCTTTACAGCTTCATTGCCGCCAGTCTATCCTCCAGGTTTTTGTATTTGTCGTCCGCTGGCGGGTATTGTTGCTCTGAGTAGTCTTCATCTTCCTCAACCTCTTCCTCTTCAGCCTCGGACTCAGAAGGTAGTGCAACTCCTTTTCCGTTACTAGTTTCCTCCTCAGATGTGGAGGGAAATTCAAGAACTCTTCTAGCTTCATTCTCAAACCTTCTTCCCAGTGTAGCTACCCCAACTCTCTTCTTCTTCTTTTTTCCTTTTTCTGGCTCTTTGTTCCCAAGCAGTGTTTTTAGATCCTCCTGACCCTTTGCCAAGGTCAGTAGGAGCTGTTGAAACTGTGAGTTTTGTGACTGCAGATCTTTGACCGTCTATTCAAGATCCATCTTACTGAAATAAACAGCAGAAAGATAAGGAAACCTGGTGTGGAGACCTGCTTATGCATATGATGAATGATATGTTTATTCATGCAATGCATTCAAGGATTTAGAAATTCAAAATTGTTGCAAACAAAAAGAACACACGTCATATTAAGAAGAAATTTTGTCAGTACATAAATGCCCCATGGGCCAAATATTACAAAAACTTCTTAAGGTAAAAAGACGTTGCTCATCCTCTTTGGTGCGATGTAAGTGTTGAGGGTCTCCTCCTCATGAAGTCGGCGGGTAAGCTCCAAAACCTTCTTCTCACTGGCGTAGAAGCTGGCTTCAAAAGTATTCCGTTCCTCCTTGAGTTGGATCCAACTCTTCTGCATCTCCTCCCATGATGTTGGCATGTCGGGATATAGGATGGTGTAGGGAACCTCTCCTTCCTTAACGGGCTCTTTAATCAAAGGGAGAATATGAGGGTAAGGCATCATAAGACTCTGGGCTCGGGTACTTACCCACTTGAGATAAGGCTCAAGGGGGATGGAGTTCTTGTGCCCCAGTGTCTTGCTATCTACCTTGTTAGGCATCCTCCAAGCTCTGATGAATCTTTGGCGAAGTCCTTGCGCATCGTTGTCGAAGTCAAAAACTAGGTCAGGAATCAGCATGTCATGAGGGCCATCCCTCCGTGCATATCCAAATTGTCTCAAAGCTAGACAAGGGTTGTAGGTAATGCCTCCCCTAATGCCAAGTAATGGAACATTAGGAAACTCTCCACAATGATCGACGATGATGACATTTTCTCTGGACCGATAACACCAATGTACATCAGATTGTGTGAGGGTCATCAACCGTTATGACCACCTTAAGCCTTGGTCATTCTTCAAAACAGATTGTGGAAGGTGCGAAATAAACCACCTTGCAAGGAGAGGAGTACAACACATGAGAACACCTCTCTTCCTCATTGTTCGTGTGTAAAATGAGTGGAGGATGTCCCCAAGCAATGTAGGTATGGGATTCCTTGACATGAAAATCTTGATAGCATTGACATCTATAAGTTGGTCAGGATTTTGGAACAAGACCAACCCATAAATGAGGAGTGCCACAATCTCTTCGAAGGCTTGTAGATCCAAAGAATTCCAACACTCTTATGCCTTCTTAAACAAGAATTTTGCCAAGAAGCCTTTGACGCCACTTCTAGTCTCCCAATGCCCCTTGATGTCAGATGGTTGCAAGTGTAGTGCTTGAGCAACATCTTCAGGCTTTGGTTCTTTTTCCGTACCGTTGTAGGGTAGTTGATTAAGAATAGGAATTCTCAAGAGTTGAGAAAATTCCTCCAAAGTAGGCACCAATTGGTAGTCGGGGAATGTGAAACAGTGGTGAAGGGGGTCAAAGAACTGGAACAACACTTTCACCATGTCTTCTTCAATGTTGGTGTTGACTAGGCTGAGCAGTCTACCATGCCTTTCACTGAAGAGAGAGCTTTCTGGAATTCTGGATGTAAGCTCCTTGAGTTGAGGAGGGATTCTCACAAGGTTGACTTGGATAGTTTTCCTGCGAAGAATTTCCATGACCTACAAAACAAGAACAAAGATGAAGATCCAAACCCTTGAAATGGTTAGTGGATGCATATGATGCTCTATGATGTTCATGATGTATGCACAAACATATGTACAAGCAAGTCACACAAACCCTAGTTTCAGGCTTGCATGAGGTTTCATAGGTAAGTACCCTCTTGAGTGAAGTTGGCTTAAAAACCTGTCCTATAAATAGTAACCGGGTTCTAAGGAGCTCAATATCATTGGATTGTTTTCCATGTTCATTGTTTTGGTTTAGCCACTTAACTAGCGACCAAAATATTCCAAGAAAACAACCCTCAATGAGTGTAGTATCGAGTATCTACCAACTTCGGACTGCACCAAAGCCGGTCATCTCACTACCCCTAATAAAAGGCCAAGATGGTCAAGTAAGGTTCTAGGTCATTAGTGCTTAGTGACATCACTCAGCGGCCCCGTACTCTCCTTGATTGAACTCAAGGGTTACCGGTACTCACAAATATGTCGCACTAATATAGCTATTGCTTCAACCGTGTCGGTATACCCTGCACAATTTCCACAACGTTTTGCTATCTATGAATGTTTCCCAAATCCGGGTGTAGGATTTCAAGCCCAAACAAGAGAACCAAAATGTAAAGTAATCAAAGCAAACAATTAGTCATGCAAGAGGGTGATCTAAGCCCTAAGGTTACTCCACTTTTAAATTTTTCCCCAGTAGAGTCGCCAGTTCTGTGATACGGTGGGAGAACTGACTTGGGTTTTGCGTTTGTTTTTGCAAATGTTTCGGTTTAGCAAGAGTCGCCACCGACTTTTTATTTTATCCTAAGGAAAGGTTAAAAAACACAGCAAAAACCTTTGAGATGTTTTCTTGGGTTCGGGGAGTAGATTATAGAAAGGGAAGGTATTAGCACCCTTTCTATCCATGGTTATCCATGGGATCTTAGTTACTTGCTTAGATCACTTGCCTTGCATTTTCAATTGTTTGAAATGGTGCTTTGTATGTGTGGTTTTGAAAAAGATGCCTTGTCTAGGCAACCCTTGTAACAATTCTTTACTCGAATGTTTTACAAAAGGTGTTTGTCTTTTTGAAAAGATGTTTCAAGGTTTTGAAAGTTGTTTTGAAAGTTGTGTTTATGAAAGTTTGTGTTTTGAAAGTAGGCAAGGTTTTGTTTTGCAAGTTTGATCAAGTAACTAAGAGTTGTCTACCCCTAAATTTACTCAAAGATTTTTCCTATGTTTTAACCCTTTTAACAGTATTGTTCCACCATTGCATTTGGTGGACAATCTTGTGTTAGGATGTTAACGGGACGGGCGCGGGTCATCGTTTAGACCATGAATGCATTGGTGCCAAGTGTCTTTGGCAATTTTGCTTGAAGGGACTATGATCATTTTTTAGGCAACTTGAAAGCGTCATCGAGGGACTATGATCATTTGATTCGTTTTGTTTTGCCAAAGAAACTCAACATGCAACCATGGCCCATTTTTGAAGGCAACAAGTGGAGTAACCCTAAGGGTGCAAGTGTGATTGGTGTTGCCCATTTTCATACTTGTTTATCTTTGAATTAGGTCAAGCTATTTGTTATTTGATTTTTGCATACAAACCCTAGGGCTATCATGGCATAATTAGAAAGCTTTTAAATGCGAAATTTTAAAGCCCTAGACTATTACAACATGATTATGGGGATGGGGGTACAAATGTTTGAATGGGGGTATTTGACAAGAAATTTAAATCTAGGCTATTACATCCATATCGAATAGACAAATAATAAATTGTACAATATTTAAACAAATATAAATGCAAAATGTATTATGCACAAAAAATGAGATTTTTTTATGTATGTAAAAGTTTTCGTGTTTGAAATATAAACAAAATAGAAAAAAGATCAATTTGGAGTATTTTTGTGTTTTTAGGGCAACACCCTAATTTTTAATAAATAGCAATTATTTACTAAATATATATAATATTTATATATTTATTTATACAAAAAAATAAATAAAAGAGAAGTATATTGTAAAAAGTATTTTTTGATGTCAAATATTAATAAAAACAAAAATGTATTATTTTCATATTTTATCCTAAATATTCTAATAAATGTACAAGTATTTATATTATTTATTAAATATACTAAATATATATAAAAATGAAATATTAATTATTTACAAAAAAAAGTATATTTTTAGAAAATGTTTCCTAAATGTAAATAAAAAATAATAACTGAAAAAATATATTTTTTGTATTATTTTCTAGGGTTTTGAAGAAAAGTATATATATATATATATATATATATATATATATATATATATATATATATATATATATATATATATATATATATATATATATATATATATATATATATATATATATATATATATATATATATATATATATATATATATATATATATATATATATATATATATATATATATATATATATATATATATATATATATATATATATATATATATATATATATATATATATATTTATTTATTAATTTACATGTATAAGCTAAATAAAATAAATAAATGTCAAATAAATGCAAAAATGGGTGAAAACATATTTTTAATATTTTTTATATTTGAGCAAAAAATAATAAGTCAGAATCAAAAAGAATAAATCAAAAAATGATTAAAAAATCACACAATGGGCCAGGGGGGTGCAAAATGAAAAAAGGGGTGCAAAAAGCAAGTTGACTCAGGCCCAGCCCAAGTCAACTCTGTCTTTAACCTCCAGCACATGTTTGAACAAGAAAACGCGCGCTTCCTTATCCATCTGCTATCTCTTGATTCTTTGACTTTTAACAAAAACTTACAACATCAATAATGTGGAGCATCAAGTCACGATTTCAAACATATAAAAAAGTTGTTCTAACTCTCAGAAACGAGGGAGAATTTCTCGATCCCCAATTTCTGACCTAAGTTTTCTTCCATGTTCAGGTCCAAAATTCTCATAGCACACACAATATAAATGAAAAGTAACTACATGGATGGCTTCAGGGCTATGAGTAGGACATGCTTTCTTCACAAACTTAAGCCTAACTATGCCTGGATAGAGAGATAGAAGTTCAAATTCTTACCTGTTCAGCTTGAGTCGTGTACAGCAATGGAGGTATCTTCAATGGAGTTTGAACTTTGGTACAGCTTGCCTGAAGTCCTAGGATGCTTCCTATATGCTTAGCTTGCTTTGAATCTCTCTGAATCGAGCTATGGAAGTCAACCTGCACAGCTGAAAAATGAAAATGGCAAACTTGGTTAGGGGTGTTACAGTCTGTATCTAGGTCTTGGGATAGTTTGTATGGATGATATAGAATATGTTTGAAGTGGTTTTAGCCAAAGCGCACGAGTGGATTGAGCTGGCCAAATCAAACTGCAGCAGGTACCCTGTTTTGCAACAAAACTGTGATTTTGTGAATGAGAAGGTTTGAGCTGTGGTGGATTCGTGTTTTAGGTCAGTTAGGTCATGTGAAAAGTGTTTGCAAAGTTTGCTTTTGCTGGTTCTTACAAGAATGAGACCTTGTCGTGTTTTTGCAAGTTTTCTTCTCTAATAAGCAAAAATAGTCAAGTTGGGTTATAGGCCAATGCAGGTCCCTCAAGCATGCTGCAGCACTCTCTCTTGATCAGTGGGATTTGTCCACAAACTTGTGCCTCAGAGATTTTGCTTGTACCTCTTGGATTGTGAATTTGACATAAAGTGCATCTTTACAAGAATGGCAAAATTGCTTTTTCTACTTAAGGATTGATTTTGTGTGTATTGTCCAAATGAACAAAATAACACTCTAACATAAAGGATATGCATTTAATTATTGAGTGTGAAGAGGATTAGAGGCCTGTAAACTAGCCTAAACAATGATGAGTTGAAAATGCCAAGGTTATGAACATGTATTTGGCCATGAACAAAGTGACTTTTGCCCAACTTTGCCAATTCGATTCTCCCTAACCACAAGGGTGTTTGAGAAGTTCTTGGACAATTTGGAAAGCTTGGAATGTGTACTTCAATCCATCTTCGTAATGCAAATTGAAATTCCAAGTGGAAGTATGTGAAAAATGGCCATGAAGTTGGTCAAAAATCCTGCCTAGAATAGGTCAAAAATATTTCTAAGTTAAGAATGTTTTGCACCCTTATTCCAAAAATCATAACTTGAGCTACAAGCTTATTTTGAGGAAACTTTGTGAATCAAAGTTGTATATTTTGGAATGGACTACAACTTTCATGTTTTGAGTTTTGCTTGAATCCAATTGTATCTTGATGAAAAAATGGGACAAAGTTATGAAAAAATAAGGAAGTTTCATAACTTAGAAAAATTCTAAGTTATGAAATTTTCTCATTCTAAACCCTAATTTGCAATTTTGGGTTTCCTGATGAACAAGTTTCATAATTTGACATGTCTTGATGAAAAATGAATCTTGGCACTAGATTTTGACCAAAAAGTCAAAGTTTGACTTTTCAGTATACAGTTAAATTTGATCAGTTGACTGGAAAAATCATCTGGCAATCTTGTGCATTTGGGATCTTTTGAACTTGTTGAATGGATCAAGACAATGCCATTGAGTCCTTGAGTCCATATGTGAGCTTGGTTTGCCATTGGTTAGGTCAAACAGTCAAAAATTGCCTTTGTGCAGTCAAAACCCTAAAAATGACCATTTTGCCCTTTTGGTGATCTGATCAAATTTCTTGGGGAATTGTGATCCAAACTTGACCAAATGGTTCATGTGAGTTCATATTGTTGATGTGGGTCAAATTTCATGTGGTTTGACTATCAATTGGCCACAGTTGACTTTTTCCCCAATACAGTTGATTTTTAGGTCAACTGTCTAATTGACTGGGCAAAGATTGGAATCAAGACTTGAAACTTGGCATGGATAAACTTGTGAGTCCAACATGAAGCATGAAAGCCACTTTGGGCCTTTTTTTAGGTCAAAACAACTTTGTGCAAACTCAAACCCTAATTTGGGTCAACAGTGCAAGGAGGAGTCTTGAGCAGAGCAAACCCAATTTGATCTTGAGCTCCAAGGGTCTTGTGGTGAGAAAGTATTGATGAAATGGGAGGGAAAATTTTGGGGTACAACATTTGCCCTTGTTCAATCTTCTTGCACCTGAAGAGTTAGATTTGCAAGTTTGTCTTTCGCGTCTCGAAGGTAAAAGGAGATTGGACACTAGAGTGCCCTTAAATTTGCACTCGTTGAAACAATGGATGCAGGAATGGGCTTAGAGATGCCATTTGGAGATGGGCTTAAAGATGCCATCTGGAGGGGTGACAGAACCTTGTCGGGGATGGGCTTAAAGATGCCATCTGGAATGAGTATCAGAATGGTATCCATATTTCGGAACGTCTCTGAACTGGGGGTCTGAATAAGCAATAGATTGACATCCGTATCTGGAAGCATCCGTAAACTGTTTTCAAAGGTTGCATCCGAACAAGCGATAGATTAACATCCGTGTTTGGAGAATCCGTAAACTATTTTCAGAAGTTGAAGAATCTGAACAAGCGATAGGTTAACATCCGTGTCTGGAGAACCCGTGAACTGTTTTCAGAAGTCTTGAAGTTGAATAAGCAATAGAGCAGCATCCGTTGTTGGGAAGCGTCCGTAAACTGTTTTCAAAAGTTGAGTCTGAACAAGCGATAGATTAACATCCGTGTTTGGAGAATCCGTAAACTGTTTTCAGAAGTTGAAGAATCTGAACAAGCGATAGGTTAACATCCGTGTCTGGAGAACCCGTGAACTGTTTTCATAAGTCTTGAAGTTGAATAAGCAATAGAGCAGCATCCGTTGTTGGGAAGCGTCCGTAAAATGTTTTCAAAAGTTGAGTCTGAACAAGCGATAGATTAACATCCGTGTTTGGAGAATCCGTAAACTGTTTTCAGAAGTCTTGAAGTGGAGGAGGAACCGGTGTAGGGTTTCCTGATGATGAGTCCGTGTAAAACTGCATATGAATTGTTAATGATAGCCTTTATTCTTATCCTGAAAGGAAAAAATGTTAGCTAAACACAAAATTATGTTGCATGAAATGTATGATGCAATGTATGTTCTATCAATGTTTATGAATTGAATATAATGAATGCACATGTAAGCTGATGAGCAGTCTTGCTGAGGGTAGATGAATCCTGGATGGCTGGAGATAAAAGAATCTTGACTGCTGCCGGGGGAAGTAAATCCTTGACTGCTGCAGGGGAGTGCAAGAATTTTTGATTGCTGAGGATGAGACATCCCTGTTGACTACTGTTGGGGAATCAGGAGCTTGGGTTGTATGCCAATCTACTGGGGATTCCTGTCCTGAGGAGATCTTCATTGGGGAATATCTGAATATCCTGTGAAGAACTGAGAATGAGAGTCTTCAATCTGCTTGGGGAATGCAAGATCTTCAACTGTTTGGGGATCTTAGGACCACTGCTGGGGATTAAAAATCCTTGGTGACTTGCGGGGCTAGAGAATTCTGATGATCTCTACTGAGGAGTCCAGAACCTGGGAGGCTCATGCTGGAGGAGTAAGACTGAGAATCTACAATCTGACGGGAGGTACCTCTGTGGGGAGAAGGTTTACTAGTCTAGTTCCGCTGGGGATTTGATAGTTGAAAGTCTTAGATCTGCTGGGGATAGGATTTTCATATTCTTAAGGATCCACTGGGGATACTGAAACTTAACTCGGTGGGGAATTGAGTTCCGAAAGGCTCTCTGGCTGGAGAAATCAGTTTTGAGAAAGCTTCTTCTGCTGAGGATCCTGAATTTTAACTCTGTTTGGGGAATTAAGTTCTGGATTTTGAACTTGCCGAGGAATTTGGAGTTTAAATCTGCGGGGAATTTTTTTCTGAAAGGGTATCGAGATATCTATATGTACCCTTAAACTATCTGTAATCATCTCTTCTTGGTTTGTAAGGAAAATGATTATGTTCAAATGCATATGCCTATTTAACAAAACATTGGACGTTTCTCAAATAAAACATAAGTGCAAAAGAGAAAAAGGAAGACAAAGCAAATTTATGTATTTGGAAAAGTATTTGTATTAACTTTTTATGAGTATCTTTGTACAAAGGAGACAGACACCCTAGTAAGAGGATGCTGTCGTAAAGAATTAAAAATTTTATACAAAAGAAAGATGGCTATGTGCAACGATTCTATGGGATCCCATTTTGTTATAGCCTTCACAACTCTGAATATCTTGTCCATTCAAATGCTTCGTTTGCCGATGACTGGATTGATCAGAAGCTTGGAACTGGTTGATGAAGAGATTGTTCTTTAAAGTGATCCGACGAGACATAGTCATACGCTTTAATTCCCTAACTTTTTCCCGGATCGCCCTTTCGGGTTTTCAATCCACCGGGAAACCCCTTTTTGCCCAAGCCGCCCTTTCGGGTTTTCGACTTGCCGGGTGTACAATTTTTTTTGTTTTATCCCTAATTTTTGCCTGAACCGCCCTTTCGGGTTTTCGGTTCACCGGGATGCCCATTTTTGCCTAAGCCGCCCTTTCGGGTTTTCGACTTGTCGGGTGACTTTATGCTAGTATCTTTTGACTATGTCTGCGTTCGCAATGTGCGGAAAATTGTCGCCGTCCATGGTGGTCAGAATCATTGCACCACCAGAAAATATGCTCTTGATTACAAACGGTCCTTCGTAAGTAGGAGTCCACTTGCCCCTGGGATCACTTTGCGGCAAGATAATCCGCTTGATTACGAGATCTCCGACTTGATATACTTGACGTCTGACTTTCTTGTTGAAAGCCTTGATCATCCGTTTTTGATACGTTTGACCATGGAAAACAGCAGCGAGTCGCTTCTCGTTGATCAAGTTGAGTTGATCAAATCGGGTCTGAATCCAATCGTCTTCATTCAAACCAGCGTCCTTCATAATCCTTAAAGAAGGAATCTGAACTTCCATGGGCAGGACAACTTCCATGCCACATACCAAAGAAAATGGGGTTGCCCCGGTTGAAGTACGTGCCGTGGTACGGTATCCGTGCAGAGAAAACGGTAACATCTCATGCCCGTCTTTGTAGGTGACTGTCATTTTCTGAATGATCTTCTTAATGTTTTTGTTCGTAGCTTCAACAACACCGTTCATCTTCGGCCGATAGGGAGATGAATTGTGATGATAAATCTTGAACTGTTCGAATAGAGCGGTGATCATAGTATTTTTCAGATTTGTACCGTTGTCTGTGATGATCCTGTCGGGGACACCATACCGGCATATGAGGTTTTGCTTGATGAAGCGGGCAACCACATTTTTTGTAACAGAGGCGAAGGAAGCTGCTTCGACCCATTTGGTAAAATAGTCGATGGCGACCAGGATGAAACGATGTCCATTGGACGCTGTGGGCTTGATCTCTCCAATCATGTCAATGCCCCACATTGCGAATGGCCAAGGAGCTGTCAGAACGTTGAGAGGAACAGGAGGAATATGAATCTTGTCAGTGTAGACCTGACATTTGTGGCAAGTACAGGAATGCTGATGGCAATCTGCTTCCATGGTAGACTAGTAATAGCATGCCCTTAGAATCTTCTTAGCCATCGTATGCCCGCTCAAGTGGGTGCCAAATGTACCGCTGTGTATCTCAGTCATGATTAACTCTGCTTCAGCTTTGTCTACACATCAGAGTAAAACACAATCATGGCTGCGTTTATAGAGGATGTCGTTGCTCAGGAAGAACTTGGCAGCAAATTTCCTTAGGAACTTCTTGTCATTTACGGAAGCTCCTTCGGGATATTCTCTAGTCTGGAGATACCTTTTGATTTCGTGAAACCACGATTGTTCCACTACTTCTTCGGTATTAATCTCATGACAATGCGCAGGTTCATCCATTCGCTCGATGGTGATTTGGGGAGCCTCGTTATCCCAGTTGAGTTTAAACATGGAGGACATTGTGGCAAGAGCATCTGCAAGCTGATTCTCTTCTCGCGGGAAATGCTCGAAGGTGATTTGCTCTAAATGAGGCAACAATGTCAGGACATGTTCTTTGTATGGGATAAGATTAGGATGCTTGGTATCCCACTCTCCTTTGATTTGACTGATAACCAAAGCCGAGTCCCCAAATACGATCAAAGATTTGATCCCCAGGTCTATAGCAGCCTTGAGACCAAAAATGCAAGCTTCATATTCAGCCATGTTATTGGTACAGCTGAAGCAAAGTCGGGCCGTGAAAGGCGTGTGACAACCTTCCGGGGAAATGAGTACCGCACCGATACCGTTTCCAAGTGCATTTGAAGCACCATCAAAGTACAGGGTCCATCGGGATCCATTTTCAGGTCCGTCATATGGTCCGTTACCTTTAATGTTGTCCAAATTCATGATGTCCTCGTCCGGGAAGTCGAATCTCATGGACTGATAATCCTCGATAGCTTGATGAGCTAGATGGTCAGCTAGTACACTCCCCTTTATAGCTTTTTGGGTAGTGTACTGGATGTCATACTCAGTTAGGATCATTTGCCATCTAGCTATTCTTTCGGATAAAGCTGGCTTCTCGAAGATATACTTGATAGGATCCATTTTGGAAATCAACAGAGTAGTATGAGTCAACATATACTGCCTTAGTCGGCGAGCAGCCCATACCAAAGCGCAACAAGTTTTCTGGAGCAGTGAGTAGCGAGTCTCACAGTCGGTAAACTTTTTGCTAAGGTAATAAATGACATGCTCTTTTCGACCAGACTCGTCATGCTGGCCCAAAATACACCCCATTGAGTTATCCAAGACGGTCAGATACATGATCAACTGTCTTCCTTCGACGGGTGGCATCAGAATAGGAGGTTCTAGTAAATACTCCTTGATCTTATCAAAAGCAGCTTGGCAATCGTTGTTCTATTCGACTACCCGATCTTTCTTTAATAATTTGAAAATCGGCTCACAGGTAGACGTCAGATGAGAGATGAATCTGACAATATAGTTCAAGCGCCCCAAGAACCCTCTAACCTCCTTTTCAGTACGGGGAGCAGGCATTTCTTGTATTGCTTTCACTTTTGCTGGATCAACCTCAATGCCCTTATTGCTGACAATAAATCCTAGAAGTTTACCAGACCTAACTCCAAAAGTACACTTACTTGGATTCAGCCTGAGTTTGTACTCTTTCAACCCGGCAAACAGCTTTTGCAGATGCTCAAGGTGTTCCTCCTCTGTTTGTGATCGAGCTATCATATCGTCTACGTAGACTTCGATCTCATGATGTATCATATCATGAAATAAAGCTACCATGGCGCGTTGATAAGTTGCCCCTGCATTCTTCAGTCCGAACGGCATCACCTTGTAGCAGAAGGTACCCCATTGCGTAACAAAAGTTGTTTTCTCCATGTCCTCGGGGGCCATTTTGATCTGGTTGTAACCCGAGAATCCATCCATGAAGGAAAACGCTTTGTGCTGAGCTGTGTTGTCAATCAAAATGTCGATGTACGGTAGCGGAAAATCATCCTTAGGGCTGGCCCTATTCAAATCCCGGTAGTCCATACACATTCTAACCTTGCCGTCTTTTTTAGGTACTGGCACAATGTTAGCAACCCATTGTGGATAGGATGTAACAACCAGAAAGCCAGTGTTGAATTGCTTCATTACTTCTGCTTTAATCTTCTCCGACATGTCGGGTCTCATTCGACGGACTTTTTGCTTGATCGGTGGACAATCCTCTCTTGTAGGGAGACGGTGAACCACAATATCTGTGTCTAAACCCGACATGTCTTCATAAGACCAGGCGAAGATTTCAACATAATCATTCAACAGCTGTATCAAACGCTCCTTGACACTTGATTCCAGATTGGCACCCACTTGTACTTCCTTCCGGTCTTCCTCGGTTCCTAAGTTGACAGTTTCCAACAACTCTTCGTGAGGCAAGATGACCCTCTCTTCTTGTTGTAGAAGTCTGGCTAGCTCTCCTAGTACTTCACAATCTTCGTCATCTTCATACTCAGCCTGATTGACCAAGTCTTCAGAGTTATTGAAGGACATAGCAGAATAGTCACCCATAGAATCCAGAGTGGATGGGTACCTGCATTTGTGAGTGTGGGTGTGTGTAAGGGATAGCCATCCTTAAACAAACAAAAATGCAAAAGGAAAGAAAATGAACACAGCAGTTTATAAATGAAAAACGTCCAATGATTCATTAAACATGGCATATGGATATGAAGAGAAACAAAACCCTTACAAATGGACCTACATGCCCCGGGCAAGGCATGAGGTGAAAAAGTAGTGTGCAGATTGTTTAAAAGTAATTATTACAGACCAACAGGAAATGTTCGAAAGATAAGTTACTAATTAATGAAAGTAATGGGGACGAAGTCTTTCGCCTCCCAGTTGTGCAGTCCCCCTTCAATGGTTGGGAAGATCCAGTCTTCAATGTTACCCTCTTCGTCTTTCAAAGCATTGATTCCATGAGGAGAAATCTTGATGGGTGTTCTTTCAATTTTTGAGCGACGCATAGCTTTTTGCCCCACAGCGGTAAATCCCAACCCAAACTTGTCTGTTTTGTGGGGAAAGTCAGGCAACTGACCCCATGTTGAGCTCTTTCCCTCCTTCATTGCAGCCTGTGCATCTTTCAGAGACGCCATCCTGGCCACCTGCTTGGGTATCTCAGCTACTGCCTTTGCTACAGCAACCTCGGGAGCAAATTCCTCGAAGTGTTGGAACGGTGTCTCAATGAACTCGCCCTCCACTTCCACATACCGAAAGGAGTTCAGGTGACTGATCATATATTCTTCTTCACCGTGTATGGTTATAATCTTTCCTTTGACAGGGTATTTCAGCATCTGATGTAGGGAGGAAGTGACCGCGCCAGCATTATGTATCCATGGTCTCCCTAGCAAGCAAGAGTATGACGGACGAATGTCCATCACATAGAAAGTTGAGTGGAATACTTCATTTCCTACCTTGATAGGGATGTCGACTTCCCCATGCACCATTCTTTTAGACCCGTCAAAGGCCCTGACAATGATATTACTTGGTTTCAGCTCCAAGCCTTCACAATCCAACCGGTCGAGAGCCTTCTTAGGCAGCACGTTTAGAGAAGAACCGGTGTCGACCAAGACATGGGCAAGAGTAGTTCCTCGGCATTCAACTGACACATGCGATGCGTCATTGTGCTTTCTTCCCTTCGGAGTCAGGTCAGCATCAGAGAAACCCAGGCCGTTATCCGCGGTAAGGCTGGCTACACAATCCTGGAATTGATCGGCTGAGGTTTCCTGGGGAACATGGGCTGTCTTCAAAAACCTTATCAATGCTTTGGCGTGAGCCTCAAAACAAAGAGCAATGCTAACATGGAGATCTTCGAGGGGGTTTGCCCCAATTGCTCCACCACGTCATAATCACTCTTCTTAATTATTTTCAGAATCTCCTCCATTTCTTTCTTAGAGGTTTCAGGGATAACCAATGGCTGAGCCCTCGTCCTGACGAGCTCATCTTGGATCCCTTTCCCCTTATTAGCAGAAATAGCAGGGACAACCACAGGAGTAACAACTTCTTTAATCAACGGAGTTCTTGCAGATAGTTTTATCGGTGCAGGAGTAACTTTGGCAGCAGCTGAGGGTCCAAAGATTGCCTTTGGAGGGGAAATCTCTGGAGAAAATATTCTCCCACTTCGGGTAATCTTGCTCGTACCGGCAATGTTTCCAATGTCGGAATCTTCTTCGTCAGAGCTCTCTTCAGTTATCTCAACTTGTTTAACACCATGGTAGTAGATTTCTCCACCGTAATTCCATGGTATTGATTTGTCAGATTTGTAGGGGACAGGCCCAGGCATGGTTATTTTCAGAGGAACAACAGTAGTAGTCTTCTTTACATCCTGGGAAAATCCCAGCCTTCAACAGATTTAACTTGATTGTCAACAGTGGAGTCATCAGATCATCAACAGCAGAAACATACATATCTTTTTCAATAGCATGGACGTTGCGACCATGCTTCGGCATTGGAGAGGATATCACGTTTGGTTTCTCTGGAGCATCGAACTCAACCTCTTTTGCATCTATTAAGTCTTGAATTTTATGCTTAAGCGCCCAACAATCGTTGGTGTCATGCCCGACGCTGCCAGAATGATAGGCACATTTAGCATTGGGTTGATAATGTGGGGAAGATGTGTTCACATTTTTTGGTGCCTCTTTGATAGTAGTGAGATTTATCTTCAACAAATGGGGAAGAACTTGTGCAGGCGTCATATTGATGCGGGTGAACTGCCGTTGCGGCCGCTCCACCCGTTGCTGATTTGGTCTGGACTGATTGTTACGAGGCTGATCATTTGATGCATTTTGTATCATCACGGCCCCCACAGTCGGCCGGCGCTCATTTCTTCCCAATCTTTTCTGAGAGTATATAACAGCTGTCTCCTTCTTGGCCGAAAATGATTTCTTAGCAGTTGTAGATGCAGAGGCCTCCTTTTGAATCTTCCCATTCTTAATACCAGCTTCCACCCGTTCGCTAGTCAGAATCAATTCAGTAAACCCTGCGGAAGAGCTCCCGATCAAATGGTTGAAGAACGGGTCAGATAGGGTCCCCAAGAACATATCAACTAGTTCCCTATCAGAAAGAGGTGGCTGCACTCTTCCGGCCAAGTCGCGCCATTTCTTGGCGTATTCTTTGAATCCCTCATTTGAGGCCATTCCCATACTTTGTAGCTGAGTACGGGTTGGCACCAAGTCAGCATTATATTGATACTGGCGATAAAAGGCAACTGCCAAGTCTTCCCAGTTATGCACTTCTGACCTCTCAAGCTGGTAAAACCTGTCTAGTTGTGTACCGGACAAGCTATCCTGAAAGAAGTGTACCCAAAGATTTCTGTCGGATGTATGAAGTTGAATTCTTCTGACATACGCCTCAAGTGCATCTTCGGGCAAGACAGCCCATCATATTTTGCAAAAAATGGCACCTTAAACTTTGGAGGGATCACAATCCCAGCAATCAATCCCAATTTTTCAAAATCTAACCCAGGAATCCTTTGCAGCTCCATAGCCGCCAGTCTATCCTCCAGGTTTTTGTATTTGTCGTCCGCTGGCGGGTATTGTTGCTCTGAGTAGTCTTCATCTTCCTCAACCTCTTCCTCTTCAGCCTCATACTCAGAAGGTAGTGCAACTCCTTTTCCCTTACTGGTTTCCTCCTCAGATGCGGAGGGAAATTCAAGAACTCTTCTAGCTTCATTCTCAAACCTTCTTCCCAGTGTAGCTACCCCAACTCTCTTCTTCTTCTTTTTTCCTTTTTCTGGCTCTTTGTTCCCAAGCAGTGTTTTTAGATCCTCCTGACCCTTTGCCAAGGTCATTAGGAGCTGTTGAAACTGTGAGTTTTGTGACTGCAGATCTTTGACCGTCTGTTCGAGATCCATCTTACTGAAATAAACAGCAGAAAGATAAGGAAACCTGGTGTGGAGACCTGCTTATGCATATGATGAATGATATGTTTATTCATGCAATGCATTCAAGGATTTATAAATTCAAAATTGTTGCAAACAAAAAGAACACACGTCATATTAAGAAGAAATTTTGTCAGTACATAAATGCCCCATGGGCCAAATATTACAAAAACTTCTTAAGGTAAAAAGACGTTGCGCATCCTCTTTGGTGTGATGTAAGTGTTGAGGGTCTCCTCCTCATGAAGTCGGCGGGTAATCTCCAAAACCTTCTTCTCACTGGCGTAGAAGCTGGCTTCAAAAGTATTCCGTTCCTCCTTGAGTTGGATCCAACTCTTCTGCATCTCCTCCCATGATGTTGGCATGTCGGGATATAGGATGGTGTAGGGAACCTCTCCTTCCTTAACGGGCTCTTTAATCAAAGGGAGAATATGAGGGTAAGGCATCATAAGACTCTGGGCTCGGGTACTTACCCACTTGAGATAAGGCTCAAGGGGGATGGAGTTCTTGTGCCCCAGTGTCTTGCTATCTACCTTGTTAGGCATCCTCCAAGCTCTGATGAATCTTTAGCGAAGTCCTTGCGCATTGTTGTCGAAGTCAAAAACTAGGTCAGGAATCAACATGTCATGAGGGCCATCCCTCCGTGCATATCCAAATTGTCTCAAAGCTAGACAAGGGTTGTAGGTAATGCCTCCCCTAATGCCAAGTAATGGAACATTAGGAAACTCTCCACAACGATCGACGATGATGACATTTTCTCTGGACCGAGAACACCAATGTACATCAGAGTGTGTGAGGGTCATCAACCGTTGTGACCACCTTAAGCCTTGGTCATTCTTCAAAACAGATTGTGGAAGGTGCGAAATAAACCACCTTGCAAGGAGAGGAGTACAACACATGAGAACACCTCTTTTCCTCATTGTTCGTGTGTAAAATGAGTGGAGGATGTCCCCAAGCAATGTAGGTATGGGATTCCTTGACATGAAAATCTTGACAGCATTGACATCTATAAGTTGGTCAGGATTTGGGAACAAGACCAACCCATAAATGAGGAGTGCCACAATCTCTTCGAAGGCTTGTAGATCCAAATAATTCCAACACTCTTGTGCCTTCTTAAACAAGAATTTTTCCAAGAATCCTTTGACGCCACTTCTAGTCTCCCAATGCCCCTTGATGTCAGATGGTTGCAAGTGTAGTGCTTGAGCAACATCTTCAGGCTTTGGTTCTTTTTCCGTACCGTTGTAGGGTAGTTGATTAAGAATAGGAATTCTCAAGAGTTGAGAAAATTCCTCCAAAGTAGGCACCAATTGGTAGTCGGGGAATGTGAAACAGTGGTGAAGGGGGTCAAAGAACTGGAACAACACTTTCACCATGTCTTCTTCAATGTTGGTGTTGACTAGGCTGAGCAGTCTACCATGCCTTTCACTGAAAAGTGAGATTTCTGGAATTCTGGATGTAAGCTCCTTGAGTTGAGGAGGGATTCTCACAAGGTTGACTTGGATAGTTTTCCTGCGAAGAATTTCCATGACCTACAAAACAAGAACAAAGATGAAGATCCAAACCCTTGAAATGGTTAGTGGATGCATATGATGCTCTATGATGTTCATGATGTATGCACAAACATATGTACAAGCAAGTCACACAAAACCCTAGTTTCAGGCTTGCATGAGGTTTCATAGGTAAGTACCCTCTTGAGTGAAGTTGGCTTAAAAACCATTCCTATAAATAGTAACCGGGTTCTAAGGAGCTCAATATCATTGGATTGTTTTCCATGTTCATTGTTTTGGTTTAGCCACTTAACTAGCGACCAAAATATTCCAAGAAAACAACCCTCAATGAGTGTAGTATCGAGTATCTACCAACTTCTGACTGCACCAAAGCCGGTCATCTCACTACCCCTAATAAAAGGCCAAGATGGTCAAGTAAGGTTCTAGGTCATTAGTGCTTAGTGACATCACTCAGCGGCCCCGTACTCTCCTTGATTGAACTCAAGGGTTACCGGTACTCACAAATATGTCGCACTAATATAGCTATTGCTTCAACCGTGTCGGTATACCCCACACAGTTTCCACAACGTTTTGCTATCTATGAATGTTTCCCAAATCCGGGTGTAGGATTTCAAGCCCAAACAAGAGAACCAAAATGTAAAGTAATCAAAGCAAACAATTAGTCATGCAAGAGGGTGATCTAAGCCCTAAGGTTACTCCAATTTTAAATTTTTCCCCAACAGAGTCGCCAGTTCTATGATACGGTGGGAGAACTGACTTGGGTTTTGCGTTTGTTTTCGCAAATGTTTCGGTTTAGCAAGAGTCGCCACCGACTTTTTATTTTATCCTAAGGAAAGGTTAAAAAGCACAGCAAAAACCTTTGAGATGTTTTCTTGGGTTCGGGGAGTAGATTATAGAAAGGGAAGGTATTAGCACCCTTTCTATCCATGGTTATCCATGGGCTCTTAGTTACTTGCTTAGATCACTTGCCTTGAATTTTCAATTGTTTGAAATGGTGCTTTGTATGTGTGGTTTTGAAAAAGATGCCTTGTCTAGGCAACCCTTGTAACAATTCTTTACTCGAATGTTTTACAAAAGGTGTTTGTCTTTTTGAAAAGATGTTTCAAGGTTTTGAAAGTTGTTTTGAAAGTTGTGTTTTTGAAAGTTTGTGTTTTGAAAGTAGGCAAGGTTTTGTTTTGCAAGTTTGATCAAGTAACTAAGAGTTGTGTACCCCTAAATTTACTCAAAGATTTTTCCTATGTTTTAACCCTTTTAGCAGTATTGTTCCACCATTGTATTTGGTGGACAATCTTGTGTTAGGATGTTAACGGGACGGGCGCGGGTCATCGTTTAGACCATGAATGCATTGGTGCCAAGTGTCTTTGGCAATTTTGCTTGAAGGTACTATGATCATTTTTTAGGCAACTTGAAAGCGTCATCGAGGGACTATGATCATTTGATTTGTTTTGTTTTTCCAAAGAAACTCAACATGCAAGCATGGCCCATTTTTGAAGGCAACAAGTGGAGTAACCCTAAGGGTGCAAGTGTGATTGGTGTTGCCCATTTTCATACTTGTTTATCTTTGAATTAGGTCAAGCTATTTGTTATTTGATTTTTGCATACAAACCCTAGGTCTATCATGGCATAATTAGAAAGCTTTTAAATGCGGAATTTTAAAGCCCTAGACTATTACAACATGATTATGGGGATGGGGGTACAAATGTTTGAATGGGGGTATTTGACAAGAAATTTAAATCTAGGCTATTACATCCATATCGAATAGACAAATAATAAATTGTACAATATTTAAACAAATATAAATGCAAAATGTATTATGCACAAAAAATGAGATTTTTTTTATGTATGTAAAAGTTTTAGTGTTCAAAATATAAACAAAATAGAAAAAAGATCAATTTGGAGTATTTTTGTGTTTTTAGGGCAAAACCCTAATTTTTAATAAATAGCAATTATTTACTAAATATATACAATATTTATATATTTATTTATACAAAAAAATAAATAAAAGAGAAGTATATTGTAAAAAGTATTTTTTGATGTCAAATATTAATAAAAACAAAAATGTATTATTTTCATATTTTATCCTAAATATTCTAATAAATGTACAAGTATTTATATTATTTATTAAATATATTAAATATATATATAAATGAAATATTAATTATTTACAAAAAAAAGTATATTTTTAGAAAATGTTTCCTAAATGTAAATAAAAAATAATAACTGAAAAAATATATTTTTTGTATTATTTTCTAGGGTTTTGAAGAAAAGTATATATATATATATATATATATATATATATATATATATATATATATATATATATATATATATATATATATATATATATATATATATATATATATATATATATATATATATATATATATATATATATATATATACATGTATAAGCTAAATAAAATAAATAAATGTCAAATAAATGCAAAAATGGGTGAAAAAATATTTTTAATATTTGAGCAAAAAATAATAAGTCAGAATAAAAAAGAATAAATCAAAAAATGATTAAAAAATCACAAAATGGACCAGGGGGTGCAAAATGAAAAAAGGGGTGCAAAAAGCAGGTTGACTCAGGCCCAGCCCAAGTCAACTCTGTCTTCAACCTCCAACACATGTTTGAACAAGAAAATGCGCGCTTCCTTATCCATCTGCTATCTCTTGATTCTTTGACTTTTAACAAAAACTTACAACATCAATAATGTGGAGCATCAAGTCACGATTTCAAACATATAAAAAAGTTGTTCTAACTCTCAGAAACGAGGGAGAATTTCTCGATCCCCAATTTCTGACCTAAGTTTTCTTCCATGTTCAGGTCCAAAATTCTCATAGCACACACAATATAAATGAAAAGTAACTACATGGATGACTTCAGGGCTATGAGTAGGACATGCTTTCTTCACAAACTTAAGCCTAACTATGCCTGGATAGAGAGATAGAAGTTCAAATTTTTACCTGTTCAGCTTGAGTCGTGTACAGCAATGGAGGTATCTTCAATGGAGTTTGAACTTTGGTACAGCTTGCCTGAAGTCCTAGGATGCTTCCTATATGCTCAGCTTGCTTTGAATCTCTCTGAATCGAGCTATGTAAGTCAACCTGCACAGCTGAAAAATGAAAATGGCAAACTTGGTTAGGGGTGTTACAGTCTGTATCTAGGGCTTGGGATAGTTTGTATGGATGATATAGAATGTGTTTGAAGTGGTTTTAGCCAAAGCGCACGAGTGGATTGAGCTGGCCAAATCAAACTGCAGCAGGTACCCTGTTTTGCAACAAAACTGTGATTTTGTGAATGAGAAGGTTTGAGCTGTGGTGGATTCGTGTTTTAGGTCAGTCAGGTCATGTGAAAAGTGTTTGCAAAGTTTACTTTTGCTGGTTCTTACAAGAATGAGAGCTTGTCCTGTTTTTGCAAGTTTTCTTCTCTAATAAGCAAAAATAGTCAAGTTGGGTTATAGGCCAATGCAGGTCCCTCAAGCATGCTGCAGCACTCTCTCTTGATCAGTGGGATTTGTCCACAAACTTGTGCCTCAGAGATTTTGCTTGTACCTCTTGGATTGTGAATTTGACATAAAGTGCATCTTTACAAGAATGGCAAAATTGCTTTTTCTACTTAATGATTGATTTTGTGTGTATTGTCCAAATGAACAAAATAACACTCTAACACAAAGGATATGCATTTAATTATTGAGTGTGAAGAGGATTAGAGTCCTGTAAACTAGCCTAAACAATGCTGAGTTGAAAATGCCAAGGTTATGAACATGTATTTGGCCATGAACAAAGTGACTTTTGCCCAACTTTGCCAATTCGATTCTCCCTAACCACAAGGGTGTTTGAGAAGTTCTTGGACAATTTGGAAAGCTTGGAATGTGTACTTCAATCCACCTTCGTAATGCAAATTGAAATTCCAAGTGGAAGTATGTCAAAAATTGCCATGAAGTTGGTCAAAAATCCTGCCTAAAATAGGTCAAAATTTTTTCTAAGTTAAGAATGTTTTGCACCCTTATTCCAAAAATCATAACTTGAGCTACAAGATTCTTTTGAGGAAACTTTGTGAATCAAAGTTGTAGATTTTGGAATGGACTACAACTTTCATGTTTTGAGTTTTGCTTGAATCCAATTGTATCTTGATGACAAAATGGGACAAAGTTATGAAAAAATAAGGAAGTTTCATAACTTAGAAAAATTCTAAGTTATGAAATTTTCTCATTCTAAACCCTAATTTGCAATTTTGGGTTTCTTGATGAACAAGTTTCATAATTTGACACGTCTTGATGAAAAATGAATCTTGGCACTTGATTTTGACCAAAATGTCAAAGTTTGACTTTTCAGTATACAGTTAAATTTGATCAGTTGACTGGAAAAATCATCTGTCAATCTTGTGCATTTGGGATCTTTTGAACTTGTTGAATGGATCAAGACAATGCCATTGAGTCCTTGAGTCCATATGTGAGCTTGGTTTGCCATTGGTTAGGTCAAACAGTCAAAAATTGCCTTTGTGTAGTCAAAACCCTAAAAATGACCATTTTGCCCTTTTGGTGATCTGATCAAATTTCTTGGGGAATTGTGATCCAAACTTGACCAAATGGTTCATGTGAGTTCATATTGTTGATATGGGTCAAATTTCATGAGGTTTGACTATCAATTGGCCATAGTTGACTTTTTCCCCAATACAGTTGATTTATAGGTCAACTGTCTAATTGACTGGGCAAAGATTGGAATCAAGACTTGAAACTTGGCATGGATAAACTTGTGAGTCCAACATGAAGCATGAAAGTCACTTTGGGCCTTTTTTTAGGTCAAAACAACTTTGTGCAAACTCAAACCCTAATTTGGGTCAACAGTGCAAGGAGGAGTCTTGAGCAGAGCAAACCCAATTTGATCTTGAGCTCCAAGGGTCTTATGGTGAGAAAGTATTGATGAAACGGGAGGGTAAATTTTGGGGTACAACAGAAAGTAACTCCTGTTTGGGGAGGTAGAGATCAAAACTTTGGTTGCCTCTACTATGTGGGGAGTGTAGATGTTACTAGGATGCATGCTGAGGATATGACAATGACTTCACATCAAGACTTTTTTGCCCCTGTACCTGCTGGAGAAAGTGCCTGCGGAGGCCTTGTGGATTGAGTGTCATCCCAACTTATGAGGTTCTTGGTAACTGCCGATCGGAATGATAAGTCTTCTACTGATAGGCAAGTGACAAGATAACGGGACATAGCTGTACGCTTTAATCCCTAACTTTTGCCTGGACTGTCTTTTCAGATTTTCAGTCCACCGGGATACCCTTTCTTGCCCAAGCCTCCTTTTCAGGTTTTCGACTTGTCGGGTGTACAGATCTTTTTTGTTTTTATCCCTAATTTTTTCGAACCCTTTTGGTTTGCCGGGATGCCCTTATTTTTTCCTAGGCCAGTCAACCTAGCGGGTCTTTGTTCATGCGCAGTATTTTCTGACTATGTCCATGCTCTCAGGGTGTAGGGAGTTGTCACTTTCGGTAGTGTTATGTTGCCACACTACCAGAAGATGTTTGTTTGATCGTACATGATTTGTTGCTGAAATTCATGCCCAATGCCCCCAAGTGATTCAGATGGAGGTCTGCCCCTGGCTATTTGGCATCTTTGAGAGATTCCTTGAATCTTGACTTGACTTCCCTAAATGATGGACAATGATCATGTCATGCCCCTTGGTTGGAAGTGTTTTTCCACTTGATGTGATCCTATCCATTGAGAGGATGTCTTTTCATTGAATATCCATTGTGCGGATTTCTCTGCTATCAAACAATTAGTCATATGCAAACAATGTCATTTAAAGAATGCAAAACTCATGTGTGTCTTGAAATTTTTTTTTTTTGAAAATGTGTTTTGTGTAGTACAGCGAAATTTGCGAGAATGTGATATCAACTCAGGATTTGTAACAAAGCCTACAGGATTCAGGATACCTTTGTAAAAGTATGCTCTCAAACTAACCCATGCTTCAACTAGGACTTTTAAGGGTTATAACGTGGCCTGGTACACGGTTCAAGAAACAAAGGATAAAGGCTCAAATTTTATTTGTACCCAACCCGCTCTTCATGATGTTCTTCAGTCCTATGCTCAGTTAATTGCGCGTTTAGACCCCATTTGAGTCTTTGCGCTGATGTTCTAGTGATGGCTCAGATACTGACAGTTTATTTTAAATAGGCAGTCATTTATTTCTTGTTGAGGGTTTGTAGGACCTCTTTCTTTTTTATTTTATTATCCCTGTCTTTTTCCTGAACTGTTTCTTTTTATGATTACAGTCAACGGGATGCCCCAGTGTTTTTTCTTAAGTCTCCTTCATAGGTTTTGACTTAATGGGCTTTTATTTCGAGAGATAATGACTTCCTGTCTTCATGATTATAGGGAACCATCACCGTCTTTTGTTTCAGAAGGACGTCTTTGATGATATTTATTCTGTACGAAGCGGCAAATTGTGACTGAATGCGCCTCTAAATTAACTGAGAAAACTACCCGGACCCAGGTTATGATTAAGGGTTTTAATATGTGTGAAAATAAAAACTCCGACTTCTTTGGCTCGAAGGGGTTGACTAGGGATTATCTTCCTTATAACTCCACTGTTTAGGATTTGAAACAACACCTGTACATCGTCATCGGGGTATGTTCAAAAGCATACTGTAGAGATTTTGATATCATTTTCGTCATCCTCCCTCTAAAGGCTTAGAGTTTTTTAATCGAGAGTTGAATATCACAAAAGGAAATAAGAACGCATTTTTGAAATAATGAATACGAATGGATTGATTCAAAACAGACATATGTAATGCATTAATGAAATAAAAAAGTTTGACATGACAATAATTGTTTGAATAAGCAAAGAAAATACAACTTCAGAATTCAAATGAACAAAAATTCTTTCCATCCTAGCCATGTTTTGGCAAGGGAGCAGTGATCACATTGGGAGTTTCAGGATGGTCAAATTCGATCTCCTTGGCGTCAATCATATTCTGAATCTTGTATTTCAGCGCCCAACAATCATTAGTATCGTGCCCCGGGCTACCAGAATGATAAGCATACCTTGCATCCGGGTTGTAGTTAGGAGAAGAAGTCTTAGGGTTCGGATGAGGGTTTATCACCGTAATCAGATTCATCTTCAACATGTGTTGCAATGCTTGTGACAATGGCATGTTGATTTGGGTGAACTGCCTTTGAGGTCTTTCCACCCTTGGCTGATTGTTTCGTTGTTGTGGTCGTTGTGTGCGTGCCGAATTAGAGATCAACACTGCCCCCACAGATTGGTGGAAGTCTGCCTTACTACGCCTCTTCTGGCCGTGCACAGCATTGGCTTCCCTCTTGCCACCAAACGACTTCTTCTCTGTACTCGAAGAGGTATTTTTCTAGATTTTACCACTCAGGATCCCAGCTTCTACTCTTTCTCCAGTCAGAATCAGCTCGGTGAAACCCTCTGACGAGCTGCCGATCAAATGATTAAAGAATGGACCAGATAGCGTCCCAAGAAACATATCTACCAACTCCCTTTCAGACAACGAGGGTTGGACTCTTCCAGCCAAGTCTCTCCACTTTTGAGCGTAGTCCTTAAAGCCTTCACTTGCACCCATTGACATACCCTGAAGTTGAGTACGCGTGGGAGCAAGGTCGGTGTTATACTGGTATTGCTTCTAAAAAGCAGCATCAAGGTCCTCCCAATTGCGGACATTAGCTCATTCCAATTGATAAAACCATTCAAGCTGAGTCCCTGATAGACTATCTTGAAAGAAATGAACCCACAGGTTTCTATCAGCAGTGTAGGGTTGAATTTTTTTGACGTACGAGTGAAGGTGTAGCTTTGGGCAAGATACTCCATCGTACTTAGCAAAAAAAGGAGCTTTGAATTTGTGAGGGATCACCACCCCAGATGCCAGTCCCAAATCTCCAAAGTCCAAACCGGGTATCTTCTGAATCTCCATTGCACTCAGACGATCTTCGAGTTGCTTGTACCTATCCTCAGCAGGAGGATACTATTCTTCATCAAAATTAGTGTCATTATCAGAGACCACGGGACTATGACCCTTCTCCTCCTCTTGATTCTCTCCTCCTTTAGATGAATGAGACAAAGCAGCTTCCTGTCGCAGCCTATTCCTAAATCTGTGACCCATATTCAGAAGGACCACCTTCTTCTTCTTCTTTTTCTTCTCCTTCATGATGAGAGTATCCAAATCTTCCTGCCCTTTAGCCAAGTTCAGGAACATCTCTTTGAATTGAGCATTCTGTGCTTGAAGAGCCTTGATGGCTTGATCGGTAGTGTGATTGGTGGATTTAGAACTGACTGTTTAACGCTGGTTCGCGAAATGTCGCGGAAGCAAGAGTCGCCACCGTCTTTTATTTTCTCCAAATGGAAAGGACAAAAGCACAGAAAAATTCCTTAAAGAGATTGCTCTCGGTTCGGGAGGTAGATTATAGAAAGGGAAGGTGTTAGCACCCTTTCTATCCATGGTTATCCATGGGCTCTTAGATATTTGCTCATTTGTGTTTTCAAAATGGTTTGTTTTCTTTTCAACTGTGGGTTTTAAAGAATCTCTTTGAAAATTTCAGTTCGACTCTTGTATCAGTCCTCAAGAGTGTTTGAAAAATTGCTTTCGAAAGCTTTTTGAAAAGGTATCTAGATTCGTCTACCTACCCTAAGGAATTCGTATGTGTAAATGTCCTTTAAAGTAGTGTCATCCCACCATTGAGAGGTAGGTAGCACCACCGTTGGAGGTGTTCGGGTCAATTCGAAGTTCGGGACATGGTGATCACCAGAGCAATGGGAAGACACCTTAGAAGCTACCCTCATGCCAGGTTCCCGGATCATGAGGACTTACTAAGACATCCTCTACTCGACGATCACCTTTCGAGGCAAGGCAACAGTGAGGCGTACCCTAGGGGTGGTGTGTGATTTGTGTGTTGTTTTCATTTATTTTTGTCTTGTTCATGTCAGGGGTGATCTACGCATTTGTTTTTATTTTTGTCATTCATTCTTGCATGCCATTATTAACAGTTAAAAAATTGCGAGAAATAAAAGTTCCTAAACTATTACAAAGGCGCGGGTCCACATCGCCAAATTAAATCCAGGACCCGATTTGACAAGAAATAAAGGAATAAAGTGCGAGAGATATAAAATGTCCGAATTACATGGCTTTGGGAGAATTACATCAATATTATAAGAAATAAAATAAAATGCACGAATTGGAATTAAAATTGGAAGCGAGGGCGTTTGACCCTTTTTAATGAAATTAAATTATTATTAAATTAATTAAATAAAAATGAAAAAAGAAATTATTTTGAGATTTTTTGGATTTATGGTTTTTTATGTGAATTAAATGAAATTAACTAATTAACCCTAATTCTACAACTTTTATTTATTAAGAAAAACATGTTAAAATTAAACCTAAAATTAAATTAATTAATTAATGGCAATTAGATTTATAAAAATAAATAATTAATTATTAGTGAAAAGAAAAGAAAAAGGGTAAAAATTGATTAAAACCCTAATTCTACAAGTTTTTAATTTATTAAGAAAAGATATTAAAATTAACCCTAAATTTAAATCTAATTAATTAGTGAGATTTATTTACAAAAATAATAGTTAAATAAAATATATTTAATTTTTTATGACTTTTCTGATTTTTATGTTATTTTTCATATTTTATGAAAATAAGTTAAATTAAAGGAATTAATTAAAAAAAGAAATAATTGAAATAAATAAAATAAGGAAAAGAAAGAAAATACAATACCTTGGGGGGTTCTGTCCCCAATTGGAGGTATACTTAGCAATTAGGCCCACTTGTTGCAAGGCCTTGTCTGACTTTTTATGCTAGCGTGTGAGTGCATTGACTGGGGCCTATTATGTTCTTTAGATCTGGGCCTTTTGATTGATCTTGCTATACGCGTGGCAAACCTGGATGATGGATGTATGGTGGTCGCTTGCATAGAAACTGCACAGAAGCATTATTAGAAAAGTATTATTGAAAGGGAGGGGGACCTGGGATTCGAACCCAGGTCCCAGGGATTACCAACCAAATGCCTTGCCATTGGAACCAAACACGCGCTTTGTTTATAATGTAACTAACAAATTATATGAAATAAAACAAGAATTAGTGGACAGATTAGCGCGAAAATTCAAATTATTCAATCCGGTCTTGACACTCCATCATCTTCTCCATTGCTGCGCTTTTGCCTGAAATATAAAAAAGGTTAGCGGGGGTTTTAAACCCCCCCAAAATATGCATTTTTCAATAATAGCGAACAAGCCATGTGGCCACATAAATTAGGCGCGAGGGGTGTTTTCAAATCGTCCAAGCTCTCTGATTTCAACCATGGTATTAAGGTGTTCTAATTTTACAGTATTCAGAAACGCCCAATTTCAAGTTTGAAGAACCCTAGCCTGTTTCAATGGTGAAATCACGTATGGGCAATGAAAACTTAATTAAACAATGCAGTTAGCTTCAGAATGATGAGAGTAACACAAAACAAGTATTAGAATTCAAAATCATGACATGAATGATGAAATACGATTTATGCAAAAAAGTGAAAAAGTTTGATTTCCATTCACCAATTCTGGGTGTTAGGGATGTGGAAAACTATCCAGACACGTTTCTTGATGTCTCAGGAAGGTGATGAGATAATTATTTTGGCTTGAATCGCACTGGAAGACAGTTTTCAGTTTTTAGTTTTTTCACAAAAAATGCAAAAGTGGTGATGATGTTCTTGCGCAGCTCAGAGGTTCTTAGGAGTAGGGTTTGCATTAGTATATATGTGTGAATGATTAGGGTTCAAAATTTGGTCCAAAGAATCAATGAATTGATGAGAAAATATTTGATTTCCATGCCATAATTTTTCAATCTTTTTCAAGCTAATTTGATATCAATCATGTCCAATCACATGGATTCTTTCCAAATCTGATCATGCACGAAAATCTGAAGTTATCCCATGCACAAAAAGATTTGATTGACTTGCTTTGATATTTTCCACATATTTATTTTAATTAAATGAATTATTAGCCATTAAAATTCAAATAAATAAATAAAAATGATGAAAAACTTCCCTTTGGGCCAAATGGTCGTGCACATGCTTTGGATGATGATTCTTGGAAGAAAAAGAGGCCCATTAGCATTTTTAAGGCATTTGAAGCAATGTTGACTTTTCAAAATACCCAAAAATTTCCCAACTTCCACAAGGCATATCTTGCTCAATTTTTAAGCTTTGCTCATATTCTTGGACATTTTGGAAAGGTCTTTGAGTCCTATAACCAATGTCTTTGGTCCCATGTCATTTTGATTTACCAATCTCAAGTTATGGCCTTTGACTTAAAGTCCCTTTTTGTTGACTTTTGAAAATGACCTATAATGTTGAAATTGATAACTTTTTGTGAGAGCATTTCTTGGACTTGAAGTGTGAAGAGGAGTTGTAGGAAATGTATTTCTCTTCAAAATGAGCTTTGGATGGAATTTTTCTGATAAACCATGTGGAAGTTATGCCTTGGTCAAGTTACAGTTGACTTTCTCAGCTGTCCAAATATGGAAACTTTTGCATCTTAAGACCTTTTGAGCCAAGCTTTGAGAATCATGATCAAGCATTGATCAAATGATGTTTGTGGCTTCAAAATGAGATGTTGACCAAAATTTTGAACTTTTGACTGTCAAATGACCATTTTGCCCCTACAGTTGACTGTAGTGCAATTAGGGTTTTTGACTGTGCAATTTTGTGCTGTAAGTCTTGAAACTTGGTATGAGGATGTTTGACCATGTTTATAAGCATGTGGGACTTGATTGGACCCTTGGAAACTTCATTTTCTTTGTCAGAACCAAAACCCTAGTTTTTGACTGTTAGGAGGCCCTTGAACTGTGCAACCCTTGGGAGCTTTTGAAGCTTTGACTTGGCAAATCTTGAAGAATATGGGAGGGCAAATTTTGGGGTACAACAGTTGCCCCTGTTCAATCTTCTTATAACTGAGGATGCAGATTGGCTGACGTGCCTTTCGTAATCCGAAGGTGGAAGATGATTGAACACTAGAGTGCCCAGAAATTTGCGCTCACATAGTTGCAGATGGTGGAATGGGCTTATAGATGCCATGCTGAGAGATGATGGATAGGTGGATGGGCTTATAGATGCCATCTGGATGTTGATCGCGTAAGAGATTCCTTAGCGAGAACTTGCGTACCTGCAAAAAGAAAAATAATTACCTGACCTGTTACAGGAGCTGGTCTTCAAATTCCTGGTGTAGATGTGTCCTGGCTGGTTACAGGAGCTGAATCTGGAGCTTCAAATGGTGATGAATGATCCAGGGATGGTTACTACCTCAACAGGAACGCCGAAAGAACCTTGGACGATTACTACCTCAACAGGAACGCTGAGAGAATCTGGGGACGATTACTACCTCCGCAGTAACGGGGAGAGAACCATAGGCGACTTCAACCTCAACAGTAATCATTGAGAGAATCTTGGGCGACTTCAACCTCAACAGTAATCATTGAGAGAATCTTGGACGACTTCAACCTCAACAGTAATCATTGAGAGAATCTTGGGCGACTTCAACCTCAACAGTAATCATTGAGAGAGTCTTGGGCGACTTCAACCTCAACATTAATCATTGAGAGAATCTTGGGCGACTTCAACCTCAACAGTAATCATTGAGAGAATCTTGGGCGACTTCTACTGAGTCTTTATCAGGAAAATCTGTTAGGGGTCGACTTAACTGGACTAGAGAAGGCCTTTGACTGGATAAGAAACAGAAAATCTTAGGGTCGATTAACTGAACCGGTCTAGGTCTTGAAATCTTCAACTGGATAAGAAACAGGGAGATCTTAGGGTCGATCTGACTGAACCAGAGAAGGCCTTTGACTGGATAAGAAACAGAAAAATCTTAGGGTCGATTTAACTGAACCGGTCTAGGTCTTGAAATGTCTTCAACTGGATAAGAATCAGGGAGATCTTAGGGTCGATCTGACTGAACCAGAGAAGGCCTTGGACTGGATAAGAAACAGAAAAATCTTAGGGTCGATTTAACTGAACCGGTCTAGGTCTTGAAATCTTCAACTGGATAAGAAACAGGGAGATCTTAGGGTCGATCTGACTGAACCAGAGAAGGCCTTGAATATAGCTGAGAACTTAACTAGATCTTTCCTGAAAGGTAAAGGTCAGTCATATGCAATGCATGATATGGATCAAGCGATGATGTTCTCAACATAAATGAGATTTGTAAGATATGATGCGTGTATGCATGCTGTAATGTATGGAAGTGCGATGTTTATGAATGTATGTTTGTCGTCTAGGGAAGTGAATCCTTGACGGGTGCTGGGAAGTCGCTCCTGGGATGATATTGAAGAATTAGATCTTTGCTTCCGCTGGGGATGATAATTGCAAGAATACCGGTAGGAGAAGATAACTCTGTTGGGGAATAAGCTTGGCGAATGGATTACTCTGCGGGGAGAGAAGTACTCTGACGATCTTGCTGGAGAGCAATACTCTGTGGGGAGAGAGATGCTTTGCTGAAATGTTGATGATAACTTGCTGGGGATACCATGGTTGTGTTGGAAGTGTTAATAGACTTTGCTGGGGATAAGAAAACTTCGTCGAGGACGCTCTTTCCGTGGCTTTTGGCTGAGGATAACCCAGTTATATCCTGGTAGGGAAATAACTCTTTGAATAAAGCCGGGAGACGCGTTCGTGCTCTGCGGGGAGAAGCTTCCAGAATCTACTGGGGATAAGCTTACTGCTTAGGGAGATGAATTCCAACTTTCCTGGGGAACTGGGTTGGACTCTCCTAGGGAAGTTTTGAATTGTACCGGGGAAATGACTCCAATGAATGTCTGGTATACCGCCGGTGAACAATCTTTAGGTCAAGACTGCCGGGGATGCTTGTTAAGAATATATATACTGCCGGGGAATGTTGAGATCTGCGGGGGATACCCAACTTCCTTAAGTTTGATAATAGCTTTGCTTGGGGAGAGTGCACTGACTTGCTGGCTCACTCTCTGGGGAATTAAGATATGCTGGTTATGTTCTTCAGCTGAACTCACCTTGGTACCTTGGAGGACAGAACAATTAGATTGCTTAGACAACTCTTTATTGCCCCTGTTTCTGATGTTACCTGTAATTAATCCTTTGTTTCGTATGCAAATATTCATGAGTTAGCAAATTATTGTCAATGCATATATCACAAATTGAACCTTGGACGTTCTTCGCAAAACAAAACAGAAGAGGAAAAAAATAGATGGCAATTTTAGCTGAAAAGTGATTTTTGTATTGATTTTGAATTTGCCTGTAAATAGGCGTTTATGTACAAGAGGCTGACGTCCTAGTAAGAGAACGCCGCCGAACAAAAGAGTTTATACAAATTTTGTACAAGAGAAAATAAAACAGCTGTGTGAAATGAATGATCCCACTGGGTTTCAACTCTGCTATTGCCTTTATATCTCCGAGCGTCTCATCACTTGATGACCTTGGTTGAAGATGAAGCTGACTGATCGATGCCGTCTGAACTTGATGTAGATACCGGATTCTGGATGCAAAGTGATCCAATGAGACATAGTATTACGCTTTATCCCTAATTTTTGCCTGGACCGCCCTTTCGGGTTTTCAGTCCACCGGGATACCCATTTTTGCCCAAGCCGCCTTTTCAGGTTTTCGACTTGCCGGGTGTACAGTTTTTTTTTATTTCATCCCTTCATTTTGCCCGAACCCTTTTGGTTCACCGGGAAGCCCTAATTTTTGCCTAGGCATGTCAGCCTAGCGGGTCTTTTTTATGCGTAGTATCTTTTTACTATGTCTGCATTGGCGGGGTGAGGAAGGTCGTCACCATCCATGTTGGTTAGAATCATGGCTCCTCCTGAGAACACATGTTTAACCACAAATGGCCCTTCGTACGTGGGGGTCCATTTGCCCCTTGGATCACTCTGAGGAAGGATGATTCGCTTGATTACCAGATCCCCAACTTGATATTCTTGTGGTCTGACCTTTTTGTTAAATTCCCTGATCATCCGTTTCTGATACGTCTGACCATGACAGATAGCAACAAGTCTCTTTTCATCAATAAGGTTTAATTGATCAAGTCGTGTCTGGATCCAATCATCTTCGTTCAGATTTGCATCCTTCATTATCCGGAGAGAGGGTATTTGCACTTCGATCGGTAAGACTGCCTCCATACCGTAAACCAAGGAGAAAGGAGTTGCCCCAGTTGACGTCCTGGCTAAGGTACGGTACCCATGGAGAGCGAACGGTAACATCTCGTGCCAATCCTTATAGGTCACTGTCATCTTCTGCACAATTTTCTTAATGTTTTTATTTGCTGCTTCTACAGCCCCATTCATCTTCGGTCTGTAAGGAGAAGAGTTATGGTGCTGTATCTTAAACTGCTCGTAGAGCTCAGTGATCATCTTGTTATTAAGATTGGTACCGTTGTCTGTAATGATCCTCTCAGGGACGCCGTATCGACAGATCAGGTTATGCCGAATGAACCGTGCCACAACAGTCTTGGTTACTGTAGCGTAGGAAGCTGCTTCGACCCACTTCGTAAAGTAATCAATCGCTACCAGGATGAAGCGATGCCCGTTGGATGCCGTAGGTTTAATCTCATCGATCATGTCTATGCCCCACATTGCAAATGGCCAAGGCACAGTCAGAACATTCAGCGGAACTGGAGGAACATGCACCTTGTCTGCATATATCTGGCATTTATGACATGTCCGAGAATGTTGGTAGCAGTCAGCTTCCATGGTGGACCAGAAATATCCTGCCCGAAGGATCTTCTTTGCCATAGTGTGTCCACTGGAATGTGTACCAAAGGTCCCTTCATGTAGCTCTTCCATGATCCTTTCTGCTTCAGTCTTATCCACACAACGCAGTAGGGTCGAATCATGGTTTCGCTTGTACGAGATGCCGTTGCTAAGGAAGAACTTCGCTGCGAACCTTCTCAGAAACTTCTTGTCGTTGACAGATGCACCTTCAGGGTATTCCTGAGCTTCCAGATATCTCTTCACCTCATGGTACCAAGGCTTCTCAGTCACCAATTCAGTCTCAAGATCACAACAGTATGCCGGTTCGTCCAGTTTCCAGATGATGATCCGGGGAGCCTCATTATCCCATTTAACTTTGAACATAGAAGACATTGTAGCTAACGCGTCCGCCAGCTGATTCTCCTCTCTCGGGAAGTGTTCAAAGGTTATCTCTGTGAAGTGAGGGATCAATGTCAACACACATTCTCTGTAAGGAATAAGGTTCGGATGTTTCGTATCCCACTCTCCTTTGATTTGATTGATCACGAGAGCGGAATCTCCGAAGACACTCAGAAACTTGATCCTTAAGTCGATCGCAGCTTGAAGACCCATGATGCACGCCTCATACTCCGCCATGTTGTTGGTACAGTTGAAACATAGCCGGGCAGTGAGTGGAGTATGAGTACCTTGAGGGGATATGATTATGGCGCCGATACCGTTACCCAAAGCATTGGAGGCTCCGTCAAAGTGCATAGACCATCGGGATCCTTCCTCAGGTCCTTCATCCGGTCCAGGGACTTCACAATCAGTCGCTATCATGATGCTCTCGTCCGGAAACTCGAAGTTCATTGACTGATAGTCGTCTACGGCCTGATGTGCCAAGTGGTCTGCCAATACGCTTCCCTTGATGGCTTTCTGGGTCGTGTACTGAATGTCGTATTCTGTCAAGATCATTTGCCATCTTGCTATTCTCCCAGACAGAGCAGGCTTTTCAAATATGTACTTTATAGGATCCATTTTTGAGATCAACAAGGTAGTGTGAGTCAGCATATACTGTCTCAGCCGGCGATCAGCCCATACCAAAACGCAACAAGTTTTCTTGAGCAGTGAATATCGGGTCTCACAGTCGGTAAACTTTTTGCTAAGGTAATAAATGGCATGCTCTTTTCGGCCAGACTCGTCATGCTGCCCCAGCACACACCCTATTGAGTTGTCAAGTACTGTCAGGTATAGTATCAGAGGTCCCCCTTCAACCGGTGGCATAAGAATGGGTGGCTCTTGGAGATACTCTTTGATTCTGTCAAAAGCAGCCTGACATTCATTATTCCAACGTACTACCTGATCTTTCTTCAGCAGCTTGAAGATTGGCTCACAGGTAGCAGTCAGGTGTGAGATGAACCGAGCAATGTAATTCAGGCGTCCTAAAAAGCCTCTGACCTCTTTCTCCGTCTTAGGAACTGGCATCTTATGAATAGCTTTAACCTTGGCAGGGTCCACTTGAATACCCTTATCGCTTACAACGAAGCCTAGCAACTTTCCAGATCTTACCCCGAAGGTGCACTTGTTCGGGTTCAACCTCAGCTTATACAACTTCAACCGGTCAAACAATTTCTGCAGATGATCAAGGTGTTCTTCCTCAGTCTGGGACCTTGCGATCATGTCGTCAACATACACTTCTATCTCATGATGGATCATGTCATGAAATAAAGCAACCATGGCGCGTTGGTAGGTTGCCCCAGCGTTCTTCAGTCCGAAAGGCATGACCTTGTAGCAGAAGGTGCCCCACTGAGTAACAAAGGTATTTTTTTCCATGTCTTCAGGTGCCATCTTGATCTGATTATAACCTGAGAAACCATCCATGAATGAGAACACCTTATGCTGAGCTGTATTGTCAACAAGGACATCAATGTGAGGTAGGGGGAAGTCATCCTTGGGGCTGGCCCTGTTCAGATCCCTGTAGTCGACACACATTCTGACCTTACCGTCCTTCTTAGGTACCGGCACCACATTAGCAACCCACTGCGGGTATGAAGTCACTGTGAGAAACCCGGCATCAAACTGTTTCATAACCTTAGCTTTGATCTTCTCAGACATCTCTGGACGCATACGGAGAACCTTTTGCTTAACTGGAGGGCAGTCTTCCTTAGTAGGCAAATGATGGACCACAATGTCAGTATCCAACCCGGGCATGTCTTCGTAGGACCAGGCAAAGATCTCCATATAATCATGTAGCATCTTAGTCAACCGTTGCTTCACGCTGAGCTCTAGGTTAGCACCAATCTTTACCTCCTTTCTGTCTGTATCAGTGCCCAGATTTATTATCTCCACTGGCTCTTCGTGTGGTTGAATTGCCCTCTCTTCCTGGAGTAACAGTCTTGCAAGCTCGCCAGGCCCTTCGCAATCATCTTCACCTTCGTCTTCGGCTAAGTTGATCGGATTTTCAAAGTCATAACTGGCAGTAGCAGAGTCGTTACCAGTGAGATCCAGAGTGGATTGAAACCTGTATGAGTGAGTGTGTGTAAATACAGCTGTTTTGAAATATATAAAGGAAGGAAAGACAGAAAAGGAGCATAAGATTTGAAATGCGAGAAAAACGTCCAAGATTTTCATTCATGATATATGAAATGACAATTTATATGCCCTCACAAATGAAGCCACGGTGCCCCGGGTAAGACACCGGGCCATAGAGTTTTTAATTGTTTATTACAAATAACAAAACAAAGAAGTTTATTACTGCGTAACAAAAGTAACAGGAGTATGGTCCTTAGCAATCCAATTGGTCAATCCGCCATCAGTTGTCGGGTAGATCCAGCTATTGAACTCAGCTTCATCCACTTCATTATCCTCCCCAACAACATTCACTCCTGGATTAGTAATGAGCACAGGAGGTCTTCTGGTCTTTGCCTTCCGCATAGCTTTCTGCCCCTCTGCAGTAAAACCCAGTCCGAACTTGTCAGTTTTCTGTGTAAAGTCCGGAAGCCTGCCCCAGTTAGTACATTCACCTTTCTGAACCACAGCCCGGGCATCCTTTAGGGAAGCCATCTTCAAGGGAACATCCTCTTCGACCACTGTTTCTGCTGCTGCCAAGATTGGAGGTACCTCTTCGAAATGCTGAAAGGGGGTTTCAATAAACTCCCCGTCCATCTCAATATATCTGAAGGAATTCAAATGGCTTACCATATACTCCTCCTCTCCCTGTACAGTGACAATCTTCCCTCTGACGGGGTATTTCAGCTTCTGGTGCAAGGTAGAGGTCACTGCCCCAGCTTTGTGGATCCAAGGTCGACCTAGTAGACAAGAATACGATGGACGGATATCCATCACATAGAAAGTAGAGTCGAACACCTGAGAACCCACTCGGATAGGAATGTCTACCTCTCCATGAACCATACTCTTGGAGCCGTCAAAGGCTCTGACGATAATATTGCTAGGTTTCAGCTCCAGGCCTTCACAATCCAAACAGTCTAAGGCTTTCTTGGGTAGCACATTTAGGGAAGAGCCAGTGTCCACCAATACGTGGGCCAGAGTAGTGCCCCTGCATTCAATAGAGACATGCAGGGCATCATTGTGGTCCCTTCCCTTGGTAGTAAGGTCAGCATCTGAGAAACCCAAACCATTGTCCGCTGTCAGATTTGCTACGCAATCAGTGAACTGAACTGCAGATGTCTCCTGTGGCACATGGGCCGTCTTGAGAAATGAGATCAAGGCCTTAGCATGGGCCTCTGAACACAGTAGCAAGGAGAGCATTGGGATCTTGGAGGGCGTATGCCCCAGCTGCTCGACAACATTAAAGTCACTATTCTTGATTATTTTCAGGATTTCCTCCATCTCTTGTTGGGAGGCCTCAGCATTTACAGGTCTTGGTGCCTCCATCCGGGCAGGCTCATCTTCAATCCCTTTGCCCCGAGCATTAGATGACTCGGCAGCAGGGGAAACAACTTGATCGGAAACAGGAACAGGTACACTTGTAGGTGTTATAGTAAGGGGTCTTCGAATAGCGGGCGGTGCAATGTCAGGCGAGAAGAGCCTGCCACTGCGGGTAACTTTGGCTGGACCAGTAATGTTGCTGATACTGGTGCCAGTGTTGAACTCTTGTTTGATTCCATTCACATATACGTCTGCCCCATAGTTCTAGGGGACAGCCTTATCAGATTCGTAGGGGAGGGGCCCCGGAACAGTAATAACAATAGGTGCGACAGTCATGATTTGAACAGGCTTCCTTGGGAGAGCCCTGATTGGATTATTGAAGATTGTAACAACATCAACTTCTTCTACCGGAACCAACTGAACATCAGACTTCTTAAACAGAATCTCCTTGCTGTCCATTAGGCTTTGGATGCCCAACTTCAGCAAAGGACAGCCAGATAGGGAAACAGCACAGAACAGGAAACCCTCACTGCAACCCGGAAATAAACCGGCCGGCAGTAGGTTCCTCTTGACAGTCATTAAGGGAGTGGCTAGATCATCCACAGAAACAGCGTATACATCTTCGTCAACATCATTTACTCCATGCTGGGGCATGGGAGCAGTCACCATATTCGGCCTCTCAGGCGCTTCGAACTGTATCTCTTTTGCGTCAATGAGGTCTTGTACCTTATTCCTTAATGCCCAACAGTCGTCAGTGGAATGTCCCGGGCTATCGGAGTGATAAGCACAGCGGGCATTTGGATTGTATTTGGGAGAAGCCGTATTCACAACCTTTGGGGCCTCTCTGACGGTCACTAGATTGGTAGACAGCAACTGCGGCAAAATCTGCGATAGGGTCATACTCAGACGGGTAAACTCTCTCTGGGGTCTTTCAGCCCTTTGAGGATTGGTTTGCCAAGGAGCGGCAGCAGGCTTGGCAATCATCACCGCGTTGACAGATTGGCGGCGCTCAGGTTTCTCTTGTCTTCTAGAGCCGTATACGGCACTGGCCTCCTTTTTGAAGGGCTTCTTCTCAGAGCTTGACGATGCACCCTTCTGAATTTTACCAGACTTTAACCCAGCCTCTATTTTCTCTCCAGTCAGAATAAGATCAGTAAACCCTGCAGATGAGTTACCGATAAGATGGTTGAAAAATGGCCCAGATAGGGTCCCCAGGAACATGTCTACCAACTCCCGATCAGTCAACGAAGGCTGCACCCTGCCAGCCAGATCCCTCCACTTCTGTGCGTACTCCTTAAAACCTTCACTTGACCCTAACGACATACCCTGGAGTTGGGTACGTGTAGGGGCAAGGTCGGCATTATATTGATACTGCTTGTAAAAAGCAGTAGCCAACTCCTCCCAGTTACGAACCTTGGTCCCATCCAGCTGATAGAACCATTCGAGATGAGTCCCTGAAAGACTCTCCTGGAAGAAGTGGATCCACAAGTTCTTATCCACTGAGTACGGTTGAATCTTCCGTACATACGATCTGAGGTGTAGCTTGGGACAAGATGCCCCGTCATACTTGGTAAAGGATGGTGCTTTGAACTTATGAGGAATGATCACACCAGTAGACAAACCCAAGTCTCCAAAATCCAGCCCAGGCACTTGTTGGATCTCCATAGCATTCAGTCTGTCCTCCAACTGCTTGTATCTGTCTTCTGCAGGAGGATACTGTTCCTCATCAAAATCAGTCTCGTTGTCGGAGACTACCGGACTAGGACCTTTTCCCCCTTGGGGATTACTCTTGCCTATAGAAGAACCAGCCTCTTCATTCTGCAGAGTGTTGCCAAACCTTCGGCCCGAGTTAAAAAGAACAGTTCTTCTCTTCTTCTTCTTTTCCTTCTTCAGGAGAAGAGCCTTCAGCTCTTCTTGGCCCTGAGCCAAACCCATGATCAACTCCTGAAATTGCACATTCTGCGCCTGAAGAGCCTTGATGGACATCTCAGTTGATGATGAGTCAGGATTCATGATGCTGAAATAAACAGCGAAGAACTGTAAGCAACCTGAAAAGAAGAGAACCTGCTATGCACATGATGAATGATATGTGTTTATGCAATGCATTCAAGGGTTCGAAAGTTCAAATTTGTTGTAGACAAAAAAGAACACACGTTATCATTAAGGAAGTAATTGTTCAGTACATCAAAGCCTCATGGGCATAAATTACAAAGCAAATCAATCCCAAAAGACACTACGCATCCTCTTCGGAGCTATGTAGGTGTTGAGATTCCTCTCCTCATGTAATAGGCGGGTGAGCTCCAAGACCTTCTTTTCACTAGCATGTAGACTGGTCTCAAGAGAATTCCGTTCTTCCTTAAGCTGGATCCAACTCTTCTGCATCTCTTCCCAGGATGTGGGCATGTCAGGATGCTGAATGGTGTAGGACACTTCTCCTCCCAAGACTGGCTCTTTGATCACTGGGAGCATATGAGGATAAGGCATTACTAACTTCTGAGAGCGGGCTCGTACCCACTTGAGATAAGGTTCCAATGGGATGGAGTTCCTGTGCCCCAGTGTCTTACTGTCTATCCTACTTGGCATCCTCCAAGCTCTGATAAATCTCTGGCGAAGTCCTTGTGCATCGTTGTCGAAGTCAAAAACTATGTCAGGAATTAACATGTCATGAGGGCCATCCCTTCGAGCATAACCAAACTGTCTCCAAGCCAGGCATGGGTTGTAAGTAATACCTCCTCTGATTCCAAGTAAAGGAACATTAGGGTACTCCCCGCAACGATCAATGATAGTGACATCCTCTCTGGACCGAGGGCACCAATGTATATCTGCATGTGTAAGAGTCATCAGCCGTTGTGACCATCTCAAACCTCGCTCATTCTTCAAAACTGATTGTGGAAGGTGCGAAATAAACCACCTTCCCAGGAGAGGAGTGCAACACATAAGGACACCTCTTTTTCTCATGGTTCGAGTGTAACATGAGTGAAGGATGTCCCCCAGCAACGTAGGTACAGGATTCCTGGACATAAAGATCTGGACAGCACTGATATCTATAAGCTGATCTGGGTTAGGGAACAACACCAAACCATAGACAAGGAGGGCCACAACTTCTTCAAAATCTTGTAAGTCAAGGGAGTTCCAACATTCATGGGCCTTTTCAAACAGAAACCTGGCTAAGAACCCTTTGATACCACTTCTAATTTCCCAATGTCCCTTGAGGTCAGATGATTGTAGGTGCAAGGCTTTAGCAATATCTTCAAGCTTGGGTTCCTTTTCCGTACCGTTGTAGGGTAGTTGATCAAGGATAAGGATCTTCAGGAGCCGGGAGAACTCCTCCAATGTAGGTACCAGCTGATAGTCAAAGAAGGTGAAACAGTGATGCAGAGAGTCAAAGAATTGGAAGAGAACCTTTATCATGTCTTCCTCAATGTTGGTATTGACCAAGCTGATGAGTCTTCCATGTCTTTCACTGAATGAAGAGCTCTCGGGAATCCTGGATATAAGCTCCTTAAGCTGAGGAGGGATCCTTACAAGGCTGATTTGAATTGTCTTTCTGCGAACAGTTTCCATGTCCTACAAAACAAGAACAAAGGTGAAGATTCGAACCCATGAAATGGTTAGTCAATGCATATGATGCTGGATGATGTCATGATGCTATGATTAAACAAACCACATATATTTATAAAGACAAACATGTAAGGCACACAAGGCACACAAGACAAGCCCTTAGGGTTTAAGGCCAGCATGGGGTCTGGGTAGTACCCTCTTGAAGTTGGTGGGCTCAACCTGTCCTATTAGAAGTAACCGGGTTCTAAGGGTCCCAATATCACCGGATTGCTTTCATTGTTCATCGTTTCGATTTAGCCACTGAACTGGCGACCGAAATATTCCAGGAAAGCAACCCTCAATTGAGTGTAGTATCGAGTATCAACCAACCTCGGACTGCACCAAAGTCAGTTATCTCACTACCCTAAAGAGGCCAAGATAGTTCAATTAAGGTTCCTAAGGTCTGTTGATGCTTCACGACACCACGCGGAGGCCCCGTACTCTCCTTGACTGAACTCAAGGGTTACCGGTACACACCAAAGTGCCACATCAACGTAGCAGACTGTTTCAACCATGTCGGTATACCCCGCACAGTTCCCTCACAGTCTTGTTGCTACTTTCTAAGAAGGTATCCCCCAGATCCGGGTTAGGATCTATAGAACTCCCAAGACAGTCCCACAATTTTAAAGCAAGCAAAGAAAACAATTGAAAACACAGTTATGAACTATCCCTAAGGTACACCTCACTTTATAAAGATGTCCCCAGCAGAGTCGCCAATTCTGTGATTGGTGGATTTAGAACTGACTGTTTAACGTTGGTTCGCGAAATGTCGCGGAAGCAAGAGTCGCCACCGTCTTTTATTTTCTCCAAACGGAAAGGACAAAAGCACAGAAAAATTCCTTAAAGAGATTGCTCTCGGTTCGGGAGGTAGATTATAGAAAGGGAAGGTGTTAGCACCCTTTCTATCCATGGTTATCCATGGGCTTTTAGATATTTGCTCATTTGTGTTTTCAAAATGGTTTGTTTGCTTTTCAACTGTGGGTTTTAAAAAATCTCTTTGAAAATTTCAGTTCGACTCTTGTATCAGTCCTCAAGAGTGTTTGAAAAATTGCTTTCGAAAGCTTTTTGAAAAGGTGTCGGTGTGAAAAGTATTTTTTTGATTTGTTTTGAAATTAGAGCAAGTATCTAGAGTCGTCTACCTACCCTAAGGAATTCGTCTGTGTAAATGTCCTTTAAAGTAGTGCCATCCCACCATTGAGAGGTAGGTAGCACCACCGTTGGAGGTGTTCGGGTCAATTCGAAGTTCGGGACATGGTGATCACCAGAGCAATGGGAAGACACCTTAGAAGCTACCCTCATGCCAGGTTCCCGGATCAAGAGGACTTCCTAAGACATCCTCTACTCGACGATCACCTTTCGAGGCAAGGCAACAGTGAGGCGTACCCTAGGGGTGGTGTGTGATTTGTGTGTCGTTTTCATTTATTTTTGTCTTGTTCATGTCAGGGGTGATCTACGCATTTGTTTTTATTTTTGTCATTCATTCTTGCATGCCATTATTAACAGTTAAAAAATTGCGAGAAATAAAAGTTCCTAAACTATTACAAAGGCGCGGGTCCACATCGCCAAATTAAATCCAGGACCCGATTTGACAAGAAATAAAGGAATAAAGTGCGAGAGATATAAAATGTCCGAATTACATGGCTTTGGGAGAATTACATCAATATTATAAGAAATAAAATAAAATGCGCGAATTGGAATTAAAATTGGAAGCGAGGGCGTTGGACCCTTTTTATTGAAATTAAATTATTATTAAATTAATTAAATAAAAATGAAAAAAGAAATTATTTTGAGATTTTTTGGATTTATGGTTTTTTATGTGAATTAAATGAAATTAACTAATTAACCCTAATTCTACAACTTTTATTTATTAAGAAAAACATGTTAAAATTAAACCTAAAATTAAATTAATTAATTAATGGCAATTTGATTTATAAAAATAAATAATTAATTATTAGTGAAAAGAAAAGAAAAAGGGTTTAAAAATTGATTAAAACCCTAATTCTACAAGTTTTTAATTTATTAAGAAAAGATATTAAAATTAACCCTAAATTTAAATCTAATTAATTAGTGAGATTTATTTACAAAAATATTAGTTAAATAAAATATATTTAATTTTTTATGACTTTTCTGATTTTTGTGTTATTTTTCATATTTTATGAAAATAAGTTAAATTAAAGGAATTAATTAAAAAAAAGAAATAATTGAAATAAATAAAATAAGGAAAAGAAAGAAAATACAATACCTTGGGGGGTTCTGTCCCCAATTGGAGGTATACTTAGCAATTAGGCCCACTTGTTGCAAGGCCTTGTCTGACTTTTTGTGCTAGCGTGTGAGTGCATTGACTGGGGCCTATTATGTTCTTTAGATCTGGGCCTTTTGATTGATCTTGCTATACGCGTGGCAAACCTGGAGGATGGATGTATGGTGGTCGCTTGCATAGAAACTGCACAGAAGCATTATTAGAAAAGTATTATTGAAAGGGAGGGGGACCTGGGATTCGAACCCAGGTCCCAGGGATTACCAACCAAATGCCTTGCCATTGGAACCAAACGCGCGCTTTGTTTATAATGTAACTAACAAATAATATGAAATAAAACAAGAATTAGTGGACAGATTAGCGCGAAAATTCAAATTATTCAATCCGGTCTTGACACTTCATCATCTTCTCCATTGCTGCGCTTTTGCCTGAAATATAAAAAAGGTTAGCGGGGGTTTTTAACCCCCCCAAAATATGCATTTTTCAATAATAGCGAACAGGCCATGTGGCCACATAAATTAGGCGCGAGGGGTGTTTTCAAATCGTCCAAGCTCTCTGATTTCAACCATGGTATTAAGGTGTTCTAATTTTACAGTATTCAGAAACGCCCAATTTCAAGTTTGAAGAACCCTAGCCTGTTTCAATGGTGAAATCGCGTATGGGCAATGAAAACTTAATTAAACAATGCAGTTAGCTTCAGAATGATGAGAGTAACACAAAACAAGTATTAGAATTCAAAATCATGACATGAATGATGAAATACAATTTATGCAAAAAAATGAAAAAGTTTGAGTTCCATTCACCAATTCTGGGTGTTAGGGATGTGGAAAACTATCCAGACACGTTTCTTGATGTCTCAGGAAGGTGATGAGATAATTATTTTGGCTTGAATCGCACTGGAAGACAGTTTTCAGTTTTTAGTTTTTTCACAAAAAATGCAAAAGTGGTGATGATGTTCTTGCGCAGCTCAGAGGTTCTTAGGAGTAGGGTTTGCATTAGTATATATGTGTGAATGATTAGGGTTCAAAATTTGGTCCAAAGAATCAATGAATTGATGAGAAAATATTTGATTTCCATGCCATAATTTTTCAATCTTTTTCAAGCTAATTTGATATCAATCATGTCCAATCACATGGATTCTTTCCAAATCTGATCATGCACGAAAATCTGAAGTTATCCCATGCACAAAAAGATTTGATTGACTTGCTTTGATATTTTCCACATATTTATTTTAATTAAATGAATTATTAGCCATTAAAATTCAAATAAATAAATAAAAATGATGAAAAACTTCCCTTTGGGCCAAATGGTCGTGCACATGCTTTGGATGATGATTCTTGGAAGAAAAAGAGGCCCATTAGCATTTTTAAGGCATTTGAAGCAATGTTGACTTTTCAAAATACCCAAAAATTTCCCAACTTCCACAAGGCATATCATGCTCAAGTTTTAAGCTTTGCTCATATTCTTGGACATTTTGGAAAGGTCTTTGAGTCCTCTAACCAATGTCTTTGGTCCCATGTCATTTTGATTTACCAATCTCAAGTTATGGCCTTTGACTTAAAGTCCCTTTTTGTTGACTTTTGAAAATGACCTATAATGTTGAAATTGATAACTTTTTGTGAGAGCATTTCTTGGACTTGAAGTGTGAAGAGGAGTTGTAGGAAATGTCTTTCTCTTCAAAATGAGCTTTGGATGGAATTTTTCTGATAAACCATGTGGAAGTTATGCCTTGGTCAAGTTACATTTGACTTTCTCAACTGTCCAAATATGGAAACTTTTGCATCTTGAGACCTTTTGAGCCAAGCTTTGAGAATCATGATCAAGCATTGATCAAATGATGTTTGTGGCTTCAAAATGAGATGTTGACCAAAATTTTGAACTTTTGACTGTCAAATGACCATTTTGCCCCTATAGTTGACTGTAGTGCAATTAGGGTTTTTGACTGTGCAATTTTGTGCTGTAAGTCTTGAAACTTGGTATGAGGATGCTTGACCATGTTTATAAGCATGTGGGACTTGATTGGACCCTTGGAAACTTCATTTTCTTTGTCAGAACGAAAACCCTAGTTTTTGACTGTTAGGAGGCCCTTGAACTGTGCAACCCTTGGGAGCTTTTGAAGCTTTGACTTGGCAAATCTTGAAGAATATGGGAGGGAAAATTTTGGGGTACAACAGGTAGGTATTTCAGAAGACATTCTCTACTGAAACAAACAGCGAAGACGATGAGAAACCTGTAATGATACCTGTAATGATACCTGTAATGAGGTGCATGATAATGGAATGCGTATGAAATGATTTCAAAGACTTTGGGAGATTTAAATTTGCAAACCAAGCAATAAATTTTTTTATTAGATTCAAACTTGTAAAAATGTTTAACAATGCTTTTAAGGTGTTACAAAAAGAAATAAACTGAAAACAAATTTAAACTAGAAACAAGCAGAAATCAGAAATCCCATGGTCGCTTTCCATTCATGCTGACATAGTCATTGATCGTCCTCTCGTTCTCAAGTTTCCTTGTGAGCTTCAAGATCTTTATTTCCTGCTCATGATACTGAAGAAGTGAAAAACACAAGAAGGGGGGTTGAATTGTAAAACTGAAAATCAATGCAATGAACAAGATATTTTTATCCTGGTTCGTTTGATCTCAAACTACTCCAGTCCACCCGTCAAGGTGATTTCGCCTCTCTCCAACGAGGTCTTAATCCACTATATTCAACTGAATATTACAAACTGCTTTAACAACTGCTAAAGCCTTCTTGATGCAAACCACAACCCGGTTTGTCAAGGAAACACTTTCTTACAAATAAGAGAAATAGGTGTGTGAATGTTTTCTAAAAAACGGTATCACAACTGTGATATTACACAACTTAAGCTTATGAAACTAGATTGCTAAAATATAATTGAGTAAGGAATTATGGAGCTTTTTAGCAAACTGAGAATGAGAAGATGTAGAATAGCTTTTAGGCGTGTAATATGATGTAGAGCATTAGCCAATTAAATCTTCATTGTCTTGTTTATATAGCACTGAATTTGTTGAACGTTGGAGCAATAATCTTGATTCAATGCCAATAACAAACTTTCCTTATTGAGCAGATCTTGTCTGGAATGATGCCGTTGGTAATAATTCGCTTTGAATGCACAGTATCGTTGCTACTTAAAGCGTGTTCTGGCTTGGCCTCATTCTGACTCTGCTTAAGTGCTGATGAACTATTGTTGTCTTTATCAGAGTGTTGAGCGCAGTTCTGTTCATCAAGCTTCAGCAATCGCGTGAGTTGTTCTTCTGATTCTGGTATTCTGTTATAGCAACTTCTGATGCTGATGTTAATAACCAATATTCTGATGCGGATTAATTGTACTCCTGCTGATACCTATCAGAGTTTCTGCAAAACAGAAGGTAGTATTTTAGGTAGCAAAGAGTTCTCATATGAATCACATAATTAATATATCTTTTCATTTTGTTATCATCAAAACTTAAACTTAGGGTAGTAGATTCAAACTTTGTTCTAACAATCTCCCCCTTTTTTTGATGATGACAAAAACTAGATATTTTTAATTGAAAATAACGTGAAGAAGTATCAGAGATAACTATATGATAATATGTATCAGAGTAAGAAGTTATCAAGGATAAGGGATAAAGAGATATGAGAGTTGATAGATACTCCCCCTGAATTTATTACTTCCCTTTTTACTTCCAAGAGTTCTTCAGGATCAGATCTTTATTGTCTTTCTTTGATCATCAGAATATCAGAGCTTTGACTATCAGAAGCTTTAGATCAGAATATCAGAGCAGAGCTTCATATCAGAATATCAGAGCTTTACTTTGGATCAGAGTATCAGAGCTTTAGTCTTCAATGAGTTAGAGAGCATTCTTGTACCTGTAGACTTAAGCAAAAACAGAAGAAAACATTCAAGTATATCAGAGTTAGAATGCTTGAGATTTTCTGTCTTAGTAATCCATTATTGAAAATATCATTCTTGTTCTCCCCCTTTTTGTCAGCAATCAAAAAGTGTAAGTGATGTGCTAAAACATTTAGATCAGAAAAACTTGTCATATTAAAAAGTTCAGAACCAAACAAAACAGTACAGAAGATATGCAAAGAAAACATGAAAATGGCATGAATGAAAATATAAGGTTGGGAAGGAAGGCGTGTGAACAGAGTCTCCAGCATTGCTTTAATCTGATCAGCAGTCTCATTCTGCTTGTGCACCATGCTGACTACTGTGTCTATCTTGCTATCCTGCACATCCATCCTTTCTTTCATCTTCTGGTCATTTTCATCCATCCTTTGCTGCAGACGGATATCATTCAGCTTCAGCTCTTCCAGAGTCTTCCTGTCCAAGGCAGCTTGAGAAACATCAGAAGCAGGGAGCTTCTGAGAGCTTTCTGCAACATCTTCAGCTTGACTGGCTTCAGCTTGAATAGTCTGGTCTTCTTCTGGCTGCACCTTTGAAGCTGGACGCTTCTCAGACCATGGCTCACTATCCAGAAGGAGCACGTCTTCTTTCAGCAGCTGACTTCCAACTTCATTCAGAAGCTTGCTGAAATTCTGTTGTGCTTGCTCATAATTGATGTCTTGTAATTTTAGAGCTTCAGCACGTACCCAAATTCTGAATTGTGACCAGAGCTGGTCAGAGGCAGCTGGATCAATCATTCCAGGACAGACTTACTTCAGAGAAGCAATCCACTGCTGCAAACCTGTTTCAAAATTCATAATGCCAGAGCCAACATCTGGCTGTTTAGGTTTTGGAATGGCTATTTTATGTTTCAGATCAGCAAGACGGTCAAGGATTGTTAAATCTATGAAGGTCCTGCTGGGGTTTTCTGTGGTTTGTTTGGGAGCTGTTTGTTTGGGAGATGGAGTGGGGGAATCAGAAATAATGATTGGACTGTTTGGGGTTTTGGGAGTGTTTGGTGGTGTAGATTCTGGCGAGGATGGCAGCTGGGCCATGGTTACTGTTGTTCCACATGGAAGCTGGATTGCCAGAGGTTGTGGTTCAGAGGATTGAGGAGACTGAGGTGGAGGAGATGGAGTTTCAGAATGATGAAACTCAGGTTGAGGTGATGGTTGAGGTGATGGTGGATGAATTTCTGGTTGAGGAGAGGGAGAAGGAATTGCTGGTTGTGGAGAAGGAGGAGGAATTTCTGGTTGTTCAGGAATATGTGGTTCTTCTGGAATGGGTGAGAGAGGTTGTTCTGGTTGAGGAGATGTGGAAATATCTGGTTCAGAGTTTGGATTATTGGAGGTGTGATCAGAAGCATGTTGATCAATGTCAGCCAGCACTTTGTCAATTGCTGATGTTGTTGAAATTGTTGGTTTGGGATGTTTGGTGCGGGGTCTTCTGAGTTGTAGTGCCTCAGAAGGGTCATCTTCTGGTTCAGTTTCATCTATTGTTGGGATGGGGATTTGGATTCTATGAGAAGCTGGAGTTGGGATAGATGTTGGCATAGCAGAAGAATTTAAAACAGAAGCAGCAGATAAATTATCTCTTTTCTTGGGTGTCTGCTGGGATGTTCCTTCTGAAGGGGCCTTCCTTTTCTTCGTCTTCTTTAGTGTAACTTCTGGTTGAGGTTGGTGCAGATCTTTGATATTCAGCTTGGGATCTGTACCATCTGCCTTGCACGCGTCCAAGTATCTGAGAACTACCACTGGTTTAGATTCTATCTCAGAAAATAAAGGAATGTCACTCAGTGGGATTCTTCTGCTGGTGATATCAGCAGTAGGAGTAACACTGGGTTCCTTTCTCATATTCTCTATTAACTTCATTTTCTTCAGATTCTCCGCGTTCAAAGGCTTCCCAACCGTTGGTTCAATGGTGCTTAACTCTTGAGCTTCTATCAGGTGCTCTATCAGCCTATTCTCAGTCAGAATATCTGATATTAACCTTCCAAAGGGTATCCAATCCCTCTTTGTTCTTTCTTCTTCCCTGGTTTCCTTCACGCTTGTTTTGAGGTGATTAAACAGAAGATGAGCCAAGTTGATTTTTACCTTCTGATTGATAAAATAGATCAGAAACTGCTGATCTATATTTATGTAATCAGGGGAACTAGTTGGCTTCCTGTGATTAAAGCACCCCATAATTATCTTCGCCCAAACTCTGTGGTGATCCTTCAGATCTCTGATCTTGCTGCTGGGCACCCCAACAGTGAAAATATGTTCTGCTATGACACCAATGTCAGAGCATCTTTCAGCCATATCAATACAGCGGACGCCACCGCCACTGTAACCAATCAACTTTGCTATGTGATCCTCAGTGATCACAACCTTCTTCCCCATTATGTAGGAGGTGAATTGATGCGTTGAAGCAGTTGCATGAATCCAAAACTCCTTGACTAACATTGGGAATGTTGGTCCAACCAACCTGTCAAAATACCTTTCCCATTTCTGTGCCCTAACTTCTTCTGTTAAATCAAAGCCATTCTCTTTCAGACTGCCAAAATCAATAATCAGTTCAGATAACACTTCAAGATTCTTCACTGGAGTGAGGAGAGTTCTGAATGGAACTGGGTACTGTTCAGAGGATGCTTTCTTCTGAGAACCTGCAGAAGCACTGCTGGAGGTTGCCATGTTCACACTTAAGGGTTTTTCTGAGAAACTGAGAAAAGGGTTTAAACTTGAAAGAGATGAACACAGAGAAAATGCAGAAAATATTTGAGAGATAATGAGAAACTGTAAAAGGTTAATGTGAGAAATTAACGTTCTTAAATACGCTTCAGAATATTTTGAAAGAGTAAACGTTTTCAAGAAAGAGAAATAAAATCATGATTACGTTTTAAAAACATGATTACTTTCATTTAATGCTTGCTGATTTTGGGGGATTTGAGAAAGATACTTGAAACGGTTACCAAACATGTGTCTCAATGCACCCAATCAACGTTTTGCCTTCTCAGAAGCGTGCACGCGTTCTGCTTCAGAGATTTGCTGATGATTGGATGACACTTGTTTGATTTAGTGATCAACACGTCTATCTTTGAGCTGAAACGCTCAGATCTTTAAGACTAGCATCTGATACAATCTGCATGTTCTATCTTTCTGGAAAGAGATTGATCAGAAGTTCACAGTAAAACAAATACATTCTGAAGATAAATATATGGAATTAGAACATTTTCACTCTGGGCAGATTTTCATGCTGAGATGATTCAGAATGAAATTGAACCTATCTTCAGAAAGGGGTTTAGTGAAGATATCAGCCCATTGATGGTCTGTATCTATAAATTTTAAATTCAAAATTCCTTTCTGAATATAGTCCCTAATGAAATGATGTTTTATTTCTATATGCTTAGCTCTAGAATGTAAAATAGGATTCTTACTTAAGCAAATAGCAGAAGTATTGTCACAGAGTATGGGGATGTTACTCTCAAAAATCTGGAAGTCTTCAAGCTGACTTTTCATCCAGAGCATTTGTGTGCTACATCCTGCTGCTGCTATGTACTCAACTTCTGCTGTTGATAGCACAATTGTGGATTGCCTTTTGCTGGACCAAGAGATCAGATTTTCTCCCAGAAACTGGCAGCTTCCAGAAGTACTTTTACGCTCCACTCTGTCTCCAGCAAAGTCAGCATCGCAGTAGCCTACTAAACTGTAATCACTAGATTTTCTATAAAACAAACCCAGATTAGTAGTACCTTTCAGATACTTGAAAATTCGCTTAACAGCTGTTAAGTGAGATTCTCTAGGATCTGATTGGAATCTAGCACAAATACATACACTGAATAGTATATCAGGTCTTGAAGCTGTTAGATAAAGGAGAGAACCAATCATACCTCTGTAGACTTTCTGTTCTACCTTTTTGCTTACCTCTTCTCTTTCCAGAATGCACGTGGGATGCATTGGAATCTTTGATGGCTTACATTCTGAGAGGTCAAATTTCTTCAGAAGATCTCTGATGTATTTGCTCTGATGAATGTAAGTTCCCTCTGGAGTTTGATTGATCTGAATTCCTAGGAAGAATTTCAGTTCCCCCATGAGGCTCATCTCAAATTCTACCTGCATACACTTAGCAAATTTTCTTCCAAGAGAAGGATTAGTAGAACCAAAAATAATATCATCAACATAAATTTGACAGACTAAGATGTCATTCTTAACTGACTTACATAATAAGGTAGTGTCCACCTTCCCTCTGGTGAATTCATTTTCTAACAGAAAGTTACTTAGTCTTTCATACCAAGCTCTGGGAGCTTGTTTCAGACCATATAGTGACTTCTTTAGTTTGAAAACATGTTCTGGATGTTTTGTATTTTCAAAACCAGGGGGTTGGTGCACATAAACCTCTTCTTCTATATAACCATTTAAGAATGCACTCTTGACATCCATCTGATACAGAGTGATGCCTCTATTAACAGCAAATGAAATTAAAAGTATGATAGATTCTAACCTGGCGACTGGAGCAAAGGTTTCTGTATAGTCTATCCCCTCTTGCTGACTATAACCTTGTGCAACCAGTCGTGCTTTGTTTCTGATGACTTCACCTTGTTCATTTAGCTTGTTTCTGAACACCCATCTTGTTCCAATGACGTTGAATCCTTTTGGTCTGGGAACAAGATCCCATACATCATTTCTGGTGAATTGATTCAGCTCTTCTTGCATTGCCAGAATCCAGTCATTATCCAAAAGTGCTTCATCAATAGAAGAAGGTTCAATCAGAGACACAAGTCCCATGAGGGTTTCTTCAGAGTTTCTGAAGCTTGCTCTTGTTCTGATTGGATCTTCCTTTCTTCCTAAGATAGTCTCTTCTGGGTGATCCAAGCTGCTTCTGGGTAATCTCTTCCGAGGTTGATCAGCAACTGTTGTAGGATTGCTAGCAGTGCTCCTTTCAGACGTTGAAGGAATGTCTGTGTTGAGAGCTTCTGATGACTTGTCTTCAGAACCTGTAAATTCAATTTCCATACCTGCAAAAACTTCATTCTGCTTTGACTTTTCAGAGTCAAGCTTATCATCAAAACGAACACTGATTGATTCTTCCACAATATGTGTTTCTGTATTGTATACTCTGTACCCTCTTGAGCGTTCAGAGTATCCTAACATAATACACTTCTGTGCTTTAGAGTCAAATTTGTTCAAATAATTCTTTGTATTTAACATAAAACAGGTACATCCAAATGGATGAAAATATGAAATGTTGGGCTTTCTGTTCTTCCACAATTCATATGGAGTCTTTTCCAGAATAGGTCTTATTGAGATTCTATTCTGAATGTAGCACGCTGTGTTTATTGCCTCTGCCCAGAAGATCTTAGCAACGTTTGTCTCATTGATCATGGTTCTGGCCATTTCTTGCAATGTTCTGTTCTTTCGTTCTACAACTCCATTTTGTTGGGGAGTTCTAGGACAAGAGAAATCATGCAGAATGCCTCTGTCATTAAAGAATGACTCAAAATCTTTGTTTTCAAACTCTCCACCATGATCACTTCTGACTTTAACGATTCTAAGATCCTTTTCATTCTGAACTTGGTTACAGAAGGTAACAAACACATAGTGTGACTCGTCCTTGTGTCTTAAGAACTTTAACCATGTCCATCTGCTATAGTCATCTACGATTACTAACCCATACTTCTTGCCACTGACTGAAGCAGTTTTAACTGGTCCAAATAAGTCAATGTGCAGAAGTTCTAATGGCTTAGAGGTAGAAACAACATTTTTAGATTTAAAAGAAGGTTTTGCAAACTTGCCTTTCTGACATGCTTCACACAGAGCATCTGAATTGAACTTCAAATTAGGAAGTCCTCTGACCAGATTGAGTTTGTTAATCTGAGATATTCTTCTCATACTAACATGCCCCAATCTTCTGTGCCAGATCCACTGCTCGTTGTTAACAGACAGAAGGCACTTTACATTCTGACTTTTCAGTTCAGAAAGTTTGATTTTGTAAATGTTGTTTTTCCTCTTTCCATTAAACAGGATAGTCCCATCTTTCTGACTAACATCTTTACATGATTTTTGATTAAAGATTATATCATAACCGTTATCACTTAATTGACTTATGGATAACAAATTATGCATTAATCCATCTACTAGCAGAACATTATTAATAGAGGGAAGATTTCCATTACCTACAGTTCCAGAGCCAATAATCTTTCCCCTCTGATTGCCTCCAAAGCCAACATGGCCTCCAGGCTTAAGTTCCAGGCTTTGGAACATATGCCTTCTTCCCGTCATGTGTCGCGAGCAGCCAGAGTCCAGGTACCATGACTGGTGTTTCTGATTTGCTGCTAAAGATATCTGCAACATGTATTATTTTATCCTTAGGTACCCAGATTTTCTTGGGTCCTGATTTGTTAGATTTACCAAAACTCTGGTTGAATTTTGGTTTCACAGAGTACTTACTGCTAGTGTATTTAATATTATGTGTGTGACCATACACAAAATGTGAATTCAGAGGAGTGTGTTTAATGGTTAAATCCATGACATTCTTTGGTGTAGGAACCTTACCTTGGTATCCTATTCCCTTCCTGCCGTTTCTGCTAACTCCATAGATCATTGAAGCCATTTTGCTTCTATCTATGCTTTTAGCAAGGAACTTCTGGAAACTGTGATCATACTCCTTGATGATCTCATCAGCGTTGCTGGGAGTTTCAGAAATTGGTTCCTTCTGAGAGTTTTGTAAAGTATTTTCTAGTTTTGAAATTTTAATTCTCAGCTCAGAATTCTCCAATTTAAGACTCACAGTCTTATTAGAGTCAGATTCTAGATTCCTTTTCAAGTCTCTGAATTTAACTCTAATCTGCTGATTCCTTTCCAGAATCTCATTAAGGCTTTCAGCAAGTTCAGCCTTGGTAAAATTAACAACAAAGTTAGGAAATACCTCTTCAGTATCTGATTCTGAGTCTGATTCAGAAGCTTCACTATCTTCTGAAATGTTAGCCATGAGAGCTATGTTTTCTCTCTCATCATCTGATTCTGAGTCAGCTTCAGACGAGTCAGAGTCATCCCATGTAGCCATGAGACTTTTCTTCTTTTCTCTTCCAAACTTCTTTTTGGGCTTTTCCCTCTGAAGCTTTGGGCAGTCACTCTTGTAGTGTCCTTGCTCATTGCACTCATAGCAGACGATGTCCTTGGTGTTTGGCTTTCTGCTTCCTGAGGAGCCTTCAGATCTTCTGTATCCAGAGGAAGAATCTGTCCTTCTGTGTCTGGAAGAAGACTCGTTCTGATCAGATCTTCTGGGGTTCCTGAACTTTCTTTGTCTCTGCTTCCACAGTTGATTTACTCTTCTGGAGAGGAGGGAGAGTTCATCTTCTCTGATGAGGATCCATCAGATGTTTCTTCAACTGCCTGCAAAACTTTAGACTCAGATTTTTTGTTAGATTTTAATGCTAAAGGCTTACCTTGCTTCTGGGGTTCATCAGCTTCTAGCTTTATCTCATGACTTCTGAGGGAGCTGATAAGTTCCTCCAGAAAAATTTTGTTGAGATCTTTTGCTAGCTTCAGAGCTGTAACCATTGGCCTCCACTGCTTGGGTAAGCTTCTGATGATTTTCTTGACGTGATCAGCAGTAGAGTAACCTTTGTCCAGAACCTTGAGACCAGCTACCAGAATCTGGAATCTTGAGAACATTGTTTCAATGGATTCACTTTCTTCCATTTTGAACGCCTCATACTTCTAAATGAGCGCCAGAGCTTTAGTTTCTTTGACCTGAACGTTGCCCTCATACGTCATTCTGAGTGAGTCAAACATGTTCTTTGCTGTGTCTCTGTTGGAGATCTTTTCATATTCAGCATATGAGATAGCGTTGAGAAGGATGGTTCTGGCCTTGTGGTGATTCTTGAAGTCACGCTTTTATTGGTCAGACATTGTTTTCCTATCAATCTTCTGACCGCTTGCATTCACAGGGTGCGTGTATCCATCTGTCACCATCTCCCACAGATCAGCATCATGTGCCAGAAAGAAGCTTTCAATTCTGTCTTTCCAGTAATCAAAGTTTTCTCCATCAAAGACTGGAGGTTTGCCGCTGAATCTGTCTTTGTCCTCATGGTTGTCATTGCTGGTGTGAGAATAGTTTCCTGCCATTGTGTTTTTCTGACGCTGGATCTTGTACTGACACGGTTAAGTGTTTTAGCTCAAAACCAGGCGCTCTGATGCCAATTGAAGAAGTGAAAAACACAAGAAGGGGGGTTAAATTGTAAAACTGAGAATCAATGCAATGAACAAGATATTTTTATCCTGGTTCGTTTGATCTCAAACTACTCCAGTCCACCCGTCAAGGTGATTTCGCCTCTCTCCAACGAGGTCTTAATCCACTATATTCAACTGAATATTACAAACTGCTTTAACAACTGCTAAAGCCTTCTTGATGCAAACCACAACCCGGTTTGTCAAGGAAACACTTTCTTACAAATAAGAGAAATAGGTGTGTGAATGTTTTCTACAAAACGGTATCACAACTGTGATATTACACAACTTAAGCTTATGAAACTAGATTGCTAAAATATAATTGAGTAAGGACTTATGGAGCTTTTTAGCAAACTGAGAATGAGAAGATGTAGAATAGCTTTTAGGCGTGTAATATGATGTAGAGCATTAGCCAATTAAATCTTCATTGTCTTGTTTATATAGCACTGAATTTGTTGAACGTTGGAGCAGTAATCTTGATTCAATGCCAATAACAAACTTTCCTTATTGAGCAAATCTTGTCTGGAATGATGCCGTTGGTAATAATTCGCTTTGAATGCACAATACCGTTGCTACTTAAAGCGTGTTCTGGCTTGGCCTCATTCTGACTCTGCTTAAGTGCTGATGAACTATTGTTGTCTTTATCAAAGTGTTGAGCGCAATTCTGTTCATCAAGCTTCAGCAATCGCGTGAGTTGTTCTTCTGATTCTGGTATTCTGTTATAGCAACTTCTGATGCTGATGTTAATAACCAATATTCTGATGCTGATTAATTGTACTCCTGCTGATACCTATCAGAGTTTCTGCAAAACAGAAGGTAGTATTTTAGGTAGCAAAGAGTTCTCATATGAATCACATAATTAATATATCTTTTCATTTTGTTATCATCAAAACTTAAACTTAGGGTAGTAAATTCAAACTTTGTTCTAACAGATACTTCTCTCGATAGGTATCCCTTTCCTCCTTTAACTGAATCCAAGATCTTTTCAATGCCCCAAGATCAGTAGGCATGTAGGGATGGAGGACCGTATAAGGAACCCCTTCTTCATTAGTGTGCTCCACAATCACTGGTAACACAGCTTCATGAGGCATCCCTAGCTTTTGAGCACGGGCTCGTACCCACTGGAGATACAGTTGCATAGGGAGAAAAGTCTTTAGTCCTAGCTCTTGAGGGTCAGACCTGTTCACCATGCCCAGGCTCGTATAAACCTGCGGCAATACTCTTTAACGTCCTCCTTATAGTCAAATACAATGTTTGTAAGAAGTAGCTCATGAGGACCGTCTCTCCGAGAGCGACCAAACTGTCTCAAATCCAAACAAGGACTATAGGTTATTCCCCCTCTAATTCCAAGCAATGGAACATTAGGGTATTCCCCACATCGATCAATTGTATCTACTCTTTCCATATCCTTTGAATTCCAAAGAATGTCCGTGTGAGCAAGGGACATGATTCTGTGAGCCCAACCTACACCTTCCTAATTCTTTAATACAAATTTGGGGAGGTGCGAAATAAACCACCTCGCCAACAGCGGCATGCAACACAAGAGGGTCCCTCTTCTATGCGCCGTACGAGTATAAAGAGCATGCAGAATATCACCCAAGAGGGTAGGCACAGGATTACGAGACAAGAAGATCTTAACTGCGTTCACATCTATGAAGGAATCTGGATTCGGGAAAAGAACCAAACCATAGATGAGGAGAGCTAAGATGTTTTCAAAAGCTTGAAAGTCCAAGTCATCCCAGAACTGTTGATCTTGATCCATCAGAAACTTAACCAATAAACCTTTAACCTCGCTTTGTGTCTCCCAATTAGACACTACATAAGCCTTCTTCAAGTGTAAAGCTAAGGCAATGTCCTCTGGCCCAGGAGCCTCTTCCAAACCTGTGAAGGGAATTTGCTCAAGGATGGATATGCCTAATAAATCAGAAAACTCCTCCAAAGTGGGGACTATCTGATAATCCGGGAAGGTAAAACAATGATGCACCAGATCGAAGAACTGGAAAAGGACGCTCATCATTTGCTCATCAAACCTGGAGGTAACCAAACTATGAAGCTGACCATGTCTTCTAATGAATGAAGAAGTATCAGAAATTCTCGAGGCCAGATCTTTGAGTTGAGCAGGTATTTGCACAAAGTTAACTCGGATCGTGTTTCTGCGCATAGAAGTCATGATCTGCAAAACAGAACAAAGATAAATCCCCTCGGTCTTTGAAATGGTTAGTCTAATGAAATATGCATGCTATGTCATGATGTATGATGTCATGATAAAACACACAATAGGTATAACAGGTAACAAACATGTTAAAGGCACACAAGAGCCCTTAAGTCTCGGGCTTGCATGGAGTCTAGGTACTACCCTCTTGAAGTTCAGTTGGTTTCAACCTATCCTAATAATAGTAACCGGGTTTTAGAGGTTTTCAATATCACTGACCATCCTCCATCGGTCATGGTTTCAGCTCACGCAATCTTTTCTTGCGGCCGGAACTATCTCGAGAGTATGGTCTCAATAAGTGTAGCATCGAGTATCAACCAGTTCCCAGTTCTACACCGAGACCGGCTATCTCACTACTTCCTATGGCCAAGTTGGTCAATTATAGGTTCTAAGGTCAGTTGATGCTTAACGACCCATATAGCAGCTCCGTATTCTCCTTGTTGCTCCACAAGAGATACCGATACCAACTAATGTGCCACATCAACGTAGATACTACTTCAACCGTATCGGTCTACGTTGTACAGTTCCCTCACAGTTTATTTCTACTTACCTAAAAGGTGTTCCCAGATCTGGGTTAGGATCTATAGTAACTCCGATACAAAACCCTTTAACAGTAAAACAACCAAAACAAACAAGAGAAGAAATTTATGATGAACTAATCCTAAGGTATACCCCACTTATATTTCCCCAGCAGAGTCGCCAGTTCTGTGATACGGTGGCCAGAACCGGACTGTTTTGAAATGCTGGTTTGCGTTTTGCGTTTGTGTTTGCAAAATGTTGCGGTAAGCAAGAGTCGCCACCGACTTTTATTTTATCCAACTGGAAAGGAAAAAAGCACAGAAAAATTCCTTTTTTCGAGATTTTGAGTACGGGGGTAGATTATAGAAAGGGAAGGTATTAGCACCCTTTTCTATCCGTGGTTTTCCACGGGCTCTTAGGTACTTGCTCATCATTTTCAAAAATTCTTGTGTGTGTTTGATTTGAAAAAAGTTTTTGACTTCGATTTAACCCTTTCTTCTGTCTTCAAGAGTGTTACGAAGTGTTTTTGAAAGCTTTGTTTGAAAAGAGTGTAAGTGTGGAAAAGTTTGTTTGGATTGAGCAAGTACCTAAGATTCTACCTACTCAAAAAAGAGAATTGTTCTATGTTTGTTTCCTTTAGACAGTGCTATCCCACTATTAGTGAGTAGGTACCACCGTCGTCGGAGTTTTAAGGTTCAATTCGAAAGGGATGTACGATCACTAAAGCAATGTTAGGACGTCTTAGTAATAACCCTAATGTCTTGAGATTAATATTCGAGGAAACGTATCCGAGGCAACAATATCCGAGGCAACCTTTCCGAGGCAACTTTTCCAAACGGGACTTTGATCTTTTATTTATACAAGAGAGCCATCACTAAAGCATCCTATACTTAATGACCGTTTACCGAAGGCAACCGAAGTGGGAGTGTACCCTAGGAGTGCGCATGTGCGAGTGATTCAATTTCAAATTATTATCTTTTCACATTTAGGGTTTGCTAACTGTTTTAAAGTTTACATACATTCTTGTCATGCAACCCTAATACCATACATCTAACAGTTACTATTTGCGGAATTAAAAATGCGGAAAATAAGCTACGCTATTACAAGGCTTCGGGTATTAATTACATAGCCAAAAACAAACCCGTCAAAATGATAAATGAAAAGGAGAAAAATCCTAATTAATCTATTACAACTTGTGAGCAATTACATTAATATGGTAAAAATAAATAAACGCGATGAATCGAGAATGAGAGAGAACTAGGGTTTTGACCCCGTCTAATCTAATCGAAAGAGAAATTATTTTTTTTGTTTTTAATTATTTAGAAAAAGAATAAGGTTTTTAAATTAAATACAAAATTAATTAGTTAATTAAATTAATTAAAGAAAATAATTAAATTTAACCTATTTTTGTGTTTTTGGTTATTTTTTAAGAAAAAGAAAATAAGAATTAAATTAAACTAAAACCCTAATTTTCTAATTGTTTTTAATTTATTTACAAAATAATTAAAGTTACCTAAAGTTAAATAACCTAATTTAATTAATTAATTTTTTGATAAAAAATAAACCTAAATCTAATTGGATGAAAATATTACTTTTGTGATTTTTTGATAAAAAGAATTATTTTTTTTATGTTAGTAAAAATAAATAAATAAATTAAATAAAATAAAAGAAAGTATGAAAAGAATAGAGAAAAGAGATATTGGGCCTGAGAAATAGCAAATTGGGGGGGTGTGAATAGCAAATCTGAGCCAGAACCAAAGTGATCCATGTTGACTTCCTGAATCTCATGCGTTGCATTGACCAAGGCCTATGATGCTAGCCTTCAGATCTGGCTTCCAGGAGATCCAATGGTTGGATCCTTAGGTAACATGGTGGTCTCTTGGCTTTATGTGCATGCCTGATCAATTAAAGAAAAATAAGGTGAAACAAATGGGGGGACCTGGGATTCGAACCCAGTCCTGAAGACTTCTCCACTCACCTTGTAACCAACTGCGCTGGCTTTGTTTCTTGTATATAAAATAAAAACAATTGATAACATATAATAATGGGAGTTAGTAGAGAGAGAAATAAAATTGTGCCAGAATTCAAATAAGCGAATAAGAGGATGCCACGCCAGTCATCCCTAACCTCGCTCTGTTGGTAAAAGTTAAAGACTTTTACCTACGGACATATGTCCGTAGCTACAACCCTGGCCCATTTCAAAATCTTCCATGGGCATGATAAATGACATCTAATGCCATGAATCGAACCACCTTGACATTCTGAGCATCATGATGCCCTTCATGGGGGCCAATTTTGCCTGCACACAAAGATCCTAAATCGAAGCAAAAAACCCTAACAATGGTAAACTCTAATACAGTCCATAAAAACGAAATTAAATGTTATAGATATGTTGGAAATGTTTCAAGGAGCAAGAATATATAATTATTTCGTGCTATGGATGCCAAAATTATGCAATTCGATTTCAAGAACAAACCAAAGTCGTGGCTGACTTACAGTGGGTTTTGGCGCTGGAAAGTGCTTGTTCTTGATTGGTACAACCTCCTTGCAATCCCAGGAATCAAATGAGATAGCTAGGGGACCTTGAAAACGCCTAGAAATAGCAAAACAGATTACCACTTTTCTTTGTTTGTTTCAAGTTTGGTTCTGCCTTGTGCGCCTCTCCAACCATGTGATTTTTGTCTGCAAATGTTCCCTATATACTGAGGAATGAATTAGGTTTACAATTATGGTCTCGATCTTCCTCCATTATAGCTTTTGATTTGGATTTGATTCAGTTGAAGATCTTTCTAAAAATAGGTCAAAACCAATCTTTTTGTGCACACAAAGGCCTTGCATGAATTCAATCTTTTGCTAGCTGGATATAGAACCTGAAACATGCACAATATCTTGAGATTTCAATGATTTGGATTTTTCATGATTTGTTTTGATTTAAATTGATTTAATTCAAATAAAAATCAAAATAAATAATAAAAAATGAGATAAATACAAGTGGGAGGATCTAGGACTCGTGGACCATGCTACCAACTCAAAACAAATGCAAAAAGTTAGGCCCATTTAGCAAAAATTGCAATTTGAGGCATAGTTGACTTTTGACAATTTTGCAAAAAGGGCCAACTTCACCAATGCATAACTTCCTAAATTTTGACTCTTTGAAGGTGTTCTTTGACTTTTTAGAAATATTGAGATGTCCTCTAAGCAACCCTTTTGGTCTCATATAAATTTGGTATTCCATGTTCATGTATGAAGCTTTGACAAAAAAGGTGTTTTTGTTGACTTTTCAAAATGACCTATAATGTCCAAATTCATAACTTCTTGTGAGTGCATATTTTGAACTTGGGAGCTGAAGATGGATTGTAGAGAATTGCATCCTCTTCAAAATGAGATTTGGATGGGTCATTTATCATAAAGTATGAGAAAGTTATGCTTGGTCAAAGTTGAGTTGGCTTTTCCTACAAAACCCTAATTTAGCAACTTTTGGTTCTTGATGAATTATGAGCAGTCCTTGATGAATCATGATCAAAACTTGATCAAATGATGAAAAATGCTTCAAAATGAGGATGTTGACCAAAAATCTTGAGGTTTGACTGTGTGTGGGCCACAGTTGACTTTTGCCATAACACAGTCGATTTTCAGGCTTTTGAGCAATTGACTGATCAAACTTCCTCTACAAGGCTTGAAACTTGACATGGATGATCTGGAGAACATATTAGGACAATGGTGAGAATTTGGGATCCCTTGGACTCAATTATCTTGATGCAATATGAAACCCTAATTTGAGGTAGACTGCCGTAGGAGAGGGTTTGTATGGTCAACCCTTGGACTTCCTTGAGCAACTTGAGGATTTTACTTGAAATGTTTTGAGAAATATGGGAGGGAAAATTTTGGGGTGCAACAGCTGCCCCTGTTCAATCTTTTTAAACATGAGGATGTAGATTGGCTTTTCTGACTTTCGTGATCCTAGGGTGGAAGATGATTGAACACTAGAGTTCCCAGAAATTTGCACTCGCATAAAGTGGTATTTTTCTTGTGATGTCGGGAATGGGCTTATAGATGCCATTTGGGAAGTGATGACGGAAGATGGGCTTAAAGATGCCATCTGAAGGAGTGTTGATTGCATAAGAGATTCCTTTGCGAGAGCCCGTATACCTGTTGTTGAGGAGGATTTCACTGGGGAATGCCGGTCTCTGTCTTGAGAGAAATAGAATTTTAAGAGCTTCAGTCGTCCGTTATTCTACTGGGGAATTATCTCTTAGTCGGGGAGGTGAAAATGAACTGCTATCTGGTCTTGATCCATGCTTCATAGTGATAAGACTGACTGCTATCTGGTTGGTGTATAGGCTGCATCGCGACCTACTGGGGAAAGGTGAAACCGATCATGTTTGATCAGGTCCAGGTCCTACAGTGTTGTGGAATGCTGTCTGGAGATAAGAGAAAAGAAACCTGGATGGTAAGGTTATAAGAAGGAACCTGGATAGGTTGCTTCGTGAGGAGTTTGGGTAAAACTGCATCTGAACCGAGAAGGAACCTGGGTAAGGTTGCTTCGTGAAGAGTTTAGGTAAAACTGCATCTAAACTGAGAAGGAACCTGGGTAAGGTTGCTTTGTGATAAGTCTGAGTGAAACTTCAGAAGGAACCTGGGTAAGGTTGCTCGTGATAAGTCCGTGTAGGGATTTAGGAGGAACCTGGGTAGGGCTACTTCGGGATAATACGTGTAAAACTTTGACAGGAACCTGGGTAAGGTTACTTTGGGCTAAGTTCGTGTAAAACTTAAGGATGAACCGGGGTAAGGTTACTTTGGGATAAGTTCGTGTAAAACTTCAAGAGGAACCTGGGTAAGGTTACTTTGTGATAAGTTCGTGTAAAACTTCAGGATGAACCGGGGTAAGGTTACTTTGAGATAAGTTTGTGTAAAACTTCAAGAGAAACCTGGGTAAGGTTACTTTGTGATAAGTTCGTGTAAAACTTCAGGATGAACCGGGGTAAGGTTACTTTGAGATAAGTTTGTGTAAAACTTCAGGAGAAACCTGGGTAAGGTTACTTTGTGATAAGTTCGTGTAAAACTTTATTTGGAAATGTATGAGAAAAGACCTGTGTAAGATTTTTCAGGATAAACCCGTGTGAAGCTGCATTTAGGAGAAACCCATGTAAGATTGCTTCGTGACGAACCCGTGTAAAGTCTGTTTAATTTCCGGAGCTAATCTTGAACTTGCTGGAAGTTGTTGATGATAACCATCTTTCCTGAAAAGGTACATGATTAATCGTATATGATGCATGACATGCATTGTATGATGATGTTCTCAAACTAAATGAGATTATGTCGTATGCAATATGTATGCACACGTCATGATATATGAACATGAAATGCTATTGTGGCACGTCCGAGTTTGGGAAAATAAACCCTTGACTGTTGTTGGAGAGTAACGGAAATTGAGTTCCTGACTGTCGTAGAAAAAGTGGTTCTTCTACTTCCGCTGGAGATGGTGAACCAGAGATGACTATGCTGGGGATTTTCCCCTTGTTTATGGATATTCTACCGCGGAGAGACTCTGCTTGAGAATAACTCTGCGGGGGAATAATTTTGTTGAAGAAAGAAGCTTCCATAGATGAAGGGATAAACTCTGTTGGGGATTTAGCTTCTGTATTCTTAGAAATAAACTCTGTTCGGGAGAAAACTTTATGAACTGCTTGTGGTTACAAAATTCGGTTGGGGAATATAGACGTCGGCTCTCCGAAAGAGCTTGGCTGGGGAAAGTAACTCCTGTTTGGGGAGGTAGAGATCAAAACTTTGGTTTCCTCTACTATGTGGGGAGTGTAGATGTTACTAGGACGCATGCTAAGGATATGACAATGACTTCACATCAAGACTTTTTTGCCCCTGTACCTGCTGGAAAAGTGCATGCGGAGGCCTTGTGGATCGAGTGTCATCCCAACTTATGAGGTGCTTGGTAACTGTCGATTGGAATGATAAGTCTTCTACTGATAGGAAAGTGACAAGATAACGAGACATAGTCGTACACTTTAATCTCTAACTTTTGCCTGGACTGTCTTTTCAGATTTTCAGTCCACCGGGATACCCTTTCTTGCCCAAGCCGCCTTTTCAGGTTTTCGACTTTCCGGGTGTACAGATCTTTTTTGTTTTTATCCCTAATTTTTTTGAACCCTTTTGGTTTGTCGGGATGCCCTTATTTTTTCCTAGGCCAGTCAACCTAGCGGGTCTTTGTTCATGCGCAGTATTTTCTGACTATATCCACGCTTTCAGGGTGTAAGGAGTTGTCACTGTCGGTAGTGTTGTGTTGCCACACTACCAGAAGATGTTTGTTTGATCGTACATGATTCGTTGCTGGAACTCATGCCCAATGCCCCCAAGTGATTCAGATGGAGGTCTGCCCCTGGCTATTTGGCATCTTTGAGAGATTCCTTGAATCTTGACTTGACTGCCCCAGATGATGGACAATGATCAGGTCGTGCCCCTAGGTTGGAAGTGTTTTTCCACTTGAGGTGATCCTGTCCATTGAGAGGATGTCTGTTCATTTAATATCCATTGTGCGGTAATCCTTATAGGACCTTTGGAAGGGATCCTAAAAGGAGTACCGAAGATAACAGACAAATCTTGGTAAAAGTTGTTAGTAGACAAAAAAATTTCAATCAGAATAATGTATTCATTCATCAAGCATTGAACACCCTTTTTAATGACTCGCATCCATTGGGTTCAACTACACAACAATAACAACTTTCAACACAACATGGAAACAAACCAGCTTGTAACAAGTTCTTCTTTATTATAGAGAGCGGAGTAACCACATCATTCATAGAAGTAACATATATAATATCTTAAACAACACTTATGCCTTTATCATGCTTGGGTATAAGTGCTGTAATCACATTTAGAGTCTGTTGTACCACAAAATTTGCCCTCCCATTTTCTCAACTTTTCTCATCATAAAGCTTTTGGAGATCAAGATCCAGTTAGGGTTTCATCTGCTCAAGACTTCTCCTTGCACTGTTGACTCAAATTAGGGTTTATGTTTGCACAAAGATGTTTTGACCTAAAATGCCTAAGATGACTTTCATGCTTCATATTGTACTCCCAAGTTTATCCACATCAAGTTTTAAGTCTTGATTCCAAGTTTTGCCCAGTCAATTGGACAATTGACCTGAAAATCAGCTGTATTGGGGAAAAAGTCAAATGTGGCCAATTGACAGCCAAATCTCATGAAAATTGACCCACATCAACATTATGAACTCACATGGACCATTTGATCAAGTTTGGATCACAATTCCACAAGAAATTTGATCAGATCATCAAAAGGGCAAAATGGTCATTTTTAGGGTTTTGACTGCACAAAGGCAATTTTTGACTGTTTGACCTAGCCAATGGCAAACCAAGCTCACATATGGACTCAAGGACCCCATGGAATGGTCTTGACATGCTCAACAAGTTCAAAAGATCCCAAATGCACAAGATTGACAATTGAATTTCCCAGTCAATTGATCAATTTTGACTGTATACTGAAAAGTCAAACTTTGACTTTTTGGTCAAAATCAAGAGTCAAGATTCATTTTTCATCAAAACATGCCAAATCATGAAACTTGTTCACCAAGAAATCAAAAATTGCAAATTAGGGTTTGAAATGGGAATTTTTCATAACTTAGAATTTTTCTAAGTTATAAAAAACCCTAATTTTTTCCAACTTTTCCCCACTTTCTCACCAAGATTCATTTGGATTCAAGAAAAAGTCAAAACATGAAAGTTGTAGCTTGTTGCATAATCTACAACTTTGATTCACAAAGTTTTCCCAAAAGAGGCTTGTATCTCAAGTTACAATTTTTGGAATAAGGGTACTAAACCATTCTTAACTTAGTGAAATTTTAACCTATTTTGGCAAGGTTTTCTACCTAACTTCAAGACCATTTTCCATACACTTCCACTTGGAATTTCAATTTGCATTTCAAAGATGGGTTGTAGTACACATTCCAAGCTTTCCAAAATGTCTAATAACTCATCAAACAACCTCATGACTTGAGAGAATCGAATTTTGCAATATGGCAAAAAGTCACTTTGATTCATGGCCATGTACATGTTCATAATTTGTGCAAATTTCTCAAACCAGCATGCCACTTGATTACATGCCCTTGAACCATCCAACACTCAATAATTTAATGCATGTTCATTGTGCTAAGGCCTTGTTTATTGAGTCTAAGCATTACATGTTGGATTAGGCCATAAATGGAAAAAGTGAAATAGCCATTTTTGCAAAAGCAAGCTTTATGTCATAATGCAAATCCAAGAAGTACAGATCAAATCTAATTGGCACAAGATTATGAGCATAACACACTGATCAAGGAGGAGCTTTGCAGCATGATTAGGGGTCCTCTACCTGTCTATAACACAACTTGGCTTTTGCTTGCTTAAGTGTTAAGAAACATCCCATATCATAACATAACTTTCATCTCAGCATGAGAACACTTAAGCAAATATTTTGTACACCTTCTAATCATCCTAACTAAGCTAGCACACGACTCCAATACCTCCAATACCTCCACAAACTCAGAACCACCCTCAAACTGCTCAAACAGAGTTCTCACTGCAGTTTGAGTGCCAACTCTCATCCCTTGCATGGTTTCTTGCCCAAAGCTCATCAAACACATTCCCTAGCATCAATGAAAGCTAACCAAAACCTAAAACACGACCTGTAACTCCTCTAACCAGTTCCACCATTTTCACTTTCTTGTTTTGCAGTTGAAGGTCCATAGCTCGATTCAAGGTGTTTCAAAGCAAAGTAAGCATTGGAATAGCATCACCACACTTCAGGAAAGCTATACAGATCATCATCTTGCCCTGAAAGCTTCCCCATTGCTAGATAGAACTTCAACTGAACAGGTATCTTTTTGAACTTCTAACTCTTGGTGTAGGCATCATTAGCTCTAGGTTTGTGAATAAGAAATGTTCTACTCATGCCCCTGAATCTGTACATGCTTTTACTTTTCATTTATTTTGCTTGAGCTGTGAGAATTTAAGGTCTGAATATGGAAGAAAACTTAGGTCAGAATTTGGGAATGTCAAAATTCTCTCTCATTTCTGAGAGTTAGGATGAGTTTTTTATATATTTAGAATCGTGATTCAATGCTTAACATTTCTTATGTTGGAAGTTTGTGCAAAAGATCAAAGAATCCAGGTGTTTGAATTTGAAGTACAGGCGCGCGTTTTTGACATATTTTTTGTCTGAAGGTTGAAGAAGAAGCTTCATGGGCTGGGCCAGCTTTGTCTTTCCTTTTCACACCACATTTTTGGTTTCATACCCCCTGAGCCCATTATGTTTATTTTCATGATTTTTGACTTTTCTTTTTTTCATTTTGGCTTATTTATTTTTCCTAATAATATTAAAAACATGAAAAATATTTTTTACACCATTTTTATATTTTTTAAGTATTTATTTGTTTATATGGACATTTGTACATAAATATATATATATATATATATATATATATATATATATATATATATATATATATATATATATATATATATATATATATATATATATATATATATATATATATATATATATATATATATATATATATATATATATATATATATATATATATATATATATATATATACTATTATTTAGAAAAAAACTAGAAAAAATAATGTAAATATATTTCATTTCTGACTTTTATTTCATTTTTCTTTTGAAAATATTTTATGCAAAATATACCTTTTTTATAAATATTAAATATTATTATTTTTATATATATAATACATATTTAGAAATTAATACATATATATATATATATATATATATATATATATATATATATATATATATATATATATATATATATATATATATATATATATATATATATATATATATATATATATATATATATATATATATATATATATATATATATATATATATATATATATATATATATATATATATATATATATATATATATATATATATATATATATATATATATATATATATATATATATATATATATATATATATATATATATATATATATATATATATTAGTATATTTAGGTTAAAATACAAAAATATATAGATTTTTTATTTTATTAATATTTGATATGAAAAATACTTTTTTATGAATATACTCCATTTTATTTTATTTTTTGCATATAATTATTAAATATTATACATATTAAATAGTTAATATATTTATTTAATGAAATTAGGGTTTTACCCTTAAAACACAAAAACCCCAAAAATAATACTCTTTTTAATTTTATTTATTGGACATAAAAAATATCCTTTTTTCATACATATAAAAACCCTTTTTGCATTTTGCCTCTTTACTTTATTTTCCATTTAATTTATGCAATTAATTATTTGTAAATATTCCAAAAAATGATGTAATAGCTAGGTTTAATTTCTTTGTCTAAATACCCCCCCATTTGAGCATTTGTACCCCCCCTTCCCATATTGTGTTGTAATAGTGTAGGAATTTTACTTTTCGCACTTTAAACGCTTTCTAAATATACCATGCTAGAATTAGGGTTTGTATGCAAATAAAAAGAACAAAATTAGTTTGACCTAATTTCAAGATAATCAAGCATGAAAATGGACAACACATCTCACACTTGCACCCCTAGGGTATTCCACTTGTTGCCTTCAAATAAATGGGTCATATTGCATGTTAGGTCTCTTTGGGCAAAAACAAACAATTCAAATGATCATAGTCCCTCGATGACGCCTTCGAAAAGTTGCCTAAAATGATCAAGTCCCTTTCAAAGAGAAATTTGCCCAAAGATACTTAACACTATTGCAATCATGGTCTAAACGATGACCCGCGCCCGTCCCTTTCATCTCCTAACACAATATTGTCCACCAAATACAATGGTGGAACAAAATTGTTAAAAGGGTTAAAAACATAACAAATATCTTTGAGAACTTTAGGGTAGATAGCTCTTAAGTACTTGTCAATTTGCAAAAGAAAACACTTGCCTATTTTCCAAACCACATTTCACAAACACTTTCAAAACAAACTTTCAAAAAACCTTGAAACATCTTTTCAAAAAGACAAACACCTTTTGTAAAACATTCGAGTAAAGAATTGTTACAAGGGTAGCCTAGACAAGGCATCTTTTTCAAAACATTTTCAAAAGCCACACACAAAGCACCATTTCAAACAATTGAAAACCAAGGCAAGTTGATCTAAGCAAGTACCTAAGAGCCCATGGATAACCATGGATAGAAAGGGTGCTAATACCTTCCCTTTCTATAATCTACTCCCCGAACCCAAGAAAAATCTCAAAGGTTTTTGCTGTGCTTTTTAAACCTTTCCTTAGGATAAAATAAAAAGTCGGTGGCGACTCTTGCTCAACCGAAACATTTGCGAAAACAAATGCAAAACCATAGTCAATTCTCCCACCGTATCAGAGTCTCTGGATGATCGAACTCAATATCTTTGTTTTCAATCATGTCCTGAATCTTGTTCTTCAGGGCCCAACAATTGTTGGTGTCATGGCCAGAAATGTTAGAATGATAAGCACACCCCGCGTTCGGATTGTACTTAGGAGAGGCGGTGTTGGGATTGGAAGGAGGATCCCACATCAAAATGAGTTCGGCTTTTATCAAGTGTTGTAGTGCCTGAGACAAAGGCATATTAATGTTGGGGAATTGCCTTCTCAGAGCGTATGGCTTTCGGTGGTTACCCCACTGTTGTTTTTGGGCAGATGCTAGATTGGAAATTAACACTAATCCCACAGATTGGTGGCGACTATTTTTACTACGACTCTTCTGGCCATAGACAAAATTGACCTCCTTTTTCCCTCCAAATGACTTCTTCACAGCATTTGAAGATGCATCCATCAGGATCTTCTCGCTCTTGATACCATTTTCTATTCTTTCCCCAGTCACAATCATTTCTGTAAAACCAGATGAGGAACTCCCGATCAACAGATTAAAGAACGAGTCTGTCAGAGTGCTCATAAACATATCCACCATTTCCAAATCATTCAGAGGAGGTTGCACCCTTCCAGCTAAGTCCGTCCATTTTTGAGCATATTCCTTGAACCCTTCATTAGAGCTCATGGACATATTCTGCAGTTGTACTCGAGTTGGTGCCAGGTCAGTGTTATATTGGTACTGCTTGTAGAAAGTAGCAGCCAGGTTTTCCCATGTATGGGTATTGGTTCCTTTCAGCTGATAGAACCATTCCAGTTGGGTGCAAGCCAAACTTTCTTGGAAAAAATGGACCCATAACTTCTGGTAAGCAGTGTGAGGCTGTATCTTCTGAACGTACGAACTCAAGTGGAGCTTAGGACAAGAGACCCCATCGTACTTAGAAAAAATAGGGACCTTGAACTTTGGTGGGATGACCACCCCTGGAACCAGACCTAATTCACCAAAATCCAGTCCAGGAACCTTTTGCACTTCCATTGCCTTGAGTTTGTCCTCCAACTGCTTATATTTGTCATCTGCAGGAGGATACTGTTCATCAGAAAAGTCTTCTTCTTTAGGAGTATTCTCACAATCCTACTTGTCCTTGCCATCTTCATAATGGTGGTCATCTTCTTCAGAGGAGTCATCTTCTACATGGAATGTTTGAGCGGGACACTTGAACCTCCTCCCCATTTTAAGGACAACAGCAGGATTTTTGGTCTTCTTTTTATTGCCTACGAGCGCCAACAACTCTTTTTTCCCTTGGGCCAGATTCATGAGAGTTTCCTAGAACTGGGTGTGTTGAGCCTATAGATCCTTTACGGTTTGTTTGAGGGCCATTTTTCTGCTGAAATAAACAATGAGAAACTTGTATGAAAAACCGGTTATGAAATGATGCATGATATGTAAATGCAATGATTTCAAGGACCTTAGTGTGATCGGTGGATCTGGAACTGACTGTTTAACGCTGGTTCGCGAAATGTCGCGGAAGCAAGAGTCGCCACCGTCTTTTATTTTCTCCAAATGGAAAGGACAAAAGCACAGAAAAATTCCTTATAGAGATTGCTCTCGGTTCGGGAGGTAGATTTATAGAAAGGGAAGGTGTTAGCACCCTTTCTATCCATGGTTATCCATAGGCTCTTAGATACTTGCTCATTTGTGTTTTCAAAATTGTTTGTTTGCTTTTCAACTGTGGGTTTAAAGAAGTTTCTTTGAAAATTTCAGTTCGACTCTTGTATCAATCCTCAAGAGTGTTTGAAAAGTTGTTTTCGAAAGCTTTTTGAAAAGTGTCGGTGTGAAAAGAAGTTTTTGATTTGTTTTGAGTTAGAGCAAGTATCTACGAGTCATCTACCTACCCTAAGGAATTCGTCTGTGTAAATGTCCTTAAAGTAGTGCCATCCCACCATTGAGAGGTAGGTAGCACCACCGTTGGAGGTGTTCGGGTCAATTCGAGTTTAGGGACAGTGTAGTCACCGAGCAACGGTAAGATACCTTAGGAGCTACCCTTATGCCATTGATCTTTTATTCCGTGGAAACTTGTTCCGAGGCAACTTGTTTTGAGGTAACCAGATCAATGGGACATAAAGACTCACTAAGACGTCCTATAGTCGACGACCACGTTTCGAGGGACAAGGCAACAGTGTGGTCACCGGAGCAATAGGAAGACACCTTAGAAGCTACCCTCATGCCATGTTCATGGACATGAGGACTTACTAAAACGTCCTCTACTCGACGACCACTTTTCGAGGGGCAAGGCAACAATGAGGCGTACCCTAAGAGTGGTGTGTGATTTGTGTGTCATTTTCAGTTTATATTTGTCTTGTTCATGCATTGGTGATCTACGCTTTGTTTTTATTTTTGGCATTCATTCTTTCATGTCGTTATTAACAGTTAAAAAGTGCGGAATTTAAAAGTCCTACGTTATTACAAAGGCGCGGGTCTACATCGCCAAATTAATCCAAGACCCGATTTGAAATAAAATAAAATGCAGAGAAATAAATGTCCTAATTAATCTATTACAAGGCTTTGGGATAAATACATTATATTTACAAAAAGGAAATAAAATAAGCGCGCGAAACGAAATTATAATCGAAAGCGAGGGCGTTGGACCCTTTTGAAGAAATTAGATTAAAATTATGAAATTAATCAAATTTAAATAAAAGAAAGAATTTTTTTGGAGTTTTTGTATTTATGGAGTTTAATGAGAAAATTAAATTGGAATTAAAAAGTTAGTTAAAACCCTAATTCTAACTATTTTTAATTTATTAAAAAGTGTTTAAGTTTGACCTAGTTTTAACCTAATTATTTAATTACAAATTTATTTACAAAAATAATTAATTATTAATAATAATAAGAAGAAATTTTAATTTATTGAAAAAAAGAATAAAAAGCTAGAAACCCTAATTTTTATGTTTTTTAATTTATTAAGAAAACATTAAAATTAAACCTAAGATTAAAACTAAATTAGTTAACAAGATTTATTTACAAAATAATATTAAATAAAATATATTTTTATTTTTTGTCTTTTCTGATTTTTTGGTATTTTTATGTTATAAGAAATTAATTTGTGGAATTTAAAAAGAAAGTAATTAAATTAAAGCAAATAATAAAAAATAAAACAAAGAATGAAGGGAAGAAATACAAACAAAGGGGGTGGTAGACCCAATTATGGAGGTTTGTGGACAGCAATTTTGGCCCATTGAGGCTTGGCCTGGTTGACTTTTGATGGTCACGTGTGCATGGTTGACTGAGATGTATGATGGACCTTTCATCCTGGCCCTTAGATCCATTGCCTGGGACATTTGGCAAGCTATGGCATTGAGTGTATGGTGGACTTCCGGACATGCTGGGTACCTAATCACATTGCAAGAAAAAACAGAAAGAAATATGGGGGACCTGGGGATCGAACCCAGGTCCCAACGTTCATCACAATTGCCTTCAACCACTACACCACTCAGCGCGTTTGGAATATATATTGCAAAATAAATAACATAACATAAAACAATGATTAGTGGTGTCTATCGCGCGAAAATTCAAACGCGCCTATGATCAGTAGACACGTCCTCCATCTTCTTCATGCTGCCTGTAAATAAAAAAGAGATAGCGGGGGTTTTAAACCCCCACTAAATGAAGAACATGAAAATAGCGATTAGAAATTGGCCAATGATAAATTGAGCGCGACTAGTGGGATTGATTCGTATGAAGCTTCTGATTCTAATGGCATAGGTCTTGTTGCCTGATTTTTCCTCAAACGTAAAGCCCCAATTCATGGTTCCTGCAACCCTAAAAATTAGACATGGCAATTCTTTATACAAGCAATATTAATCCAATTCAATGGTGCCATCGGTTTCAGTTAGTCCATATTAGTGTAAAACAAGCATTAGAATGTATGAATATGGCATATAAATCAAAACACGAAAATGCAAAATATCAAGAACAGGACGACCTCGTTCTACCGTTTCTTGAGGTTAGAAGCTGTGGTTTTGATCCAGAAAGTTTCCTTGATACCTCGGCAAGCTATTGGAATGGTTATCTTGCCTTGAAACGCCTTCTAATTGTGTTTTTAGTTTTGAATTTTTTAACAAAAAATGCAAAGTGTGTATTCTTTTCTGAGCGCAGCTTCAAGGTCTCTCCCATTAGGGTTGTGTTTGAGTATGTATATGGAACGAATTAGGGTAAGAATTCAAGTCCATTAACCTTTGCATTGATGTTTTTGAGATTTGATTCTCATGGTATCTTTTTCAATCTTTTCCTCATGAAGAACATGCCAATTTGCACAAAATCTTTCCTTTTTTGATGTGCACGAGATCTTGAGTGAATAATGAGGGCATATGCTGCATAAAAGGATTCAAAAACATTTGTTTAGTATTTTTGTCATATTTTATTTAATTAAATGAATTAATGGTGATAAAACTTCAAATAAATAATAAAAATGATGAAATAAATCCCCTTTGGGTCAAATGGTCGTGCATAGCCTTTGGATAATGATTCTTGGAAGAAAATGTGGCCCATTAGCAATTTTGAGGTATTTGAAGCAAAGTTGACTTTTCAAAATTCCCAAAAATTTCCCAACTTCCACAAGGCATATCTTGCTCAATTTTTAATTTTTGATCATGTTCTTGGACATTTTGGAAAGGTCTTGAAGTTATCTAACCAATGCCTTTGGTCCCGTGTCATTTTGATTTACCAATATCAAGTTATGGTCTTTGACTTAAAGTCCCTTTTTGTTGACTTTTGAAAATGACCTATAATGTTGAGATTGATAACTTTTTGTGAGAGCATTTCTTGGACTTGAAGTGTGAAGAGGAGTTGTAGGAAATGTCTTTCTCTTAAAAATGAGCTTTGGATGGAATTTTTCTGATAAACCATGTGAACGTTATGCCTTGGTCAAGTTACAGTTGACTTTTTCAATTGTCCAAATATGGAAACTTTTGCATCTTGAGACTTTTTGAGCCATGCCTTGAAAATCATGATCAAGAATTGATCAAATGATGTTTGTGGCTTCAAAATAAGATGTTGACCAAAAATTTGGACTTTTGACTGTCAAATGACCATTTTGCCCCTACAGTTGACTGTTGAGCAATTAGGGCATTTGACTGTGCAATTTTGTGCTGTAAGTCTTGAAACTTGGTTTAAGGATGCTTGACAATGTTTATAGGCATGTGGGACTTGATTGGACCCTTGGAAACTTCAATTTCTTTGTCAGAACCAAAACCCTAGTTTTTGACTGTTAGGAGGCCCTTGAACTGTGCAACCCTTGGGGTATTTTGAAGCATGCTTTTGGCAAATCTTGAAAAATATGGGAGGGAAAATTTTGGGGTACAAAAGTTGCCCCTGTTCAATCTTCTTAGACTTGAGGAAGCAGATTGGCTGACGTGCCTTTCGTAATCCAAAGGTGGAAGATGATTGAACACTAGAGTGCCCAGAAATTTGCGCTCACATGTTAGCAGTGTGATGGTGGAAATGGGCTTATAGATGCCATTTGGAGATTGATGGATATGATGATGGGCTTATAGATGCCATGCTGAGAGGTGATGGAAGGTGGATGGGCTTATAGATGCCATCTGGATGTCGATCGCATAAGAGATTCCTTAGCGAGAACTTGCGTACCTGAAAAAGAAAGATGATTACCTGACCTGTTACAGGAGCTGGTCTTCAAACTCTTTGTATAGATACGTCCTGACTGGTTACAGGAATTGAATCTGGAGCTTCAAACGGTGATGAACGAATCAGGGATGGTTACTACCTCAACGGGACGGTGAGAGAACCTTGGACGATTACTACCTCAACAGGAACGCTGAGAGAACCTTGGACGATTACCACCTCAACAGGAACGCTGAGAGAATCTTGGGGCGATTACTACCTCCACAGTAACGGGGAGAGAACCATAGGCGACTTCAACCTCAACAGTGACGATGAGAGAATCTTGGGCGACTTCAACCTCAACAGTAACGCTGAGAGAACCTTGGGCGACTTCAACCTCAACAGTAACGCTGAGAGAATCATAGGCGACTTCAACCTCAACAGTAACGCTGAGAGAATCATAGGCGACTTCAACCTCAACAGTAACGCTGAGAGAATCTTGGGCGACTTCAACCTCAACAGTAACGTTGAGAGAATCATAGGCGACTTTAACCTCAACAGTAACGCTGAGAGAATCTTGGATGTCTTCTACTGGGATAAGAATCAGGGAGATCTTAGGGTCGATCTGACTGAACCAGAGAAGGCCTTTGACTGGATAAGAATCAGGAAAATCTTAGGGTCGATTTAACTGAACCAGGCTAGGTCTTGGAATATCTTCAACTGGATAAGAATCAGGGAGATCTTAGGGTCGATCTGACTGAACCAGAGAAGGCCTTTGACTGGATAAGAATCAGGAAAAGCTTAGGGTCGATTTAACTGAATGGACAAGGTCTTGGAATATCTTCAACTGGATAAGAATCAGGGAGATCTTAGGGTCGATCTGACTGAACCAGAGAAGGCCTTTGACTGGATAAGAATCAGGAAAATCTTAGGGTCGATTTAACTGAACCGGACAAGGTCTTGGAATATCTTCAACTGGATAAGAATCAGGGAGATCTTAGGGCCGATCTGACTGAACCAGAGAAGGCCTTTGACAGGATAAGAATCAGGAAAATCTTAGGGTCGATTTAACTGAACCAGACTAAAGTCTTGAAATATAGATGAGAACTCAACTGGATCTTTCCTGAAAGGTAAAGGTCAGTCATATGCAATGCATGATATGGATCAAGCAATAATGTTCTCAACATAAGTGAGATTTGTAAGATATGATGCGTATATGCATGCTATAATGTATGGAAATGTGATGTTTATGAATGTATGTTTTTGTCTAGGAAGATAAATCCTTGACGGGTGCCGGGAAGTTAACTCCTGGGCTGATGTTGGAGAATAATGCTTTGTTGTTTATGCTGGGGATGATAGTTGCAAGAATACCGGCAGGAGAAGATGACTCCATTGGGGGATAAACTTGGTGAATAGAACACTCTGCGGGGAGAAAATTACTCTAGCGATCTTGCTGGGGAACAATACTCTGTGGGGAGAGAAGTACTTTGCTGGAATATTGATGGTAACTTCGCTGGGGATACCATTGTTATGTTGGAAGTGTTAATAGACTTCGCTGGGGATAAGGAGGCTTTGTCGAGGACGATCTTTCCGTGGCTTTTGGCTGAGGATAACCCAGTTATATCCTGATAGGAAAATAACCTTTGAATAAAGTCGGGGACGCGTTCGTGCGCTGTAGAGGAGAAGCTTCCAGAATCTACTGGGGATAAGCTTCCTGCTAGGGAGATGATTCACACTTTCCTGGGGAAACTGGATTGGACTCTCCTGGGGAAATTTTGAACTATATTGGGGAAGTGACTCCATTGAATGTTTGATATACCGCCGGAGAACAATCTTTAGGTCAAGACTGCCGGGGATGCTTGTTTTAAGAATATTTGTATGATGTGCTGGGGAATGTTGAGATCTGCTGGAGGATACTCAACTTCCTTAAGGCTGATTGTATAGCTTGGGGAGAGTGCATTGACTTGCTGACTCACTCTCTGGGGAATTAAGGCATACTGGTTATGTTCTTCAGCTGAACCTACCTTGGTACCTTGGTGAACAGAACAATTAGATCGCTTAGACAAACATTATTGCCCCTGTTTCTAATGTTACATGTAATTAATCCTTTGTTTCGTATGCAATCATTTATGAATTAGCAATTAGTGTCAAATGCATATATCACAAATTGAACCTTGGACGTTCTTCGCAAAACAAAACAAAAAAGGAAAACAATTGACAATTTTAACTGAAAAGTGATTTTTTGTATTGATTTTTGAATTTGCCTGTAAATAGGCATTTTATGTACAAGAGGCTGACGTCCTTGTAAGAGAACGCCGCCGAACAAAAGAGTTTATACAATTTGTACAAAGGAAAATAAAACAGCTGTGTGAAAAGCATGATCCCGCTGGGTTTCAACTCTGCTATCGCCCTTATATCTTCGAGCGTCTCATCACTTGATGACCTAGTCGAGGATGAAGCTGATTGATCAATGCCATCTGAACTTGATGTAGATACCGGATTCTGGATGCAAAGTGATCCAATGAGACATAGTATTACGCTTTATCCCTAACTTTTGCCTGGACCGCCCTTTCGGGTTTTCAGTCCACCGGGATACCCATTTTTGCCCAAGCCGCCTTTTCAGGTTTTCGACTTGCCGGGTGTACAGATTTTTTTCATTTCATCCCTTCATTTTGCCCGAACCCTTTTGGTTCGCCGGGAGCACTAATTTTTGCCTAGGTATGTCAACCTAGCGGGTCTTTTCTTTATGCGTAGTAACTTTTTACTATGTCTGCATTGGCGGGGTGAGGAAGGTCGTCACCATCCATGGTGGTCAAGATCATGGCTCCTCCTGAGAACACATGTTTAACCACAAATGGCCCTTCGTACGTAGGGGTCCATTTGCCCCTTGGATCACTCTGAGGAAGGATGATACGCTTGATTACCAGATCCCCAACTTGATATTCTTGTGGTCTGACCTTTTTGTTAAATGCCCTGATCATCCGTTTTTGGTACGTCTGACCATGACAGATAGCAGCAAGTCTTTTTTCATCAATAAGGTTTAATTGATCAAGTCGTGTCTGGATCCAATCATCTTCGCTCAGATCTGCATCCTTCATTATCCAGAGAGAGGGTATTTGCACTTCGATTGGTAAGACTGTCTCCATACCGTAGACCAAGGAGAAAGGAGTTGCCCCGGTTAACGTCCTGGCTGAGGTACGGTATCCATGTAGAGCGAACGGTAACATCTCGTGCCAATCTTTATAAGTCACTGTCATCTTCTTCACAATTTTCTTAATGTTCTTATTCGCTGCTTCTACAGCCCCATTCATCTTCGGTCGGTAAGGAGAAGAGTTGTGGTGCTGTATCTTAAACTGTTCGCAGAGCTCAGTGATCATCTTGTTATTAAGATTGGTATCGTTGTCTGTAATAATCCTTTCAGGGACACCGTATCGACAGATCAGATTATGCCGAATGAACCGTGCCACAACGTTCTTGGTTACTGTAGCGTAGGAAGCTGCTTCAACCCACTTCGTGAAGTAATCAATTACTAACAGGATGAAGCGGTGTCCGTTGGATGCCGTAGGTTTAATCTCACCGATCATATCTATGCCCCACATTGCAAACGGCCAAGGTGCAGTCAAGACATTCAGAGGAACTGGAGGAACATGCACCTTGTCTGCATAGATCTGGCATTTATGGCACGTCCGAGAATGTTGGTAACAGTCGGCTTCCATTGTGGACCAGAAATACCCTGCCCGAAGGATTTTCTTCGCCATAGTGTGTCCACTGGAAAGTGTTCCGAAGGTCCCTTCATGTAGCTCTGCCATGATCCTTTCTGCTTCAGTCTTATCCATACAACGCAGTAAGGTCGAATCATGGTTTCGCTTGTACAGAATGTCGTTGCTAAGGAAGAACTTCGCTGCGAACCTTCTTAGAAACTTTTTATCATTGATAGATGCACCTTCAGGGTATTCCTGAGCTTCCAAATATCTCTTCACCTCATGGTACCAAGGCTTCTCAGTTACCAATTCAGTCTCGAGATCACAACAGTATGCCGGTTCGTCCAGTTTCCAGATGATGATCCGGGGAGCCTCATTGTCCCATTTGACTTTGAACATGGAAGACATCGTAGCTAACGCGTCCGCCAGCTGATTCTCCTCTCTCAGGAAATGTTCAAAGGTTATCTCTGTGAAATGGGGGATCATTGTCAACACACATTCTCTGTAAGGAATAAGATTCGGATGTTTCGTATCCCACTCTCCTTTGATCTGATTGATCACGAGAGCAGAATCTCCGAAGACACTCAGAAACTTAATCCTTAAGTCAATTGCAGCTTGAAGACCCATGATGCACGCCTCATACTCCGCCATGTTGTTGGTGCAGTTGAAACATAGTCGGGCAGTGAGTGGAGTATGAGTGCCTTGAGGGGATATGATCACAGCGCCGATACCGTTACCCAAAGCATTAGAGGCTCCGTCAAAGTGCATAGACCATCGGGATCCTTCCTCAGGTCCTTCATCCGGTCCTGGTACTTCACAATCAGTCACTATCATGATGCTCTCGTCTGGAAACTCGAAGTTTATTGACTGATAGTCGTCCATTGCCTGATGTGCCAAGTGGTCTGCCAATACACTTCCTTTGATGGCTTTCTGAGTTGTGTACTGGATGTCGTATTCCGTCAAGATCATTTGCCATCTTGCTATTCTCCCAGACAGAGCAGGCTTTTCAAATATGTACTTTATAGGATCCATCTTTGAAATCAACAAGGTAGTGTGAGTCAGCATATACTGTCTCAGCCGGCGAGCAGCCATACCAAAGCGTAGCAAGTTTTCTCGAGCAATGAGTATCGGTTCTCACAGTCGGTAAACTTTTTACTAAGGTAATAAATGGCATGCTATTTTCGGCCAGACTCGTCATGCTTCCCCAACACACACCCCATTGAGTTGTCAAGTAAAGTCAGGTATAATATCAGAGGTCTCCCCTCAACCGGTGGCATAAGAATGGGTGGTTCTTGGAGATACTCCTTGATTCTATCAAAAGCGGTCTGACATTCACCATTCCAACGTACTACCTGATCTTTCTTCAGCAGCTTGAAGATTGGCTCACAGGTAGCAGTTAGGTGGGAGATGAATCGAGCAATGTAATTCAGACGTCCTAAAAAGCCTCTGACCTCTTTCTCTGTCTTAGGAACTGGCATCTCTTGAATGGCTTTAACCTTGGCAGGGTCCACTAGAATACCCTTGTCACTTACAATGAAGCCTAGCAACTTTCCAGATCTTACCCCGAAGGTGCACTTAATCGGGTTCAATCTTAGCTTGTATAACTTCAGACGGTCAAACAATTTCTGCAGATGATCTAGGTGTTCCTCCTCAGTTTGGGACCTTGCAATCATGTCGTCAACATACACTTCTATCTCATGATGGATCATGTCATGAAATAAAGCAACCATGGCACGTTGGTAGGTTGCCCCAGCATTTTTCAACCCGAATGGCATGACCTTGTAGCAAAAGGTGCCCCACTGAGTAACAAAGGTAGTCTTTTCCATGTCTTCAGGAGCCATCTTGATCTGATTATACCCTGAAAAGCCATCCATGAAAGAGAACACTTTATGTTGAGCAGTATTATCAACAAGGACATCAATGTGAGGTAGAGGGAAGTCATCTTTGGGGCTGGCCCTGTTCAGATCCCTGTAATCGACACACATTCTGACCTTTCCGTCTTTCTTTGGTACCGGCACCACATTAGCAACCCACTGAGGGTAAGAAGTCACTGCAAGAAACCCGGCATCAAACTGTTTCATAACCTCGGCTTTGATCTTTTCAGACATCTCTGGACGCATACGACGGACCTTTTGCTTAACCGGAGGGCAGTCTTCCTTGGTAGGCAAATGATGGACCACAATATCAGTATCCAAACCGGGCATGTCTTCGTAGGACCAGGCAAAGATCTCCACATACTCATGTAACATCTGAGTCAACCGTTGCTTCACGCTGAGCTCTAGGTTGGCACCAATCTTAACCTCCTTCCTGTCCGTCTCAGTACCCAGATTTATTGTTTCCACTGGCTCTTCATGTGTTTGAATTGCCCTCTCTTCCTGGAGTAACAGTCTTGCAAGCTCGCCAGGCACTTCGCAATCATCTTCACCTTCGTCTTCGGCTAAGTTGATCGGATTTTCGAAGTCATAACTGGCAGTAGCAGAGTTGTTACCAGTGAGATCCAGAGTGGATTGAAACCTGTATGAGTGAGTGTGTGTAAATACAGCTGTTTTGCAATATATAAAGGAAGGAAAGAAAGAAAAGGAGCATAAGGTTTGAAATGCGAGAAAACGTCCAAGGTCTTTATTCATGATATATGAAATGACAATTAATATACTCTCACAAATGAAACCACGGTGCCCCGGGTAAGACACCGGGCCATAGAGTTTTAATTTATTGTTTATTACAGATAATAAAAACAAAGGAGTTTATTACTGCGTAACAAAAGTAACAGGAGTATGATCTTTAGCAGTCCAATTGGTCAATCCACCATCAGTCGTCGGGTAGATCCAGCTATCGAACTCTGATTCTTCCACCTCATCCTCATCCCCAATAGCATTCACTCCTGGGTTGGTAATGAGCACAGGAGGTCTTCTGGTCTTTGCCTTGCGCACAGCCTTCTGACCCTCTGCAGTAAAACCCAGTCCAAACTTGTCAGTTTTAGGTGTAAAATCAGGGAGCCTGCCCCAGTTAGCACATTCACCTTTCTTGATTACAGCTCGGGCGTCCTTCAAGGAAGCCATCTTCAAGGGAAAGTCCTCTTCAACTACTGTTTCTGCCGCTGCCAATGTTGGAGGTACCTCTTCAAAATGCTGAAAGGGGGTTTCAATAAACTCCCCGTCCATCTCAATATACCTGAAGGAATTCAAATGGCTCACCATATACTCCTCCTCTCCCTGCACAGTGACAATCTTCCCTCTGACGGGGTACTTGAGCTTCTGGTGTAGGGTAGAGGTCACTGCCCCAGCTTTGTCAATCCAAGGTCGACCCAGTAGACAAGAATACGATGGACGGATATCCATCACATGGAAAGTTGAGTCGAATACTTGAGAACCCACACGAATAGGAATGTCTACCTCTCCATGAACCATCCTCTTAGAACCGTCAAAGGCTCTGACAATGATGTTGCTAGGTTTCAGTTCCAGGCCCTCACAATCTAACCGGTCTAAGGCCTTTTTGGGTAGCACATTCAGGGAAGAACCAGTGTCCACCAACACGTGCGCAAGAGTAGTGCCCCTGCATTCAATAGAGACATGCAGGGCGTCATTGTGGTCCTTTCCCTTAGCAGTAAGGTCAGCATCCGAGAAACCCAAACCATTGTCGGCTGTGAAATTGGCTACGCAATCAGTAAATTGGACTGCAGATGTCTCCTGTGGAACATGGGCCGTCTTGAGAAATGAAATCAAGGCCTTAGCATGGGCCTCTGAGCACAACAACAAGGAGAGCATAGAGATCTTGGAGGGGGTATTCCCCAACTGTTCAACAACATTAAAATCGCTCTTCTTGATTATCTTCAGAATTTCCTCCATCTCTTGTTGGGAGGCCTCAGCATTCACAGATTTTGGTGCCTCCATCCGGGCAGGCTCATCTTCAATCCCTTTGCCCCGAGCATTAGATGACTCGGCAGCAGGGGAAACAACTTGATCAGAAATGGGAATAGGTGCACTTGCAGGTGTTATAACGAGAGGTCTTCGAATAGTTGGTGGCGCAATGTCAGGCGAGAAGAGCATGCCACTGTGGGTTACTTTGGCTGGACCAGTGATATTGCTGACGCTGGTACCAGTGTTGAACTCTTGCTTTATTCCATGTACATACACATCTGCCCCATAGTGCCATGGGACAGCCTTATCAGATTCATAGGGGAGAGGCCCCGGAATAGTAATCACAATGGGTGCGACAGTCATGATTTTGACCGGCTTCCTTGGGAGAGCCTTGATCGAGTTATTGAAAATGGTAACAACAGATACTTCTTCCAACGGAACAAACTGAACAGCAGTCTTCTTGAACAGAATCTCTTTGCTGTCCATCAGGCTTTGGATGCCTAACTTCAGCAAAGGACAACCAGAAAGGGAAACAGCACAGAAAAGGCAACCTTCACTACAACCCGGAAATAAACCGGCCAGCAGTAGGTTCCTCTTAACAGTCATCAAGGGAGTAGCTACATCATTCACAGAAACGGCATACACGTCTTCATCAACGGCATTCACTCCATGCTGGGGCATAGGAGCAGTCACCACATTTGGCCTCTCAGGCGCTTCAAATTGTATCTCTTTTGCGTTAATAAAGTCTTTCACCTTATTCCTTAAGGCCCAACAGTCATCAGTGGAATGCCCCGGGCTATCAGAGTGATAAGCACAGCGAGCATTTGGATTGTATTTCGGAGAGGCAGTATTCACAACCTTCAGGGCCTCTCTGACAGTCACCAAATTGGTGGATAGCAACTGCGGCAAGATTTGCGACAAGGTCATACTCAACCGGGTAAACTCTCTTCTGGGTCTTTCAGCCCTTTGTGGATTAGTTTGCCGAGGAGCGACAGCAGGCTTAGCAATCATCATCGCGTTGACAGATTGGCGGTGTTCTGGTTTCTCTTGTCTTCTAGGCCCATATACAGCACTGGCCTCCTTCTTAAAGGGCTTCTTCTCAGAACTTGACGATGCACCCTTCTTGATTTTACCGGACTTCAATCCAGCCTCTATCCTCTCCCCAGTCAGAATAAGAACAGTGAACCCTGCAGACGAATTACCGATAAGATGATTGAAGAATGGCCCGGAGAGGGTCCCCAAAAACATATCTACCAGCTCATGGTCAGTTAGCGGAGGTTGCACCCTGCCAGCCAGGTCCCTCCACTTCTGTGCATACTCTTTAAAACCTTCGCTTGATCCTAGCGACATACCTTGGAGTTGGGTACGTGTAGGAGCAAGGTCGGCATTATATTGATACTGCTTATAAAAAGCAGTAGCCAACTCCTCCCAGTTAAGAACCTTGGTCCCATCCAGCTGATAGAACCATTTGAGATGAGTCCCTGAAAGACTCTCCTAGAAGAAGTGGATCCACAAATTCTTATCCACAGTGTACGGCTGAATCTTCCGCACATAAGATCTGAGGTGTAGCTTGGGACAAGACGCCCCGTCATACTTGGTGAAAGATGGTGCTTTAAACTTGTGAGGAATAATCACACCAGTAGATAAGCCCAAGTCTCCGAAATCCAGCCCAGGCACTTGTTGGATCTCCATTGCATTCAGTCTGTCTTCCAACTGCTTATACCGGTCTTCAACAGGAGGATATTGTTCCTCATTAAAGTCAGTCTCGTTGTCAGAGACCACTGGACTCGGATCCCCTCCCCCCTAGGGGTTACTCTTGCCTATAGAAGAACCAGCTTCTTCATTCTGCAGAGTGTTGCCAAACCTTCGGCCTGAGTTGAAAAGAACAGTTCTCTTCTTCTTCTTCTTCTTCTCCTTCTTCAGGAGTAAAGCCTTCAGCTCTTCTTGGCCTTGAGCCAAACCCATGATCAGCTCCTGAAATTGCGCGTTCTGCGCCTGAAGGGCCTTGATAGACATCTCGGTTGATGATGAATCAGGGTTCATGATGCTGAAATAAACAGCGAAGAACAGTAAGCAACCTGAAAAGAAGAAAACCTGCTATGCACATGATGAATGGAATGCGTATGATTCATGTTTTCAAAGACAATCGGGAATCAACTTTGTAAACAAAAAGGAACACACTTCATTAGATTCAACGTTGAAACTTAAATTGTTCAACTGATTGCCCTTAGGCATTACATAAAATGGAAATACTGAAAAAGGGAAATAAAACTGTAAAAGAACATCCAAAGCTCCTTATTGATCCCATGGTCTCCTCTTCTCAGTACGGATGTAGTCATTCAGAGCTTGCTCATTCTCCAACTGCTTTGTTAGCTTCTGGATCTTTAATTCCTGCTCATTGAACTTTTCCCGATACGAATCCCGTTCTTCTCGCAGTTGCGACCAAGACCTCTTTAATGTCTCATAATCAGTAGGTATCTGAGGAGGGAGGACAGTTGGAGGAGCCCCGTCTTTGTCAGGATACTCAAGAATGACGGGTCTGACAGCTTCGTATGGCATACCTAACTTCTGAGCACGGATGCGGACCCATTTGCAGTAGGCTTCCATAGGTAGAAAAGTCTTTGGCCCCAACTCTTGTGGATCAGCTTTATGAACTCTGTCCCAAGCCTTGATGAACCTACGACGCAGCTCGTCACTATCCACCTGAAACTCAAAACTGATGTGAGGCACCAACATCTCATGAGGCCCTGCTCTTCTGGCCCTTCCAAACTGACGGAGAGCTAGACATGGATTGTAAGAGATTCCTCCTTGAGTACCAATCAAAGGAACATTAGGATATTCCCCACAACGATCAATAACAACTATCTCATCCAAACCTCTGAAAGTCCAAATGATGTCCTTATCAGTAAGAGACATTAACCTATGAGCCTAACCTCTTCCTTCTTGGTTCTTCAGCACAAACTTAGGGAGGTGCGAAATAAACCACCTCACCAACGAAGTGATACAACACCACAGGGTTCCTCGTCTTCGGGAAGTACGAGCATAAAGTTGTTGCAGGATGTCACCCAAGAGAGTGGGCACAGGATTCTGAGACATAAAGATCCTTATGGCAGTGACATTGATGAAGTTGTCAGGATTAGGAAACAAGACTAGCCCATAGATTAAGAGAGCCAAGATGTCTTCATATGCCCTAAAGTCCAAGTCGTTCCAGAAACTGTTAGCTTTACCAACCAGAAACTTGGCCAAGAAACCCTTAACTCCGCTTCTAGTCACCCAGTTGTCCATTACTTCTTGATGTGTCAAGGGAAGAGCTGCAGCAACCTCCTCAAGCTTGAGAGTCTTTTCCCAGCCAGTGAAGGGAGTCTGATCCAAGATAGGGATACCAAGCAAATCAGAGAACTCTTCCAGGGTAGGGACCAGTTGGAAGTCTTGAAAGGTGAAACACTGGTACAGAGGGTCATAGAACTGGGTCAGGACACTCATCAACTGTTGATCCCGCTTTGCAGTGACTAAACTGAGAAGAGAACCATGCCTCTGGATGAAGGAAGTGGTATTCGGAATCCTGCTAACCAACTCTTCAAGCAACTCAGGTGGGTGAACAAAGTTGAACCGGATAGTATTCCTTCGCATAGGCATCATGATGTCCTACAAAACAGAGCAAAGGTGAAACCTTCTTGTCTTTGAAATGGTCAATCCTTATGCAGGATGCATGCAATGCTCATGATGTTATGATGTTATGATAAAGCACACCACAAATATTTACAAAGGCAAACATGGTAAGGCACACAAGTCACACAAGACAAGCCCTTAAAGTTTAGGCCAGCATGAGGTCTAGGTATTACCCTCTTTCAGTTTGTTGGTTCATACCTGTCCTATCAAAAGTAACCGGGTTCTTAGAGGATCCCAATATCATTGACTACCCTCAATCGGTCCTAACTCCAGCATCGCAATCTTTTCTTGCGGCCAGAACCATCACGAGAGTTTAGCCTCAATGGGCGTAGCATACTGCTACTGTTCTAATGGCCAAGTTGTGTCATTTAAGGTTCTAAAGTCTGTTGGTGCTTAATGACTCCTCAGAAGACCCATATTCTCCTCGTTGCGACACAAGGGATATCGGTACAGACCAAGGTGCCACACCAATGTAGCCACTGCTTCACCCATGTCGGTCTACGCCGGACAGGTCCCTCACAGCTTATGCTACCTAAACAGGGTATCCCCAGATCCGGGTTAGGATTTATGTAACTTCGATGCAACCCACAATATAAAGCAAACAAGTCAATACAATTGAAAACACAGTTAATAACTATCCTAAGGTACACCTCACTTTAAAAAGATTCCCCAGCAGATTCGCCAGTTCTGTGATCGGTGGATCTGGAACTGACTGTTTAACGCTGGTTCGCGAAATATCGCGGAAGCAAGAGTCGCCACCGTCTTTTATTTTCTCCAAATGGAAAGGACAAAAGCACAGAAAAATTCCTTATAGAGATTGCTCTCGGTTCGGGAGGTAGATTTATAGAAAGGGAAGGTGTTAGCACCCTTTCTATCCATGGTTATCCATGGGCTCTTAGATACTTGCTCATTTGTGTTTTCAAAATTGTTTGTTTGCTTTTCAACTGTGGGTTTAAAAAAGTTTCTTTGAAAATTTCAGTTCGACTCTTGTATCAATCCTCAAGAGTGTTTGAAAAGTTGTTTTCGAAAGCTTTTTGAAAAGTGTCGGTGTGAAAAGAAGTTTTTGATTTGTTTTGAGTTAGAGCAAGTATCTACGAGTCATCTACCTACCCTAAGGAATTCGTCTGTGTAAATGTCCTTAAAGTAGTGCCATCCCACCATTGAGAGGTAGGTAGCACCACCGTTGGAGGTGTTCGGGTCAACTCGAGTTTAGGGACAATGTAGTCACCGAGCAACGGTAAGATACCTTAGGAGCTACCCTTATGCCATTGATCTTTTATTCCGAGGCAACTTGTTCCGAGGCAACTTGTTTTGAGGCAACCAGATCAATGGGACATAAAGACTCACTAAGACGTCCTATAGTCGACGACCACGTTTCGAGGGACAAGGCAACAGTGTGGTCACTGGAGCAATAGGAAGACACCTTAGAAGCTACCCTCATGCCATGTTCATGGACATGAGGACTTACTAAAACGTCCTCTACTCGAAGACCACTTTTCGAGGGGCAAGGCAACAATGAGGCGTACCCTAAGAGTGGTGTGTGATTTGTGTGTCATTTTCAGTTTATATTTGTCTTGTTCATGCATTGGTGATCTACGCTTTGTTTTTATTTTTGGCATTCATTCTTTCATGTCGTTATTAACAGTCAAAAAGTGCGGAATTTAAAAGTCCTACGTTATTACAAAGGCGCGGGTCTACATCGCCAAATTAATCCAAGACCCGATTTGAAATAAAATAAAATGCGGAGAAATAAATGTCCTAATTAATCTATTACAAGGCTTTGGGATAAATACATTATATTTACAAAAAGGAAATAAAATAAGCGCGCGAAACGAAATTATAATCGAAAGCGAGGGCGTTTGACCCTTTTAAAGAAATTAGATTAAAATTATGAAATTAATCAAATTTAAATAAAAGAAAGAATTTTTTTGGAGTTTTTGTATTTATGGAGTTTAATGAGAAAATTAAATTGGAATTAAAAAGTTAGTTAAAACCCTAATTCTAACTATTTTTAATTTATTAAAAAGTGTTTAAGTTTGACCTAGTTTTAACCTAATTATTTAATTACAAATTTATTTACAAAAATAATTAATTATTAATAATAATAAGAAGAAATTTTAATTTATTGAAAAAAAGAATAAAAAGCTAGAAACCCTAATTTTTATGTTTTTTAATTTATTAAGAAAACATTAAAATTAAACCTAAGATTAAAACTAAATTAGTTAACAAGATTTATTTACAAAATAATATTAAATAAAATATATTTTTATTTTTTGTCTTTTCTGATTTTTTGGTATTTTTATGTTATAAGAAATTAATTTGTGGAATTTAAAAAGAAAGTAATTAAATTAAAGCAAATAATAAAAAATAAAACAAAGAATGAAGGGAAGAAATACAAACAAAGGGGGTGGTAGACCCAATTATGGAGGTTTGTGGACATCAATTTTGGCCCATTGAGGCTTGGCCTGGTTGACTTTTGATGGTCACGTGTGCATGGTTGACTGAGATGTATGATGGACCTTTCATCCTGGCCCTTAGATCCATCACCTGGGACATTTGGCAAGCTATGGCATTGAGTGTATGATGGACTTCCGGACATGCTGGGTACCTAATCACATTGCAAGAAAAAACAGAAAGAAATATGGGGGACCTGGGGATCGAACCCAGGTCCCAACGTTCATCACAATTGCCTTCAACCACTACACCACTCAGCGCGTTTGGAATATATATTGCAAAATAAATAACATAACATAAAACAATGATTAGTGGTGTCTATCGCGCGAAAATTCAAACGCGCCTATGATCAATAGACACGTCCTCCATCTTCTTCATGCTGCCTGTAAATAAAAAAGAGATAGCGGGGGTTTTAAACCCCCACTAAATGAAGAACATGAAAATAGCGATTAGAAATTGGCCAATTATAAATTGAGCGCGACTAGTGGGATTGATTCGTATGAAGCTTCTGATTCTAATGTCATAGGTCTTGTTGCCTGATTTTTCCTCAAACGTAAAGCCCCAATTCATGGTTCCTACAACCCTAAAAATTAGCCATGGCAATTCTTTATACAAGCAATATTAATCCAATTCAATGGTGCCATCGGTTTCAGTGAGTCCATATTAGTGTAAAACAAGCATTATAATGTATGAATATGGCATATAAATCAAAACACGAAAATGCAAAATATCAAGAACAGGACGACCTCGTTCTACCGTTTCTTGAGGTTAGAAGCTGTGGTTTTGATCCAGAAAGTTTCCTTGATGCCTCGGCAAGCTATTGGAATGGTTATCTTGCCTTGAAACGCCTTCTAACTGTGTTTTCAGTTTTGAATTTTTTAACAAAAAATGCAAAGTGTGTATTCTTTTCTGAGCGCAGCTTCAAGGTCTCTCCCATTAGGGTTGTGTTTGAGTATGTATATGGAACGAATTAGGGTAAGAATTCAAGTCCATTAACCTTTGCATTGATGTTTTTGAGATTTGATTCTCATGGTATCTTTTTCAATCTTTTCCTCATGAAGAACATGCCAATTTGCACAAAATCTTTCCTTTTTTGATGTGCACGAGATCTTGAGTGAATAATGAGGGCATATGCTGCATAAAAGGATTCAAAAACATTTGTTTAGTATTTTTGTCATATTTTATTTAATTAAATGAATTAATGGTGATAAAACTTCAAATAAATAATAAAAAATGATGAAATAAATCCCCTTTGGGTCAAATGGTCGTGCATAGCCTTTGGATAATGATTCTTGGAAGAAAATGTGGCCCATTAGCAATTTTGAGGTATTTGAAGCAAAGTTGACTTTTCAAAATTCCCAAAAATTTCCCAACTTCCACAAGGCATATCTTGCTCAATTTTTAAGCTTTGATCATGTTCTTGGACATTTTGGAAAGGTCTTGAAGTCCTCTAACCAATGCCATTGGTCCCGTGTCATTTTGATTTACCAATATCAAGTTATGGTCTTTGACTTAAAGTCCCTTTTTGTTGACTTTTGAAAATGACCTATAATGTTGAGATTGATAACTTTTTGTGAGAGCATTTCTTGGACTTGAAGTGTGAAGAGGAGTTGTAGGAAATGTCTTTCTCTTAAAAATGAGCTTTGGATGGAATTTTTCTGATAAACCATGTGAACGTTATGCCTTGGTCAAGTTACAGTTGACTTTTTCAATTGTCCAAATATGGAAACTTTTGCATCTTGAGACTTTTTGAGCCATGCCTTGAAAATCATGATCAAGAATTGATCAAATGATGTTTGTGGCTTAAAAATAAGATGTTGACCAAAAATTTGGACTTTTGACTGTCAAATGACCATTTTGCCCCTATAGTTGACTGTTGAGCAATTAGGGCATTTGATTGTGCAATTTTGTGCTGTAAGTCTTGAAACTTGGTATAAGGATGCTTGACAATGTTTATAGGCATGTGGGACTTGATTGGACCCTTGGAAACTTCAATTTCTTTGTCAGAACCAAAACCCTAGTTTTTGACTGTTATGAGGCCCTTGAACTGTGCAACCCTTGGGATATTTTGAAGCATGCTTTTGGCAAATCTTGAAAAATATGGGAGGGCAAATTTTGGGGTACAACAGTTGCCCCTGTTCAATCTTCTTAGACCTGAGGAAGCAGATTGGCTGACGTGCCTTTCGTAATCCGAAGGTGGAAGATGATTGAACACTAGAGTGCCCAGAAATTTGCGCTCACATATTAGCAGTGTGATGGTGGAAATGGGCTTATAGATGCCATTTGGAGATTGATGGATAGGATGATGGGCTTATAGATGCCATGCTGAGAGGTGATGGAAGGTGGATGGGCTTATAGATGCCATCTGGATGTCGATCGCATAAGAGATTCCTTAGCGAGAACTTGCGTACCTGAAAAAGAAAGATGATTACCTGACCTGTTACAGGAGTTGGTCTTCAAACTCTTTGTATAGATACGTCCTGACTGGTTACAGGAATTGAATCTGGAGCTTCAAATGGTGATGAACGAATCAGGGATGGTTACTACCTCAACGGGACGGTGAGAGAACCTTGGACGATTACTACCTCAACAGGAATGCTGAGAAAACCTTGGACGATTACCACCTCAACAGGAACGCTGAGAGAATCTTGGGGCGATTACTACCTCCACAGTAACGGGGAGAGAACCATAGGCGACTTCAACCTCAACAGTGACGATGAGAGAATCTTGGGCGACTTCAACCTCAACAGTAACGCTGAGAGAACCTTGGGCGACTTCAACCTCAACAGTAACGCTGAGAGAATCATAGGCGACTTCAACCTCAACAGTAACGTTGAGAGAATCATAGGCGACTTCAACCTCAACAGTAACGCTGAGAGAATCTTGGGCGACTTCAACCTCAACAGTAACGCTGAGAGAATCATAGGCGACTTCAACCTCAACAGTAACGCTGAGAGAATCTTGGATGTCTTCTACTGGGATAAGAATCAGGGAGATCTTAGGGTCGATCTGACTGAACCAGAGAAGGCCTTTGACTGGATAAGAATCAGGAAAATCTTAGGGTCGATTTAACTGAACCAGGCTAGGTCTTGGAATATCTTCAACTGGATAAGAATCAGGGAGATCTTAGGGTCGATCTGACTGAACCAGAGAAGGCCTTTGACTGGATAAGAATCAGGAAAAGCTTAGGGTCGATTTAACTGAACCGGACAAGGTCTTGGAATATCTTCAACTGGATAAGAATCAGGGAGATCTTAGGGTCTATCTGACTGAACCAGAGAAGGCCTTTGACATGATAAGAATCAGGAAAATCTTAGGGTCGATTTAACTGAACTGGAAAAGGTCTTGGAATATCTTCAACTGGATAAGAATCAGGGAGATCTTAGGGTCGATCTGACTGAACCAGAGAAGGCCTTTGACAGGATAAGAATCAGGAAAATCTTAGGGTCGATTTAACTGAACCAGACTAAAGTCTTGAAATATAGATGAGAACTCAACTGGATCTTTCCTGAAAGGTAAAGGTCAGTCATATGCAATGCATGATATGGATCAAGCAATGATGTTCTCAACATAAGTGAGATTTGTAAGATATGATGCGTATATGCATGCTATAGTGTATGGAAATGTGATGTTTATGAATGTATGTTTTTGTCTAGGAAGATAAATCCTTGACGGGTGCCGGGAAGTTAACTCCTGGCCTGATGTTGGAGAATAGTGCTTTGTTGTTTCCGCTGGGGATGATAGTTGCAAGAATACCGGCAGGAGAAGATGACTCCATTGGGGGATAAACTTGGCGAATAGAACACTCTGCGGGGAGAAAATTACTCTAGCGATCTTGCTGGGGAACAATACTCTGTGGGGAGAGAAGTACTTTGCTGGAATATTGATGGTAACTTCGCTGGGGATACCATTGTTATGTTGGAAGTGTTAATAGACTTCGCTGGGGATAAGGAGGCTTTGTCGAGGACGATCTTTACGTGGCTTTTGGCTGAGGATAACCCAGTTATATCCTGATAGGAAAATAACCTTTGAATAAAGTCGGGGACGCGTTCGTGCGCTGTAGAGGAGAAGCTTCCAGAATCTACTGGGGATAAGCTTCCTGCTGGGGAGATGATTCACACTTTCCTGGGGAAACTGGATTGGACTCTCCTGGGGAAATTTTGAACTATATTGGGGAAGTGACTCCATTGAATGTTTGATATACCGCCGGGGAACAATCTTTAGGTCAAGACTGCCGGGGATGCTTGTTTTAAGAATATTTGTATGATGTGCTGGGGAATGTTGAGATCTGCTGGAGGATACTCAACTTCCTTAAGGCTGATTGTATAGCTTAGGGAGAGTGCATTGACTTGCTGACTCACTCTCTGGGGAATTAAGGCACACTGGTTATGTTCTTCAGCTGAACCTACCTTGGTACCTTGGTGAACAGAACAATTAGATCGCTTAGACAAACATTATTGCCCCTGTTTCTAATGTTACCTGTAATTAATCCTTTGTTTCGTATGCAATCATTTATGAATTAGCAATTAGTTTCAAATGCATATATCACAAATTGAACCCTGGACGTTCTTCGCAAAACAAAACAGAAAAGGAAAACAATTGACAATTTTAACTGAAAAGTGATTTTTTGTATTGATTTTTGAATTTGCCTATAAATAGGCGTTTTATGTACAAGAGGCTGACGTCCTTGTAAGAGAATGCCGCCGAACAAAAGAGTTTATACAATTTGTACAAAGGAAAATAAAACAGCTGTGTGAAAAGCATGATCCTGCTGGGTTTCAACTCTGCTATCGCCCTTATATCTTAGAGCGTCTCATCACTTGATGACCTAGTCGAGGATGAAGCTGATTGATCAATGCCATATGAACTTGATGTAGATACCGGATTCTGGATGCAAAGTGATCCAATGAGACATAGTATTACGCTTTATCCCTAACTTTTGCCTGGACCGCCCTTTCGGGTTTTCAGTCCACCGGGATACCCATTTTTGCCCAAGCCGCCTTTTCAGGTTTTCGACTTGCCGGGTGTACAGATTTTTTTCATTTCATCCCTTCATTTTGCCCGAACCCTTTTGGTTCGCCGGGAGCCCTAATTTTTGCCTAGGTATGTCAACCTAGCGTGTCTTTTTTTTATGCGTAGTATCTTTTTACTATGTCTGCATTGGCGGGGTGAGGAAGGTCGTCACCATCCATGGTGGTCAAGATCATGGCTCCTCCTGAGAACACATGTTTAACCACAAATGGCCCTTCGTACGTAGGGGTCCATTTGCCCCTTGGATCACTCTGAGGAAGGATGATACGCTTGATTACCAGATCCCCAACTTGATATTCTTGTGGTCTGACCTTTTTGTTAAATGCCCTGATCATCCGTTTTTGGTACGTCTGACCATGACAGATAGCAGCAAGTCTTTTTTCATCAATAAGGTTTAATTGATCAAGTCGTGTCTGGATCCAATCATCTTCGCTCAGATCTGCATCCTTCATTATCCAGAGAGAGGGTATTTGCACTTCGATTGGTAAGACTGCCTCCATACCATAGACCAAGGAGAAAGGAGTTGTCCCGGTTGACGTCCTGGCTGAGGTACGGTATCCATGTAGAGTGAACGGTAACATCTCGTGCCAATCTTTATAAGTCACTGTCATCTTCTGCACAATTTTCTTAATGTTCTTATTCGCTGCTTCTACAGCCCCATTCATCTTCGGTCAGTAAGGAGAAGAGTTGTGGTGCTGTATCTTAAACTGTTCGCAGAGCTCAGTGATCATCTTGTTATTAAGATTGGTACCGTTGTCTGTAATAATCCTTTCAGGGACACCGTATCGACAGATCAGATTATGCCGAATGAACCGTGCCACAACGTTCTTGGTTACTGTAGCGTAGGAAGCTGCTTCAACCCACTTTGTGAAGTAATCAATTACTACCAGGATGAAGCGGTGTCCGTTGGATGCCGTAGGTTTAATCTTACCGATCATATCTATGCCCCACATTGCAAACGGCCAAGGTGCAGTCAAGACATTCAGAGGAACTGGAGGAACATGCACCTTGTCTGCATAGATCTGGCATTTATGGCACGTCCGAGAATGTTGGTAACAGTCGGCTTCCATTGTGGACCAGAAATACCCTGCCCGAAGGATTTTCTTCGCCATAGTGTGTCCACTGGAATGTGTTCCGAAGGTCCCTTCATGTAGCTCTGCCATGATCCTTTCTGCTTCAGTCTTATCCACACAACGCAGTAAGGTCGAATCATGGTTTCGCTTGTACAGAATGCCGTTGCTAAGGAAGAACTTCGTTGCGAACCTTCTTAGAAACTTTTTATCGTTGATAGATGCACCTTCAGGGTATTCCTGAGCTTCCAAATATCTCTTCACCTCATGGTACCAAGGCTTCTCAGTTACCAATTCAGTCTCGAGATCACAACAGTATGCCGGTTCGTCCAGTTTCCAGATGATGATCCGGGGAGCCTCATTGTCCCATTTGACTTTAAACATAGAAGACATCGTAGTTAACGCGTCCGCCAGCTGATTCTCCTCTCTCAGGAAATGTTCAAAGGTTATCTCTGTGAAATGGGGGATCATTGTCAACACACATTCTCTGTAAGGAATAAGATTCGGATGTTTCGTATCCCACTCTCCTTTGATCTGATTGATCACGAGAGCAGAATCTCCGAAGACACTCAGAAACTTAATCCTTAAGTCAATTGCAGCTTGAAGACCCATGATGCACGCCTCATACTCCGCCATGTTGTTGGTGCAGTTGAAACATAGCCGGGCAGTGAGTGGAGTATGAGTGCCTTGAGGGGATATGATCACAGCGCCGATACCGTTACCCAAAGCATTAGAGGCTCCGTCAAAGTGCATAGACCATCGGGATCCTTCCTCAGGTCCTTCATCCGGTCCTGGTACTTCACAATCAGTCACTATCATGATGCTCTCGTCTGGAAACTCGAAGTTCATTGACTGATAGTCGTCCATTGCCTGATGTGCCAAGTGGTCTGCCAATACACTTCCTTTGATGGCTTTCTGAGTTGTGTACTGGATGTCGTATTCCGTCAAGATCATATGCCATCTTGCTATTCTCCCAGAAAGAGCAGGCTTTTCAAATATGTACTTTATAGGATCCATCTTTGAAATCAACAAGGTAGTGTGAGTCAGCATATACTGTCTCAGCCGGCGAGCAGCCCATACCAAAGCGTAGCAAGTTTTCTCGAGCAATGAGTATCGGGTCTCACAGTCGGTAAACTTTTTACTAAGGTAATAAATGGCATGCTCTTTTCGGCCAGACTCGTCATGCTGCCCCAGCACACACCTCATTGAGTTGTCAAGTACAGTCAGGTATAATATCAGAGGTCTCCCCTCAACCGGTGGCATAAGAATGGGTGGTTCTTGGAGATACTCCTTGATTCTATCAAAAGCGGTCTGACATTCACCATTCCAACGTACTACCTGATCTTTCTTCAGCAACTTGAAGATTGGCTCACAGGTAGAAGTTAGGTGGGAGATGAATCGAGCAATGTAATTCAGGCGTCCTAAAAAGCCTCTGACCTCTTTCTCTGTCTTAGGAACTGGCATCTCTTGAATGGCTTTAACCTTGGCAGGGTCCACTAGAATACCCTTGTCACTTACAACGAAGCCTAACAACTTTCCAGATCTTACCCCGAAGGTGCACTTATTCGGGTTCAATCTTAGCTTGTATAACTTCAAACGGTCAAACAATTTCAGCAGATGATCTAGGTGTTCCTCCTCAGTTTGGGACCTTGCAATCATGTCGTCAACATACACTTCTATCTCATGATGGATCATGTCATGAAATAAAGCAACCATGGCACGTTGGTAGGTTGCCCCAGCATTTTTCAACCCGAATGGCATGACCTTGTAGCAAAAGGTGCCCCACTGAGTAACAAAGGTAGTCTTTTCCATGTCTTCAGGAGCCATCTTGATCTGATTATACCCTGAAAAGCCATCCATGAAAGAGAACACTTTATGCTGAGCAGTATTATCAACAAGGACATCAATGTGAGGTAGAGGGAAGTCATCTTTGGGGCTGGCCCTGTTCAGATCCCTGTAATCGACACACATTCTGACCTTTCCGTCTTTCTTTGGTACCGGCACCACATTAGCAACCCACTGAGGGTAAGAAGTCACTGCAAGAAACCCGACATCAAACTGTTTCATAACCTCGGCTTTGATCTTTTCAGACATCTCTGGACGCATATGATGGACCTTTTGCTTAACCGGAGGGCAGTCTTCCTTGGTAGGCAAATGATGGACCACAATATCAGTATCCAAACTGGGCATGTCTTCGTAGGACCAGGCAAAGATCTCCACATACTCATGTAACATCTGAGTCAACCGTTGCTTCACGCTGAGCTCTAGGTTGGCACCAATCTTAACCTCCTTCTTGTCCGTCTCAGTACCCAGATTTATTGTTTCCACTGGCTCTTCATGTGTTTGAATTGCCCTCTCTTCCTAGAGTAACAGTCTTGCAAGCTCGCCAGGCACTTCGCAATCATCTTCACCTTCGTCTTCGGCTAAGTTGATCAGATTTTCGAAGTCATAACTGGCAGTAGCAGAGTTGTTACCAGTGAGATCCAGAGTGGATTGAAACCTGTATGAGTGAGTGTGTGTAAATACAGCTGTTTTGCAATATATAAAGGAAGGAAAGAAATAAAAGGAGCATAAGATTTGAAATGCGAGAAAACGTCCAAGGTCTTTATTCATGATATATGAAATGACAATTAATATACCCTCACAAATGAAACCACGGTGCCCCGGGTAAGACACCGGGCCATAGAGTTTTAATTTATTGTTTATTACAGATAATAAAAACAAAGGAGTTTATTACTGCGTAACAAAAGTAACAGGAGTATGATCTTTAACAGTCCAATTGGTCAATCCACCATCATTCATCGGGTAGATCCAGCTATCGAACTCTGATTCTTCCACCTCATCCTCATCCCCAATAGCATTCACTCCTGGGTTGGTAATGAGCACAGGAGGTCTTCTGGTCTTTGCCTTGCGCACAGCCTTCTGACCCTCTGCAGTAAAACCCAGTCCAAACTTGTCAGTTTTAGGTGTAAAATCAGGGAGCCTGCCCCAGTTAGCACATTCACCTTTCTTGATTACAGCCCGGGCGTCCTTCAAGGAAGCCATCTTCAAGGGAAAGTCCTCTTCACCTACTGTTTCTGCCGCTGCCAATGTTGGAGGTACCTCTTCAAAATGCTGAAAGGGGGTTTCAATAAACTCCCCGTCCATCTCAATATACCTGAAGGAATTCAAATGGCTCACCATATACTCCTCCTCTCCCTGCACAGTGACAATCTTCCCTCTGACGGGGTACTTGAGCTTCTGGTGTAGGGTAGAGGTCACTGCCCCAGCTTTGTGAATCCAAGGTCGACCCAGTAGACAAGAATACGATGGACGGATATCCATCACATGGAAAGTTGAGTCGAATACTTGAGAACCCACACGAATAGGAATGTCTACCTCTCCATGAACCATCCACTTAGAACCGTCAAAGGCTCTGACAATGATGTTGCTAGGTTTCAGCTCCAGGCCCTCACAATCTAACCGGTCTAAGGCCTTTTTGGGTAGCACATTCAGGGAAGAACCAGTGTCCACCAACACGTGCGCAAGAGTAGTGCCCCTGCATTCAATAGAGACATGCATGGCGTCATTGTGGTCCTTTCCCTTAGCAGTAAGGTCAGCATACGAGAAACCCAAACCATTGTCGGCTGTCAAATTGGCTACGCAATCAGTAAATTGGACTGCAGATGTCTCCTGTGGCACATGGGCCGTCTTGAGAAATGAAATCAAGGCCTTAGCATGGGCCTCTGAGCACAGCAACAAGGAGAGCATAGAGATCTTGGAGGGGGTATGCCCCAGCTGTTCAACAACATTAAAATCGCTCTTCTTGATTATCTTCATAATTTCCTCCATCTCTTGTTGGGAGGCCTCAACATTCACAGATTTTGGTGCCTCCATCCGGGCAGGCTCATCTTCAATCCCTTTGCCCCGAGCATTAGATGACTCGGCAGCAGGGGAAACAACTTGATCAGAAATGGGAACAGGTGCACTTGCAGGTGTTATAACGAGAGGTCTTCGAATAGTTGGTGGCGCAATGTCAGGCGAGAAGAGCCTGCCATTGTGGGTTACTTTGGCTGGACCAGTGATATTGATGACGCTGGTACCAGTGTTGAACTCTTGCTTTATTCCATGTACATACACATCTGCCCCATAGTGCCATGGGACAGCCTTATCAGATTCATAGGGGAGAGGCCCCAGAATAGTAATCACAATGGGTGCGACAGTCATGATTTTGACCGGCTTCCTTGGGAGAGCCTTGATCGGGTTATTGAAAATGGTAACAACAGATACTTCTTCCACCGGAACAAACTGAACAGCAGTCTTCTTGAACATAATCTCTTTGCTGTCCATCAGGCTTTGGATGCCTAACTTCAGCAAAGGACAACCAGAAAGGGAAACAGCACAGAAAAGGCAACCTTTACTACAACCCGGAAATAAACCGGCCAGCAGTAGGTTCCTCTTAACAGTCATCAAGGGAGTAGCTACATCTTTCACAGAAACGGCATACACGTCTTCATCAATGGCATTCACTCCATGCTGGGGCATAGGAGCAGTCACCACATTTGGCCTCTCAGGCGCTTCAAATTGTATCTCTTTTGCATCAATAAGGTCTTTCACCTTATTCCTTAAGGCCCAGCAGTCATCAGTGGAATGCCCCGGGCTATCGGAGTGATAAGCACAGCGAGCATTTGGATTGTATTTCGGAGAGGCAGTATTCACAACCTTCGGGGCCTCTCTGACAGTCACCAAATTGGTGGATAGCAACTGCGGCAAGATTTGCGACAAGGTCATACTCAGCCGGGTAAACTCTCTTCTGGGTCTTTCAGCCCTTTGTGGATTAGTTTGCCGAGGAGCCGCAGCAGGCTTAGCAATCATCACCGCGTTGACAGATTGGCGGTGTTTTGGTTTCTCTTGTCTTCTAGGCCCATATACAGCACTGGCCTCCTTCTTAAATGGCTTCTTCTCAGAACTTGACGATGCACCCTTCTGGATTTTACCGGACTTCAATCCAGCCTCTATCCTCTCCCCAGTCAGAATAAGATCAGTGAACCCTGCAGATGAATTACCGATAAGATGATTGAAGAATGGCCCGGAGAGGGTCCCCAAAAACATATCTACCAGCTCACGGTCAGTTAGCGGAGGTTTCACCCTGCCAGCCAGGTCCCTCCACTTCTGTGCATACTCTTTAAAACCTTCGCTTGATCCTAGCGACATACCCTGGAGTTGGGTACGTGTAGGAGCAAGGTCGGCATTATATTGATACTGCTTATAAAAAGCAGTAGCCAACTCCTCCCAGTTAAGAACCTTGGTCCCATCCAGCTGATAGAACCATTTGAGATGAGTCCCTGAAAGACTCTCCTGGAAGAAGTGGATCCACAAATTCTTATCCACAGTGTACGGCTGAATCTTCCGCACATAAGATCTGAGGTGTAGCTTGGGACAAGACGCCCCGTCATACTTGGTGAAAGATGGTGCTTTAAACTTGTGAGGAATAATCACACCAGTAGATAAGCCCAAGTCTCCGAAATCCAGCCCAGGCACTTGTTGGATCTCCAATGCATTCAGTCTGTCTTCCAACTGCTTATACTGGTCTTCAGCAGGAGGATACTGTTCCTCATTAAAGTCAGTCTCGTTGTCAGAGACCACTGTACTCGGAGCCCCTCCCCCCTAGGGGTTACTCTTGCCTATAGAAGAACCAGCTTCTTCATTCTGCAGAGTGTTGCCAAACCTTCGGCCCGAGTTGAAAAGAACAGTTCTCTTCTTCTTCTTCTTCTCCTTCTTCAGGAGTAAAGCCTTCAGCTCTTCTTGGCCTTGAGCCAAACCCATTATCAGCTCCTGAAATTGCGCGTTCTGCGCCTGAAGGGCCTTGATAGACATCTCGGTTGATGATGAATCAGGGTTCATGATGCTGAAATAAACAGCGAAGAACAGTAAGCAACCTGAAAAGAAGAAAACCTGCTATGCACATGATGAATGGAATGCGTATGATTCATGTTTTCAAAGACAATCGGGAATCAACTTTGTAAACAAAAAGGAACACACTTCATTATATTCAACTTTGAAACTTAAATTGTTCAACCGATTGCCCTTAGGCATTACATAAAATGGAAATACTGAAAAAGGGAAATAAAACTGTAAAAGAACATCCAAAGCTCCTTATTGATCCCATGGTCTCCTCTTCTCAGTACGGATGTAGTCATTCAGAGCTCGCTCATTCTCCAACTGCTTTGTCAGCTTCTGGATCTTTAATTCCTGCTCATTCAACTTTTCCCGATACGAATCCCGTTCTTCTCGCAGTTGCGACCAAGACCTCTTTAATGTCTCATAATCAGTAGGTATCTGAGGAGGGAGGACAGTTGGAGGAGCCCCGTCTTTGTCAGGATACTCAAGAATGACGGGTCTGACAGCTTCGTATGGCATACCTAACTTCTGAGCACGGATGCGGACCCATTTGCAGTAGGCTTCCATAGGTAGAGAAGTCTTTGGCCCCAACTCTTGTGGATCAGCTTTATGAACTCTGTCCCAAGCCTTGATGAACCTACGACGCAGCTCGTCACTATCCACCTGAAACTCAAAACTGATGTGAGGCACCAACATCTCATGAGGCCCTGCTCTTCTGGCCCTTCCAAACTGACGGAGAGCTAGACATGGATTGTAAGAGATTCCTCCTTGAGTACCAATCAAAGGAACATTAGGATATTCCCCACAACGATCAATAACAGCTATCTCATCCAAACCTCTGAAAGTCCAAATGATGTCCTTATCAGTAAGAGACATTAACCTATGAGCCCAACCTCTTCCTTCTTGGTTCTTCAGCACGAACTTAGGGAGGTGCAAAATAAACCACCTCACCAACAAAGGGATACAACACCACAGGGTTCCTCGTCTTCGGGAAGTACGAGCATAAAGTTGTTGCAGGATGTCACCCAAGAGAGTGGGCACAAGATTCTGAGACATAAAGATCCTTATGGCAGTGACATTGATGAAGTTGTCAGGATTAGGAAACAAGACTAGCCCATAGATTAAGAGAGCCAAGATGTCTTCATATGCCCTAAAGTCCAAGTCATTCCAGAAACTGTTAGCTTTACCAACCAGAAACTTGGCCAAGAAACCCTTAACTCCGCTTCTAGTCACCCAGTTGTCCATTACTTCTTGATGTGTCAAGGGAAGAGCTGCAGCAACCTCCTCAAGCTTGAGAGTCTTTTCCCAGCCAGTGAAGGGAGTCTGATCCAAGATAGGGATACCAAGCAAATCAGAGAACTCTTCCAGGGTAGGGACCAGCTGGAAGTCTTGAAAGGTGAAACACTGGTACAGAGGGTCATAGAACTGGGTCAGGACACTCATCAACTGTTGATCCCGCTTTGCAGTGACTAAACTGAGAAGAGAACCATGCCTCTGGATGAAGGAAGTGGTATTTGGAATCCTGCTAACCAACTCTTCAAGCAACTCAGGTGGGTGAACAAAGTTGAACCAGATAGTATTCCTTCGCATAGGCATCATGATGTCCTACAAAACAGAGCAAAGGTGAAACCTTCTTGTCTTTGAAATGGTCAATCCTTATGCAGGATGCATGCAATGCTCATGATGTTATGATGTTATGATAAAGCACACCACAAATATTTACAAAGGCAAACATGGTAAGGCACACAAGTCACACAAGACAAGCCCTTAAAGTTTAGGCCAACATGAGGTCTAGGTATTACCCTCTTTCAGTTTGTTGGTTCATACCTGTCCTATCAAAAGTAACCGGGTTCTTAGAGGATCCCAATATCATTGACTACCCTCAATCGGTCCTAACTCCAGCATCGCAATCTTTTATTGCGGCCAGAACCATCACGAGAGTTTAGCCTCAATGGGCGTAGCATACTGCTACTGTTCTAATGGCCAAGTTGTGTCATTTAAGGTTCTAAAGTCTGTTGGTTCTTAATGACTCCTCAGAAGACCCATATTCTCCTCGTTGCGACACAAGGGATATCGGTACAGACCAAGGTGCCACACCAACGTAGCCACTGCTTCACCCATGTTGGTCTACGCCGGACAGGTCCCTCATAGCTTATGCTACCTAAACAGGGTATCCCCAGATCCGGGTTAGGATCTATGTAACTTCGATGTAACCCACAATTTAAAGCAAACAAGTCAATACAATTGAAAACACAGTTATGAACTATCCTAAGGTACACCTCACTTTAAAAAGATTCCCCAGCAGAGTCGCCAGTTCTGTGATCGGTGGATCTGGAACTGACTGTTTAACGCTGGTTCGCGAAATGTCGCGGAAGCAAGAGTCGCCATCGTCTTTTATCTTCTCCAAATGGAAAGGACAAAAGCACAGAAAAATTCCTTATAGAGATTGCTCTCGGTTCGGGAGGTAGATTTATAGAAAGGGAAGGTGTTAGCACCCTTTCTATCCATGGTTATCCATGGGCTCTTAGATACTTGCTCATTTGTGTTTTCAAAATTGTTTGTTTGCTTTTCAACTGTGGGTTTAAAAAAGTTTCTTTGAAAATTTCAGTTCGACTCTTGTATCAATCCTCAAGAGTGTTTGAAAAGTTGTTTTCGAAAGCTTTTTGAAAAGTGTCGGTGTGAAAAGAAGTTTTTGATTTGTTTTAAGTTAGAGCAAGTATCTACGAGTCATCTACCTACCCTAAGGAATTCGTCTGTGTAAATGTCCTTAAAGTAGTGCCATCCCACCATTGAGAGGTAGGTAGCACCACCGCTGGAGGTGTTCGAGTCAATTCGAGTTTAGGGACAGTGTAGTCACCGAGCAACGGTAAGATACCTTAGGAGCTACCCTTATGCCATTGATCTTTTATTCTGAGGCAACTTGTTCCGAGGCAACTTGTTTTGAGGCAACCAGATCAATGGGACATAAAGACTCACTAAGACATCCTATAGTCGACGACCACGTTTCGAGGGACAAGGCAACAGTGTGGTCACCGGAGCAATAGGAAGACACCTTAGAAGCTACCCTCATGCCATGTTCATGGACATGAGGACTTACTAAAACGTCCTCTACTCGAAGACCACTTTTCGAGGGGCAAGGCAACAATGAGGCGTACCCTAAGAGTGGTGTGTGATTTGTGTGTCATTTTCAGTTTATATTTGTCTTGTTCATGCATTGGTGATCTACGCTTTGTTTTTATTTTTAGCATTCATTCTTTCATGTCGTTATTTTTGGCATTCATTCTTACATTATATTTACAAAAAGGAAATAAAATAAGCGCGCGAAACGAAATTATAATCGAAAGCGAGGGCGTTGGACCCTTTTAAAGAAATTAGATTAAAATTATGAAATTAATCAAATTTAAATAAAAGAAAGAATTTTTTTGGAGTTTTTGTATTTATGGAGTTTAATGAGAAAATTAAATTGGAATTAAAAAGTTAGTTAAAACCCTAATTCTAACTATTTTTAATTTATTAAAAAGTGTTTAAGTTTGACCTAGTTTTAACCTAATTATTTAATTACAAATTTATTTACAAAAATAATTAATTATTAATAATAATAAGAAGAAATTTTAATTTATTGAAAAAAAGAATAAAAAGCTAGAAACCCTAATTTTTATGTTTTTTAATTTATTAAGAAAACATTAAAATTAAACCTAAGATTAAAACTAAATTAGTTAACAAGATTTATTTACAAAATAATATTAAATAAAATATATTTTTATTTTTTGTCTTTTCTGATTTTTTGGTATTTTTATGTTATAAGAAATTAATTTGTGGAATTTAAAAAGAAAGTAATTAAATTAAAGCAAATAATAAAAAATAAAACAAAGAATGAAGGGAAGAAATACAAACAAAGGGGGTGGTAGACCCAATTATGGAGGTTTGTGGACAGCAATTTTGGCCCATTGAGGCTTGGCCTGGTTGACTTTTGATGGTCACGTGTGCATGGTTGACTGAGATGTATGATGGACCTTTCATCCTGGCCCTTAGATCCATCGCCTGGGACATTTGGCAAGCTATGGCATTGAGTGTATGGTGGACTTCCAGACATGCTGGGTACCTAATCACATTGCAAGAAAAAACAGAAAGAAATATGGGGGACCTGGGGATCGAACCCAGGTCCCAACGTTCATCACAATTGCCTTCAACCACTACACCACTCAGCGCGTTTGGAATATATATTGTAAAATAAATAACATAACATAAAACAATGATTAGTAGTGTCTATCGCGCGAAAATTCAAACGCGCCTATGATCAGTAGACACGTCCTCCATCTTCTTCATGCTGCCTGTAAATAAAAAAGAGATAGCGGGGGTTTTAAACCCCCACTAAATGAAGAACATGACAATAGCGATTAGAAATTGGCCAATGATAAATTGAGCGCGACTAGTGGGATTAATTCGTATGAAGCTTCTGATTCTAATGGCATAGGTCTTGTTGCCTGATTTTTCCTCAAACGTAAAGCCCCAATTCATGGTTCCTGCAACCCTAAAAATTAGCCACGGCAATTCTTTATACAAGCAATATTAATCCAATTCAATGGTGCCATCGGTTTCAGTGAGTCCATATTAGTGTAAAACAAGCATTATAATGTATGAATATGGCATATAAATCAAAACACGAAAATGCAAAATATCAAGAACAGGACGACCTCGTTCTACCGTTTCTTGAGGTTAGAAGCTGTGGTTTTGATCCAGAAAGTTTCCTTGATGCCTCGGCAAGCTATTGGAATGGTTATCTTACCTTGAAACGCCTTCTAACTGTGTTTTCAGTTTTGAATTTTTTAACAAAAAATGCAAAGTGTGTATTCTTTTCTGAGCGCAGCTTCAAGGTCTCTCCCATTAGGGTTGTGTTTGAGTATGTATATGGAACGAATTAGGGTAAGAATTCAAGTCCATTAACCTTTGCATTGATGTTTTTGAGATTTGATTCTCATGGTATCTTTTTCAATCTTTTCCTCATGAAGAACATGCCAATTTGCACAAAATCTTTCCTTTTTTGATGTGCACGAGATCTTGAGTGAATAATGAGGGCATATGCTGCATAAAAGGATTCAAAAACATTTGTTTAGTATTTTTGTCATATTTTATTTAATTAAATGAATTAATGGTGATAAAAATTCAAATAAATAATAAAAAATGATGAAATAAATCCCCTTTGGGTCAAATGGTCGTGCATAGCCTTTGGATAATGATTCTTGGAAGAAAATGTGGCCCATTAGCAATTTTGAGGTATTTGAAGCAAAGTTGACTTTTCAAAATTCCCAAATATTTCCCAACTTCCACAAGGCATATCTTGCTCAATTTTTAAGCTTTGATCATGTTCTTGGACATTTTGGAAAGGTCTTGAAGTCCTCTAACCAATGCCTTTTGTCCCGTGTCATTTTGATTTACCAATCTCAAGTTATGGTCTTTGACTTAAAGTCCCTTTTTGTTGACTTTTGAAAATGACCTATAATGTTGAGATTGATAACTTTTTGTGAGAGCATTTCTTGGACTTGAAGTGTGAAGAGGAGTTGTAGGAAATGTCTTTCTCTTTAAAATGAGCTTTGGATGGAATTTTTCTGATAAACCATGTGAACATTATGCCTTGGTCAAGTTACAGTTGACTTTTTCAACTGTCCAAATATGGAAACTTTTGCATCTTGAGACTTTTTGAGCCATGCCTTGAAAATCATGATCAAGAATTGATCAAATGATGTTTGTGGCTTCAAAATAAGATGTTGACCAAAAATTTGGACTTTTGACTGTCAAATGACCATTTTGCCCCTACAGTTGACTGTTGAGCAATTAGGGCATTTGACTGTGCAATTTTGTGCTGTAAGTCTTGAAACTTGGTATAAGGATGCTTGACAATGTTTATAGGCATGTGGGACTTGATTGGACCCTTGGAAACTTCAATTTCTTTGTCAGAACCAAAACCCTAGTTTTTGACTGTTAGGAGGCCCTTGAACTGTGCAACCCTTGGGATATTTTGAAGCATGCTTTTGGCAAATTTTGAAAAATATGGGAGGGCAAATTTTGGGGTACAACACTTAGGAATTTTAAAATTTCTAACCAGGAGGAAACAAGAAACAAAAATTTTATTAGAAAAGCTCAAATTACCACTACCTTTTAGGCTTACAATGATGACAAAAGCTTTCAAAGATAAAATGACTTCCTAAAGTCTAAGAATAAAATCTCCCAAGGACGCTTCCTCTTTGTACTGATGTATGCATTAAGACTCTACTCCTCTTGAAGTTATCTTGTGAGTTCCAACACTTTATTCTCACTTGCATAGAATTGGGTCTCAAAGATGTCCCATTATTCCTTCAATTGAATCTAAGATTTATGCAACTCTTCAAGGTCAGTAGGCATATCAGGATGGAGAACGGTATAAGGAACACCCCCCTTAACAACAGGCTCCACAACTATTGGCAGGATGGATGGATACGACATCATGAGATTTTGAGCATGGGTTCGCACCCATTTGAGATAAGGCTCAAGAGGAATAGATTTATTATGCCCCAAAGTCTTGTTATCAGCCTTGTTTACCATGCCCCAAGCTCGTGCAAACCTTTGATGATAACCTTGTATGTCTTTCTCGTAGTCAAATATAATTCCTTGGATGAATGCGTCATGAGGGCCATCTCTTCGAGCATATCCAAATTGCCTTAGTTCCAGAGAAGGATTATAAGTAATTCCTCCCCTAATTCCCAAGAGTGGGACGTTAGGGAGCTTCCTACAATGGTCAATAATAGCAACATCCTCCAGAGATCGGGAACACCAATAAATATCTGAATGAGAGAGAGACATTATCCTTTGAGACCACGTCAAGCCTGGTTCATTCTTTAATACTGATCAAGGAAGGTGCAAAATAAACCACCTAGACAACAACATAATGCAACACATAAGAGTCGCTCTCTTCCTCATAGTACGAGTGTGAAAACAATGTAGAATATCTCCAAGCAAAGTAGGCACAGGGTTACGAGAAATAAAAACCTTGACATCATTCACATCTATGAGTTAGTACGAATTAGGGAACAAAACCAAACCATAGATTAGAAGAGCCAAGACATCTACAAAAGCTTGAAAATCCATATCTTCCCAAAACAGTCGAGCCTTCTCTAATAGACACTTTGTTAGAAAACCCTCGACTCCGCTCCTTGTTTCCAATTAGCTACAATGTCGGATCTATTCAAATGCAAGGCCTTGGCCATAACTTCAGGCTTCATAGTTTCCTCTAAACCAGTGAATGGAATTTGATTAAGCACATGAACTCCTAATAATTGAGAGAACTCTTCCAATGTAGGCACCAATTAATAGTCGGGAAAGGTGAAATAATGATGCATAGGATCAAAGAACTGAAATAGCACACACATCATATCTTCTTGAAAGCTTGAGGTAGCCAGATTGAGAAGTCGACCATATCTTTTGGTAAAGGGAGAATCTTTATGAACCCTTAATGCTAACTCTTTGAGTTGATGAAGCACTTTTAGGAAGCTGATTCAGATGGTATTTCTGCGAGTGGAAGCCATAGTCTTCAAAACAGAACAAATATAAATTCCTTGGTCCTTGAAATGGTTAGGAAATTAAATGGTATGAATGTTATGATACATGATGTTATGTTTGAACAATTTAATCATACACAAATAAAACACACAAGGCCTTAGGTTAAAGTTTGCATGGAGTTGTAGGTAAGTATCCTCTTGAAGTTTAGTTGGTTCAACCTGTCTAAAAAGAAGTAACCGGGTTCTAAGGAGTCTCAATATCATTGATCTTTCTTTATCGGGCATTGTTTCAGCTCAAACGATCTTTTCTCGTGGCCGAAATATCCAGAAAGTCCGATCTCAATAAGTGTAGTATCGAGTATTAAACAATATTCAGTTTTGCACCAAAGTCGGCTATCTCACTACTTTCTAATGGCCAAGTTGTTTTAACTAAGGTTCTACGGTTAGTTAGTGCTTCATGACACCACTCAGCGGCCCCGTATTCTCCTTTATTCAACTCAAGGGACACCGGTACCCACAAATGTATCACTAACATAGCTATCGCTTCAACCATATTGGTCTACGCCGTACAGTTTCCAAGGTCTATTGCTACTTACCTAAAATGACCCAGATCCGGGTATAGGATCTTTACAAGAATACCAAAACAACCCTTCAAGAATAAATCAAGCAAGCCAAACAAGGAAAGCATTTAAAATATGAACTATCTCTAAGGTAACCCCACTTTTAGTCTCTCCCTAGCAGATTCTCCAGTTCTGTAATACGGTGGGAGAACTGACTTTACTGGTTTTGCGTTTTTTATCGTAAATGTTGCGGTTAGCAAGAGTTTCCACCGCCTTTTCTTTTATCCAATAAAGGAAGGGGTGAAAAGAACAGGAAAGACCTTTTGAGAATTTTCTGAGTAAGGGGGGTAGGTTATGGAAAGGGAAGTTGTTAGAACCCTTTCCATATGTAGTTATCTACGGGCTCTTAGTTGCTAGCTCACTTTGAAAATGCTTTTTTGTGTAAGTGTATTTGAAAATATTTTGAAAAGATGCCTTAGTGTGGCAAACTTTGTAATGATTCTCGTATCGTTGAGAATGCATACAAAGTGTTTTTGTCTTTGAAAAATATTTAGAAAAGAGAGTGTATGTATGATAAATTTGTTTCGTTTTGTGAGCAAGCAACTACGAGCTATCTACCTACTCAAAAGGGTCTTTATTATCTTCCTTTTTCCTTTAGATAGTGCTATCTTACCATTATTTAGTAGGAAGCCTTATCATTGGATATATGAGGGACATGCGTGGGTCATTGTACAATCACGAAGGAAACTCATAAGACACTTTAATAATTACCCTAAGGTATCAAGATCATTTACCGTGGCAGCATCAAAAGGTCATCGAGGGACTATGATCTTGTAACCAAAGGGTCTTTGCTAAAACTCCTCATGTTCGAGAGACGTGAATGTTTATTTTCCGAAGGCAACAAGTGGAGGTACCATAGAGGTGCGCGTGTGCAAAGTGTGTTGTGTTTCATTTATTTGTCTTAGATATTTAGGTTTTCTACAGTTTGCTTTTAGATCTTGTCATGCAAACCTATCATAATACATCTATCAGTTAAATATATAGAGAGGGCAGGAAATAAAAGTGCGAGAATTAAACTACGCTATTACATCGCTTCGGGATGGGGGGAATACAAACCAAAATGAGGGGAAAATGTAAAGGTCCTAATTAGCTATTACAAACTATGGAAAATTACAAAATTATGGAAAATAATAATGTGAGAGTAAATAAACACGTAGAGAATGGAAAATAAGTGGTAAAAGGAAATTTTTGTTGTTTTTGTTTAGGAAAAATAATTTATGACATAACTTAATTCTAATTAAATTTCAATAAATAAAACACACTTAGAGGGATTAAATTAATTTAATTAAAATTAATAAAAATTAATTTAATTAAAAAAACTTAAATCTAATACTTTTGTGATTTTTTTAATAAAAAAAGAAAGATTAATTGATTGAAATAAAAGAAAACAAATACATAAAGCAAAGACATAAACGGGCCACGTTGCAAAAATAGTTAGGGGGTGAGAAAAAGTAAATAATTCCCAGGCCCATTAGCAATAGGGCCCAAGCGCCTGGAACTTCAGTGAGGATAACTTCTTGGGGTGCATCATGGGGATGCGCCTTTGAGGCTTTGGATCTGGCCTAACAAAATCTGATGGCCAGAAAATGAAGCACACCGTGCGCGTATTGGATCTGCATAGCATTGGATCCGTCATGAAAATACAGGAGAAAAAAAACTCCTTCGCGCCTAGATCGAACCCAGGACCTGGAGGGGGTATGCCTTTAGGACACACACGCTACCACAAGACCATATTGTTCATTCATTACAACAATCAAAACAAAATAAAATAAAAATCAAGCTAGTTCCAGATCAGTAAACGCGCGCGCTTGTAGCGGGCCCCTGTTATTTAAATGAGCGAATCAAGAATAAGTATTTGTCCATGCTAGCCCTTGACTTGAGTCAAGTAAGTCAAACCACCAGGCCCAGTGGTTTCCACCGTCTTCTCTGGTGAGGGGTTTTTGGATCCTGCGAAATACGACAAGATGAAGCTAATGAAAAGCCTTATCCACCTAATTCAGACGTTGAGAATTTGATGGAGGCATCCATTTGTCTTGAAAACACCTATGCACAGAGATACGAAGAACACAACCCATCGTGCCATGACTATGGTATTCTTGGATTCAGGCCCCTAATCTCACATGTAACACGTTAGATTTACTCAAAACATCAATAACAGTCTGAATGCATGCATAAAACTGATTAAAATTACATATTCAGAAAATTTGAAATCTAAATTTTACCAAAACCGTAGGATGGTTATGAGGAGGGTCTGGGACGTGTGAGGCTTGAATCTGGGCTTTGGAGGTCTCCTCGGAGACTCAATAGTGGGTTGATGGTTTTTGGTTTGGGTTGACAGTGCCTGGAAGTGAAGTTACAAATTTTACAACTTTGAGAAATTTTGAGAACTTTGGATAGCTTTATTATGCAAGGTTTTTTCTTCATCTCTTTGGCATGGCTTGGCTTTCATATATATATATAGATAAGGGAAGTGACTCCACAAATATGGAGTAAAATCAAGCCATGATGGCCTTAATCAAAACAAAATAAAACACTTTGCATTCTTTCCATTTTGAGACATTCTCTTCCTTTTTAAGAACTTGTACGAATTTGGAATCTTTGGACAGGTTGTAATGAGCTATATGTGCCTGAAAAATGGCTCATCACATGTTTGGCCCATTTATTTTCTATTTTATTTATTTATTTTGAGTTTATTTAAATAAAAACAAAATAAAATACAAATAAAATGATGAGAAAATATAGGGAAAGGTGTGAGTGGATTTAAGAGCCTCGCATAAGGTCATGAATGTGTTTGAGTATCAATAAGTAGGTCCACAAGTTTAAAAATTCAAATTTGCTCATTTTGTATTTAATGAATTTCCCCAAAATGCCCCAACTTGTACAACTCATAACTTTCTCAATTTGCATCTTTTGATGGTGATCTTGGACTTTTTGGAAAGCCCAAGATGTATCCTACACTTTATATGTTGATAATTTTTGCATTTGGAGACACTATCTTGATGTAATTTTCCTTGACAAAAAGTGTCTTTTGTGGAATTTTGAAAATGACCTATAATGTATTAGCTCATATCTTTCAAGTGATGCATTTTTTGGACTTGAGAATAAAAAAAAGTTGTAGGGAATTGAAATCCTTCAAAATGGGATTTGGTTTAGGAAAAGTTGATGAAGTATGTGAAAGTTATGCTTGGTCAGTTTTGTTGACTTCTTAGGAAACTCTAATTTGGCAATTTTGGACTTTTGATTATTTAAGAGATTTCCTTGGGGAATCATGATTAATACTTGATAAAATGATGAATATCGTTTCAAAATGTTAATGTTGACCAAAAATCATGAAGTTTGATTGTATGTTGACCACAATTGACTTTTTGACCAATACAATTAATTTTCAATCATCTGAGCCATTGACTGAACAAACTTGTGATGTAGGACTTGATACTTGACATGAACCTTATTGAGGAACCATGGAGGACCATGAAAGCCACTTGAGACCTTTGAAACTCAAAATTATTTGAGGAACTCAAAACCCTAGTTATAGACCCTTTGCTTAGGTGGAGGTTTGACGGGTCAACCCTTGAGTATCTTGAGAACCTTTGAAAACATGTCTTGAGAAAAATGGGAGGGAAACTTTTGGGGTACAACACTTGGTCAGTTGTTATAGTTTCTGGCACTCCAAATCTATGTATGATTTAATTTTGGATAGAAGCCATTATTTCCTCTTGATCCACTTCAACTAGGGCGACTACCTCTACCCATTTTGAAAAGTAGTCAATGCCACTAAGATATACCTGTGTCTTTTCGATGAAGCAGGCTTAATTTCGCCTATAATGTCTAAATCCTAACCTAAGAGAGGCCAAGGTTTAATGATATAATGCAATTCTCTAGCTGGCAAATGTTGAATTCTAGAATGTTTTTGGCATTCTTGGCAACTTTTGGCAAACTCAATGCAGTTTTTTAATATGGTCGACCAATATACTCCTAATCGACACAATAACTGTTTCATCTTTTGTCCTGCTTGGTGTGCACCGCATTCTCCATTGTGTACTTTAGAGGTTGCCACATATGCTTTATTTTCTCCCAAGCATTTTAACAACACTCCTTCAGGCGTTTTCCTGAATAACTTTTTTCCCATTATTTTGTAGCTTTATTTAATTTTGTGCTCTGTCGACCCAACTGGATTTTTTAAATTATCAACCAAGGGCTTCCTCCAGTTGTTCACATTTAACACGACAATGGAAAAAGTGTATTCTACCCCCTCAAAATTTCCAAAATACTCATAATTCAAGAGATCAAGAATTACTTTAGGATCTGCCCCCCAAGTTTTTGTCACTTGTGCGTCTTCAAAAACCATTTTATATTTTACTTATATGAATTCTCTCATCATTCCTTTTGGTATCTTCTAGCAAGACGCTAATTGGGCCATATCGTTCGCTTCTTGATTGTCACTACACCTTACATGACTAAACAACACAGTATCAAACTTATGAAGTAATGACAATGATTTGGCAACATACATTACCAAATGATCTTTCACACACTTATATTCTTTAGTCAATTGTTTCACCACCAACTCTGAGTCTCCTTTGATGTCAATATTCTTGACCCCAAAGTCCAATAAGATATGAAGTCAATTATTAAGGCTTCATATTCATCCTTATTATTAGAGCATTTGCCCCTTATTTTATAACGAAATCTAGTTGGAATGCCATCTGGAGACAAAATGAAAATGCTTATCCCAATCCCTTGTTTATGTTTATAATTATCAAAATAAAATTGCCAAGACTTAGTGCATACGTAGGCTTCATTGATGTCGACTAATGAATGATCAACTATAAAGTCTGCAATAATTTCACCTTTGACTGCTTTTAAAGGAACATATGTTAAAGAGTATTCAGTTAAAGCTAGCGCCCATTTCCCAATTCGACTATGCAATATAGGTTTAGATAACATATGCTTAATAACGTCAAAATGAAAAAAAAAACAGAAACTTCGACTGGTTTTATATAATGCTTGAGTTTAATAATGAAACATATAAACACAAACATAATTTTTCAATTGCATTATATCTAGTCTCAACATCATTTAACACTCTAATTAGGTAATAAATGGCTCTTTAGACCCCATTTTCATCTTCCTGGGCTAACATGCTTCCCAGTGTCGACTCTGACACTTCAATGTATAGTTTCATGCCTTTGTTCCTGTTTGGTGGTGCCAACATTGGAGGCTTCATTAAGTAAATTTTCAAACGAACGAATGCTTCTTGGTGATCTTTCTCCCACTTGAGCTCAAATTCTTTTATCAATTTTAAAAAAGGAGAAAATGCCAAGGTTTTGCCACTCATACTTGACACGAACCGTCTCAAGAAATTCATCTTCCCTAACAAAAATTGTAACTCTTTCTCTTTCGTTGGCACTTTTGTATTCAAATTTGCCTTGGTTTTGTTTTGATTAATTTCGATACTGTTGTACCCCAAAATTTTCCCTCCTATTTTCTTCAAGACCTTCTTCTAAGATTCCCAAATACTCAAGATGACTCAAGTATTAACCGGTCAAACCTCCTCCTAAGCAAGAGGCTACAACTAGGGTTTTGGTTTTCTCAAAGAAAATTGAACTTATAATGCCTCAATTGACTTTTGTGGTTCATCATAGGTTTCCAAGAATGCTCATACCAAGTTTCAAGTCTTGCATCACAAATTTGCTCAGTCAATTTCTCAGATGACTGAAAATCAATTGTATTGGACAAAAAGTTAACTATTGTCAACATACAGTCAAACTTCAAGATTTTTTGTCAACATCAACATTTTGCCGGGACCTGTTCCCTGACAAAGTTGTATTGTACAAGTACAATGCTACAATTCTGGAGGATGGTGTTGAAATTCCCATCCAGCCTTTGTCTAATGTCGAGAATATTGTTGGGGCAGGTAGGGTGACTCGTAGTGGTCGTGTATTTGCACCGGTTGTTCGGGGAAATGATAATGCTGGTAAGAAAGTTGTGGAAAGTGCTAAGAATAAGAAAGCTGTAGGGGAGTCCAGAGGTGCTACCCTGGAGAAATATGTGGATGATATTTTTAAGATTATCAAAATGAGAAACTACAGAATTGTAGATCAGCTATTGTAGACTCCTTCAAAGATATATATCCTAGCATTGTTGATGAATTCCGTTGTCTATAGAGAATCTTTAATGTGGGTGTTGGACTAAGCCTTCGTGGAGTGTGATATTCCATTAGATAAGTTCAGTAGTGTGGTAGGTAATATTATATCTTGTAATAACCTAAGCTTTTGCAACAATGAATTGCCGGATGAAGGGAGGAATCACAATATGGCTATCCATATATCCATGAACTGTAAAAATGATTCATTGTCAAATGTGTTAATTGATAATGGGTCCGCCTTAAATGTCATACCGAGGAGCACACTAATGAAGTTGAAATATCAAGGGGCTCCCATGCGCCCAAGTGGTATTAATGTAAAAGCTTTCGATGGATCAAGGAAGTCTATTATTGGGGAAGTGGATCTGCCTAATCACATATGCCCGCACCTTTTTCAGATTACTTTCCAAGTCATGGATATTGTGCCCGCATACATCTGTTTACTGGGAAGACCATGGATACATGAGGCAGGGACTTTCACTTCAACTCTACACTAAAAGATGAAGTTCGTGCGTGAAGGCAAAGTGGTTATTATAAATGGAGAGCAAGCATTGTTGATTTCTCATCTATCATCTTTTAGTGTTGTAGAAGTAGATGAAGCTAATGTTGGAACGCAGTTCCAAGCTTTGTCTATTGATAATGTAAGAGAGAATTATAATTCTATGGCTTCATTCAAAGTTGCTCAACATGTTATGCACAATGGCCCTAGTAAAGTATGGGGGCAGATTATTTATCCACCGGTGAACAAGAACATGGATGGTTTAGGATACTTAGCGAAGAATGGAAAAGGTGAAAACTTGAAGCCAAAGTCTTTTGTGAGCATCTATCAGGATATTTTCCACAGCGGAGGTTACCTCCAACCAACTGTTTTTGGAATCAACGCTATTATGGAGGATGAAAAAGAGCAGGAAATGCCAAATTATGTGACGCCTGGAGTCAGAGTCCAGAACTGGGTCACTATTGATGTTCCCACTTGCATCCATGTCTCAAAGTAATTTGTTTTTTGTTTATCTTTGCAAAAATCTTTCACTCTGCCCAAGGTGAAAGTTAATATTGTACGGGTTTAGCTGTTTGATTTACTCATTAAATTCATAAATGAAAGTTGTCTTTGATTCCCAAATTGTGTTTTTTATTTTCTTCTTTTTCTTAGAAAATGGTAATTTGAAAAAACCCTTTTTGGAATAAATAATAACTGAAAATAAATCTACATAATCACTTGATATATGTGCCAGTTTCTAAAAGCAATCATAAATCATATGTGCAGATTAATTAATAAACCCTTTGAATACAATGACCCTGCACCCTCTCCCAACTTTGAATATCATGTGTATGGGACCGAAGAAGAATAATATGGTGACATTATAGAAGAGGTTTCAAGGTTGCTCGAGCGTGAGGAAAGTGCCATTCAGTCGTATAAAGAGCCGTTCGATACAATCAATTTGGGTTTAGAGGAAGATCCGAAAGAAGTCAAGATTGGAGCATTATTGCATCTCGATATGAAGAGCAGGTTGACTGAATTGTTGAAAGAGTATGGGACATATTTGCTTGGTCATACCAAGATATGCCTGGTTTAGATACTGATATTGTGGAGCATCATTTGCTGTTGAAGCCAGAGTGCCCGCCAGTCAAGCAGAAATTGCGAGGCACTCAGCCTGATATGGCAGTAAAAATTAAAGAAGAAGTCTTAAAGCAAATTAATGTAGGTTTTCTTGTGACATCAGTGTACCCTCAATGGATTTCCAATATCATCCCAGTACCAAAGAAAGACGGAAAAGTTCACACGTGTGTTAATTATAGAGACTTTAATAAAGCTAATCCAAAAGATGATTTTACATTGCCGCATATTGATATGTTGGTTGATAGTACGGCAAAATTCAAAGCATCCTTGTTCATGGACAGATTTTCGGGATATAATCAAATGAGAATGGCTCCTGAAGACATGGAAAAAACAACATTTATCACACCCTGGGAAACATTATGTTACAGAGTGATGCCCTTCGGGTTGAAGAACGCTGGTGCAATGTACCAGAGGGCTATGACAACCCTATTCCATGATCTGATGCAAAACGAAATTGAGGTATATGTTAATGACATGATTTCCAAATCACAAACTGAAGAAGGGCATATAGAAGATTTATTGAAATTATTTTAATGTTTGAGGAAGTATCGTCTTCGTTTGAATCCAAATAAATGCACCTTCAGTGTCTTATCAGGGAAATTGCTGGGTTTTATTGTCAGCCAAAAAGGAATTGAAGTTGATCTTGATAAATTCAAAGCAATTTAAGAAATGCCAGCGCCAAGAACCGAAAAGCAAGTTAGAGGCTTCCTTGGGTAGTTAAATTACATTTATGGATTCATTTCCCATATGACTGCAATGTGTGAACTGATCTTTAAGTTATTAAAGAAAGATCAGGGTTATGTGTGGACGGATGATTGCCAAAGGGCATTAGAAAGTATCAAAGAATATTTTCTTGAACCTCCTATCTTGATCCCTCCAGTTGAAGGAAGACCATTTATCATGTATCTGACACTGTTATACAATTCTATGGGCTGTATTTTGGGACAACAAGATGAAACAGGAAAGAAAGAATATGCCATTTATCATCTCAGCAAGAAGTTTACTGATTGTGAGTCGCGATATTCTATGTTGGAAAAGATATGTTGTGCTCTGGCCTGGGCGGCAAAGCGGTTGCGGAAATATATGTTGAATCATACTACTTGGTTGATTTCCAAAATGGATCCAATTAAGTATATTTTTAAAAATCCTTCTCTTACTGGAAGAATTTCTCGTTGGTAGATGTTCTTGTCTGAATATGATATTGAATACCACACTCAAAAGACTATAAAAACCATTGTGTTGGCGGATTATCTTTCTCACCAACCAGTAGATGATTATCAGTCAGTTAAATATGATTTCCTTGATGAGGATGTTATGTTTCTGAAAGAGAAAGATTGTGATGAACTTTGCATGGGGAAGGTCCTGATACTGAATCCCGGTGGGGTATCATGTTTGATGGAGCTGTGAACTCTTATGGAAAAGGAATTGGCGTTGTGATTATCACTCCACATGGACCACATATTCCTTTTACTGCAAGGCTGGCATTTGATTGTACCAATAATATGGCAGAGTTTGAGGCTTGTAGCATGGGTCTCGGGGAAGCCATTGATCTTAGAATCAAAGTTCTAGATGTATATGGTGATTCAGCTTTGGTAGTAAATTATATTAAAGGAGAATGGGATACTCGTCACCCTGGCTTAATCCCTTACAAAGATTATGCTAGAACATTATTACCCTTCTTTAACAAATTTGAATTTCATCATATTCCCAGAGATGAAAATCAGATGGCAGATGCTTTGGCAACTCTGGCTTCTATGTATAAAGTGATTACTTGGAATGATGTACCTCGTATCACAGTGCGGTGTTTGGATAGACCGGCTCATATGTTTGCGGTGGAGGAATCAGTAGATGAAAAGACTTGTATTATGTTATCAAGCGTTTTCTTCAGACTCGGGAATATCCAATTGGCAGGTATCTTTTTCCTCAATGAAGATGTGCTGTATAAAAGAAATTATGACATGGTCTTGCTCAGATGCGTGGATAGACACGAAGCAGACATGTTGATGCATGAAGTCCATGAAGGTTCCTTTGGTACTCATGCCAATGGACATTCGATGGCAAAGAAGATGCTTAGGGTAGGTTATTATTGGCTGGAAATGGAATCTAACTATTATAAATTTGCAAAGAAGTGCCATAAATGCTATATTTATGCGGATAAAATCCATGTGCCTCCGACACTTCTCAATTTTATTTCTTCCCCATGGCCTTTCACTATGTGGGGTATTGACATGATTAGAATGATTAAAACCAAAGCGTCAAATGACCATTGTTTAATCTTGGTGGCAATTGACTACTTCACCAAATGGGTAGAAGCAGCTTCATATGCTAACATCACTAAGCAGGTGGTGGTGCACTTCATCAAAAACAATCTCATATGTCAATATGGTGTGCCAAGCAGGATTATCACCGACAACGACTCAAATCTAAATAATAAGATGATGATATAACTTTGCAAAGAATTCAAGATTGTCCATAACAATTCATATCCCTACAACCCAAAGATGAATGGGGCTGTTGAAGCTACTAATAACAACATTAAGAAGATCATCCAGAAGATGGTTGTTACTAACAAAGATTGGCATGAGATGCTCCATTTCGCTCTAAATGGGTATCGAATATCTGTCTGCACTTCAAAAGGGAAAACCCCGTTCTCTCTTGTGCATGGCATGGAAGCAGTGCTCCCTATTGAATTTGAGATTTCCTCTTTACGCGAGATAACGGAAACCAAGTTCTCAGAGGATGAATGGGTCCAGAACAAGTTTGACCAGTTGAATTTGATTGAAGAGAAAAGAATTATGGCCTTGTGTCATGGTCAGTTATACCAAAACAGAATGAAGAAAGATTTTGATAGGAGGGTCAAGCCTCGTGAATTTAGAGAAGGCGACCTCGTGCTCAGGAAGATTATGTCTTTTAATGCTGATTCTAGGGGAAATTGTACTCCCAATTTTAAAGGCCCATATGTTGTCAAGAAAGTCTTCTCTGGCCGTGCATTGATTCTTGAAACTATGGATGGCGAGGATTTCACACGTCCTGTGAATGCTAACGCTGTCAAAAAATACTTCGCCTAAAAAAATAAAAGAAAAGCTCGCTAAGTCGAAAACCCGAAAGGGTGATTTAGGCAAAAAAGGAGCATCTCGGGAGGCTGAAAACCTAAAAGGCCAGTCTAGGCAAAAATTAGAGACATAAACAGAATAAATTTTCCCGCTAGGTTGAAAACCCGCAAGGGAAACCTAGGCAAAAGTTTAGGATTTCTTGGCAAGTAACTGCAGTAGACAAGACTTTATTGTTGAGGCCACAATCTTCTTGAATCCTCACCACTCTTCAACCGAAGTCGCTGCTCAGGAATTCAAAGTTGTTAGGGAGAATAGTGGTCATTGTATTTCAATGTATCTTTTCCAATATATATTACCATTTTCCAAACTTTGTAATCATCTATGGAGTCTCACCATTCGTAGACTACCATTCTATTAATAAAGTTTTAGCTTTTATCCAATTCTTTGCAACTCTTATCTTGTTCAGCTTACAAAGACTTCATTTATTATTGATAGTAATTTTCAAAGAAAACAATTTAAATAACAAAAATTGTACTTTTTGAAAAGAATTTACAAATTACTTATTGCTTTAGATTTTGTGATTCAAGGAGAACAAAAATAGTGACTCCAAGGATGGACAAACTCTGAAATTTTGAAAGTATGAATCCCCTAGGAAAGGCTCTCCCAGGTCACTTTTGCTGGTTTGAGTATGATTTTGTTGTGCTTCTCAAATAATTGAAGATGATACCAATCGATGTATGGTGTGGTATTGGGTTTGTAACCCCATTTTCCTTAGTCAAGTCTCGATTCATTTTGATTTCAGGTTTGCAGAGTCTGAGGTCTCTATCCAGTTTTCCCTAGTGAGGCAACCAGACAAGGGCAATATCTCTTCTAAGAAATGTTGGAATAATTATCAACTTTTTGGGTTTTCTCCCGCTAAGTACTGGATTTAATTTAAAATCCCCATAAGTTTGATTTCTTGCTGTAATATTTGACTTCTTAAATCTCTGGATAAGTCCATCCCCATGAAGTTTCATAAGTTCTCCCTAGAGAAGTTGGTGCAATCCTCGCTCTTAGTATCGAAGAATGTATTTTAGTTTCCCCTTGATGATGTGGTATTGCTTGCCTCAATGAAGTCAGTATCACAATCCCCAGTAGAAGTACATACCGTGAAACATTTGTTTTCCCGATTGAGGTATGTGTGATATTCCCCGGTGAAGCCTGAAGGAGGATGTTATACCCTTGTATCTGTGCGGATTTATTTCCATGATTTGGTTATTTTCGGATTATATTCCTCCCCAGTGGAGTTAAGCCATGAAATAAGGATTTGTTTCCTTATTCCGTGCTTACTTTCTCATGAAGTTTGCATCTTGGATGTGTTTAGCCGAGTATTGACTGTACCCAAGTTGGTTTTGTCTGGTTATCCCCAGTGTTATATGTCTGTTTTGTTAGCATGTACATGATAAGATTCATACATTCATACATACATCATGTATAGTTGAATTTGGCAAATCATTGTTCATTTGCATTCATTAATATTTTGTTGACATATTACTCCGTTTTGTAGAGTTGTGTTATCCTCTCTCCAATAGAGTGTCAACCTTAAGTAGAAAGTGTATATTCTTTCAATTTCCCCTACTGAGATATCCCTCATGGAAGAATTTTTTGCTTTAGCCTTCCGGTTCAATTCATCATCTGGATGGAATGTGGTTCCCTGTTGAGTTTATTTCTTATGAAGTGTTATTTTGGTTGACTGATTCATCCTGGTTTATTTCAGGATTAAATCTATGGTCCCCAACAATATTATTATTTTGATTTCGGTAAGCTTTAAGCCCCCGTTTGTGGAACGTGCATTTATTTTGTACGTAAAGATTTTTATCCCTTCAACAGGAATATATTGGCATTTCCCCAGGAAATCATTATTTGCAATTCCTCCTCATAATAACAAGTAGCAGGTCTCTTTATTTGAGCAACCTGTACTTCCCCAATAAGTCTGACAGTTCCGAGAGAAAGTTCAGATTTGTTACTCCAATGAATGGTAGTCTTGTCATTATGGAAGGTAGTTTATTATTGAGATTTGTTACTCTGATGAATGGTAGCCTTGTCATTATGGAAGGTAGTTTGTTGTTGATATTTGTTACTCCAATGAATGGTAGCCTTGTCATTATGGAAGGTAGTTTGTTGTTGAGATTTGTTACTCCAATGAATGGTAGACTTGTCATAATGGAAGGTAGTTTATTGTTGCGATTTGTTACTCTAATGAATGGTAGCCTTGTCATTATGGAAGGTAGTTTGTTATTGAGATTTGTTACTCCAATGAATGGTAGCCTTATCGTTATGGAAGGTAGCTTGTTGTTGAGATTTATTACTCCAATGAATGGTATCCTTGTCATTATGGAAGGTAGTTTGTTGTTGAAATTTTGTTACTCCAATGAATGGTAGCCTTGTAATTATGGAAGGTGGTTTGTTGTTAAGATTTATTACTCCAATGAATGGTAGCCTTGTCATTATGGAAGGTAGTTCGTTATTGAGATCTTTTTCCGATGAATGGTAGACTTGTCATTATGGAAGGTAGTTCGTCGTTGAGATGCTATTGCTCTGAAGAAAGTCACTTGATTCCATTTGTAAGTACTAGCCGCTTACCCTAATATTGAAATTTACTGGTATTATCTTACCACTCCTTTCCCCGGTGGATCAACGTTACTTTTTTGCTATCTCCTCTATGAATGGATAGTTCGTAGTCATCTGTCGGTAACTGTTATCCTTTGCTTTCTCTCCTTAATTTTTTAGTTAAAGACACTTTATATCCTCTTTGGGCTTTACCCTAAAAGAGTCTGATCTTTTGCTCACCAGTGATTTATTTTCCTGGTCGAGTTTTCCTTTTGAGCCTGTTTTTTATTTACTATATCCCTAGTGGGGTCTTGCGTCCTTTTTGTATTTGTTCATTTGCATCCATAATCATGAGAATTGCATGGCATCTTAGGGCCAAAAATAGGGCTTGTTTTATATTTAATTATCTTCAATCGCGTCTATACGAAGATTTTTAACCTTCCCATCTCCGGATAGAAGACACTTAAATAAGGGCAGGTGTTGTACCCTAATTTTTGCCCCTAAGATCCCTCTATCACATCATATCAATTCAATCACAACAAGATCACATTAGGGTTTGACTCACCTCCTTAATCCTTAGCTTTGCTCATGGGGGATCACCAAGCACCTTGGCTGGTATTTTGTGATCATCTATGCTTTGTAGTGATTAACTTTTAACTAACAAATATAATGAATGTTCGCCCTAATTGATGATGTTGTAGGTGAAAACACAACACATGCCATCAAGTTGATCTATAGGTTCATGAGTTCATTTATGTTCCTTCTTCAACAAAGCTTCATTAAAATTCAAGCTTCATAATTGAAGATATTTTGGAATAACATCAGGAAAAAGTCTATTATGATTCATCAAGCCTCAAGTTGTCAAAAATAGTCCAAAGGTACAAGGGTTGATTGAAGAAGTTTGACATAGTTGGACAAGTCTTTTTTTCATTTATCACAAGTGCATATCTCCTTCAATTCTCAATATTTGGAAGTGGTGTTGATTGCTATGGTTTCTCCTTATCATTCTCAATAAATTCTATTTACATGACAAAAGTATTTGTGCAAGAAATTTGATCAAAATTGCAAAGATTTCCCAAAGCACTTTGTTGCTCTAGGAGCTAGGGTTTTTAATTTAAAAAGGGTATATCTTGCTCATATTTTGGTATTTTTTGGTGATTCCAAAAACATGCTTCTCATCAAAGGGTTATTAACAAATCACTTCAAAAGTTTCAAGGAAATTTTGTGTGGAAGATACCTAATGATGAAGAAAGATTACAAGTCCTCTAGATGAACTATCAAATTCCCATATGTGACTTTAAAAGATCATAACTTGTTCAATTTTTATCCCCTTGAGCCCATTCTTTTTCCACATTGATCTTATAAATGTGAACTTCAACTTTTATTTTAAGTGCAAAGTGTGCAAATGGATGGAAGATGCCCTAAGGATGCAAAAGATTATAGGTCATTTTATGAATTTTTGCCAAATTCAACAAGTCACAACTTTCACATTTTTAGAAGATTTTAAATGGTTAAAGTCTCAAAATTCTATTCAAGAGGTCTACTTCATTCCATCTTTTTTGGTAAAAAGAAAATTTCAATTGGAAGGCCATGTTTGGATGTAAGAGATTATAAGTCATTTTAAAGAAAACCTAGAAATTTTCTAATTATAGAAAGTCAACCTCTTTTTCTCAACTTTGACTCGTTGCAACTCTCAGCTCAAGCATCCATTTGATCCCATTCTTTGCACATTTTAAAGCTTGTAATCTCATATTTCTAAAGGTTCAAAAATCATGTCCTAAGACCCCTTGAATTGAAAATGTCATTGATTTGAACTTGGTAACTTAAAACTGAAGTTTCTTCAAAAGTCAGAACTTGAAATCCTTGTTTTGGCTTCTAAACACAAAATTGCTGCGTGTTTTTGCTTCTAATCACGTTTAGTGAACCTCCAGAAGTAATTAGCATGTTAAAATACACGGTTTGAATGGGTTTTCTTTAAAATAGAAGTAACACTTTTCTTGTTTGCAACTTCACACGATTTCCCTCCAAACTTCATCATTTCACACGCTTGAGCATTCAATCAGGTTCCCTATAAATAAAGGATCATACCTCATTCATTTTCTCAAGCTTAGAGAGCCAGAATCACCCTACCAAACTTCCTCTTGAACTCAATTTTCAGCAATTTCTAAATTGCTCTTACAGCCTTTCTCAATCATTTTTCTTTGTCAATTCACCTTCCTTGATCCTCACTGAAGCTAACAAAAGAAGATTTAAGCTCTAAAACTCCCTGAATCGTGCTATCCAAGGCCAGTTTCAGAGCTCAACAACTTAACTTCAATAGGTAGGTTCCTTCACCAATTCTCTCAATTTTTGATACTATTGTGAAGCTCTCATCATCCTGATTCTAGTCGCAACATTTGTTTTCAACTGGAAGCACATTTTGACCATGAAATTTCAAAACCCTTTTCAAAACATCTCATCCAAAACGATTGAGATACAGCTTATATAAATTTTTCGCGAGGGTGTGGTTGTCTCCATCTTGATGAGACGAAGCGAATGATACCAGTCTCGAGCTCTAATTTTTCAGTTTGAGGAACCTGGGTTCGAGACTGGCTAGAGGTTGAAGATGACCAACGTGTCATCCTTCAACCAATGAAAGCGTGTGTTGTACCCCAAAATTTTCCCTCTCATTTTTCAAGGCCTTTCTCCTAAGGATTCTCAAGGCTCAAGCTTGCACAAGTACATTGGGATTTTCCAGTACCAAGATTAAAAGGAAACTGTCAAAAAAGGAGAAAACAAATAAAAATAATATTTTGACAAATTTGGAGAAAAACAAGTGTTCTTCGATTCAGATCCTTCGATTGGCCTTTTGGCCTCTTTCGATGCAAGTTTCACTTGCATCCTTCGACTGGGTGTGGGCCTCTGGCACGTTGGTTTGGATCCACAAGGCACAAAGCCTCATGTAGTATCTTTCGATTACAAGGAGAATGGCTCCCTTTTTGCATCCTTCGATTTGCACTTTTTTGCCTCCTATACGCCTCTTTCGAATCTGGACATTTTGGACTCCTACATGCACCTTTCGTTTGGGCATGTGGTTCCTTCAATACAAGCTACTAGTCACACCCTTCATTTGGGCACATGAATCCTTCAGCACAAGGTTTTGGTCAAACCATTCGTTTGGGCATTTGACTCCCTTCATGTTTGCTTCATTTGGGCACATGAATCTTTCAGTACAAGCTACTAGTCACACCTTTCATTTGGGCATGTTGGTTCCCTTCATGCAAGCTTCGTTTGAACATAGATCTCTTGCATGTTGGTATGAAGTCACAAAGCAGTGACCTCCTGCATACACCCTTTCGTTTGGGCATCTAGACCCCTTGGAAGGCAAGCCTTCGATTGGACAAGAGCCACCTATATACAAAGCTTCGATTGGAGTTTTGATTCCCTTCGAATCAGCATATTTTGAACCCAACTCTGGACCATTCGAAGCAAGCTTGTTTGAAGAACTTTGAGCAAATCTCATAGCCTTATCCTTCAAATCTCACTTGTCAGGCTATGTTTCTTCCAAATCTTTAAATAATTAGAAGCTTATATAAAGGATATAAGCTTTTTCTATTGGATAATACTATTCTTGGTTAAATTAGCAAAAGCTACATACTTTTTTTCATAGAGTACTTTTATCATAAAAGAAGTTTCCAACCTGATTTTCGTCTGAACACAAGTAACGTCAAAGGCATAAGTCCAATCTTCTGCCAGCAGGTCCTCACTTGTACTAGAAACGTGGGAACAACGAAAAGGGACTGGCTTGTTTCACCTTTAACCAAACCATGGTTTGTTTTCATACAAACCTGGTTACTTAAAAACACCTTAAACCTTTCTCTATAAATAGAGAAACATTTGCAAGCTAAAGGGATGACGTTTTGGCCAGAGGAACGAATCTCCAAAATTTTTTCAAACACCATAAGTTCTCAAGCACTTAAACATTTGTGAAAACCTAAACCCATAAGCCTAAACACTTGTCCTCTTCGGATCTGAAAGGTCCCTGTATCTTGTTGCCCTTCAAATCCAGTAGGAAGAACCTCACGCTCTATCTCCTCTTTTGAATCCAGCATCAAAAGACTAACCTCTGGGTCCTCCCTTTGAATCCAGCAGCATTCAAGGGAACCACTTCAAGGTCCAGCACACCCTCCAGCCTCCAGCAAGGTAATTTGTTCCAAACCTTGAGCTTTTCATTTCTTGTATAACATGTAAATAATATTTTCTTTCGTCCCGTCCCTTCACATCCAATGATGGGGCTTCTTACCAAATCAATGGTAAGATATCAACATATAAAGGAGGAGGAGAGGAAAATTTAAGACCTTTTGAGTAGGTAGATTGCTCCTAGTTGCTCGCTTGCTCACAACAAAAACATTTTATACACCAACACTTTCATTTTGAAACATTTTCAAAAGACAACACTTTGTATGCATTCTTATAGAGATGAGAATCATTACAAAGACACATTTTCAAAATCACTTTCAAAAACAAACACTTCTTTGAACAATTTTCCAAACAACACTTTGTATGCATTTTTATGGAGACGAGAATCATTACAAAGGCACGTTTTCAAAATACTTTCAAAACCACACCATAAATTACACTTTCAAACAAAAGCAAGTGATCTAGCAAGCAACTAAGAGCCCATAGATAACTGTGATGCGGTGGCCAGAACCTGAATGTTTTGAAAAATGCTGGTTTGCGTTTTGCGTTTGTGTTTGCAAAATGTCGCGGTAAGCAAGAGTCGCCACCTACTTTTATTTTATCCAACTGGAAAGGAAAAAAGCACAGAAAAATTCCCTTTTTCGAGATTTTGAGTACGGGGGGTAGATTAAAGAAAGGGAAGGTATTAGCACCCTTTCTATCCATGGTTTTCCATGGACTCTTAGGTACTTGCTCATCATTTTCAAAATTGCTTGTGTGTGTTTGATTTGAAAAGAAGTTTTTGTTTTACTTCGATTTAACCCTTGCTTCTGTCTTCAAGAGTGTTACGAAGTCGTTTTGAAAACTTTGTTTGAAAAGAGTGTAAGTGTGAAAAAGTTTGTTTGAGCAAGTACTTAAGAACTAATCTACCTACTCGAAAAAGAGAATGTTTCTGTTCTTGTTTTCTTTAGACAGTGCTATCCTACTATTAGTGAGTAAGTAGCACCGTCGTTGGAGTTTGAGGGACAATTCGAAAGAGAAGTACGATCACTAAAGCAATGTTAGGATGTCTTAGTAATAACCCTAATGTCTTAATGTTGTACCCCAAAATTTTCCCTCCCATATTCTTCAAAGTTTTAACAAGCATCACCTCAAATGGTTCAAAGTCTACTCAAGGGTTGCAAGTTAACCACCCTCATAAGCCAGTCAAACTAGGGTTTTGGGTCCTGCAAGGAAGTTGAGGTTTTCAAGGGCTCAATCAAGTCCCACATGCTCATATACATTGTCAAGCACCTACATGTCAAGTTTCGGGGCTCACAAGATCAAGTTGCACAGTCAAAAACCCTAATTGCTCCACAGTCAACTGCAGGGGCAAAATGGTCATTTAGCAGTCAAAAGTCCAAATTTTTGGTCAACATCTCATTTTGAAGCCACAGTCATCATTTGGTCAAATATTGACCATGATTTCACAAGAATGGCTCAAAAATCATCAAGATTCAAAAGTTTCTATTTTTGGACAGCTGAAAAGTCGACTGTAACTTGACCAAGGCATAACTTTTTCATGGTTCATCAGAAAAATCCCATCCAATGCTCATTTTGAAGGGGAGGACATTTCCTACAATTCATCTTCACATTCCAAGTCCAAGAAATGCTCTCACAAAAAGTTATCAATTTCAACATTATAGGTCATTTTCAAAAGTCAACAAAAAGGCATTTTAAGTCAAAGACCATAACTTGAGATTGGTAAATTCAAATGACATGGGACCAAAGGCATTGGTTAGAAGACTTCAGGACCTTTCCAAAATGTCCAAGAACATGTTCATATGATCAAAATTGAGCAAGATATGCATTGGAGAAGTTGGGAAATTTATGTGAAATGGCCAAAGTCAACTATCCATGAAACTTCATTTTTTGAAAAAAAGGGCCCACTTTTTCCACTTGGTTCAGCCTTGCCATGCCTCCCACGTGTCCCATGATTTATTTCAAAATTAAAAATTAATTTTTCTATTTTCATTTAATTTTATTTGATTTAATTCATTTTAAATCTTTAAAATTCAAATAAAAATCAAGAAAATTAATTAAGGGATATCTTTTGGTTTGAATAACTTTGATACACCATAATTCACATGCCAATTTCGTGTAAGACCTATTTCAAGCATTAAATTCAAATTTGGACAAATATGGCAAGTTGTTTCAATGGTGATTATGGAGAAAATCAAAACTTCATTACAAGGCTTTAAGGCTCATGATGTTGATTGATTATCATTCAGAAACATATATGCAATTGGTCCATACCATTTACAGGAGCTAGAACTCTCTAAAACGGCCAAACAAATTTCCAAAATTCCAAGGAAAAGTGTGAAACTGAAAACCACTTTGCAGCATAATTCCAACCTCTCCTTTGATCCAAACACACTCCTAACCCTTCCAGGAACCTTTTGCAATCAGAACTAAGCGCCAAAGCTCAAGAAACTGCCCAGAATAAACTCACGGTTTGCAATTTTTTTCTAGAATTGAAACTCCATTTTTACGCATCATTAATTCATTTTGATCATTGTTATGCATTGCTGACATCGTTACGAAGCTTTCTATGTATTTTAATTTGATTATAAGGCTCTAAAACGAAAGTCACCATTGTTGAGTTCTAGGTTTTCAAAGCTTGTTATTTGGGGTTTTTCACATAGTGCAAAATCAGAACTCCAAACATGCATGGTTGAAATCAGCCTGACAAGACGGATCTAAAACACACCTCGCGCCCAATTTATATTGCACGAGCGCCTAATCGCTATTTTCAAATGCTTGCATTTTGTGGGGGTTTAAAACCCCCGCTATGTGTTTTATGTTTTGTAGGAAAAGGTTGAAGACGAAGGGCGTGGCAACAAGGGATTGGTGCATTCAAATAAACGCGCGGATTTTTTGATTTCCAGAATAACATTTGTTTTTCACATTTAATTTTCTTTATTTATTATGTGTATAAACTAACGCGCTTGGTGTAGTGGTTGGCCAGGTGCCTTGCAAGCGTTGGGACCTGGGTTCGATCCCAGGTCCCCACCAAATTTCATATTATTTTTCTTCCTATGCTTGTGTGCAGCGTCTCATCAAATAATCCACCATAGACTCACACATCCAACATGCCATGTGTCCTCAGACAGTCATCCAAAGGCCAGGAGAGGGAGGAATACCATGTTCCAAGTCAAACGCGCTCTGGACAATCAAGGAGAGTCAAACGTGGCTTCTTAATGGGCCAGAATTCAACACACCTCCTATTTGGCCCAACCCCCCCCCCCCCCCCCCCCCCCCCCCCCCCCCGTTGGGTTTGCATTTTTTTCTTTTTATCTTTTATTTGTCTTATTTTATTTTTCCCTTTTATTAACAATTAACCAATTAATGTTTTCATAAAAAATCAAAAAAGAACTAACATTATTAATTTCATTTTATTTTTTGTAAATAAATATTAACAAATAAAATAGTTTAATTAGGCAACTTTAACTTTTTTTAAATAACTAAAATAATTTAGAGTTAGGTTAACTTAGAATTTTAATTCTTTTATTTTATTTCATAAAAACATAAAAACACAAAAAAAATCTTTTCTTTTAATAAATTAATTAATTAGTAATTAGGCTTTATTTAATTAATTGCATTTAATTCAAAAAGGACAAAAATTCAATTCTTTCTTAAAAAAGGGTCAAAACCCTTAGGACGTCCCGATTCATTCTTTCGCGCGCAATTTATTTTAATTCATTATATTTATGTAACTGCTTCAAGAATGTAATAGTAATTAGGTTTATTGCTTTCTTTACTTTCCGCACTTTTATCAAAACGGGTCTTTGTTTTTTGGCGATGTATAGACCCGCGCCTTGTAATAGCATAGAATTTATATTTCCGCAATTTACTTTCCGCACCCCTAACTGTTAAATGCATGAAAGAATGTATGTAAATAAAATTAACCCGTAGCTCACAAATAACATGTACAAGATAAACATTAACTGAATACAACACACATGCACATGCCACTTCTAGGGTACGCCTCACTCGTTGCCTCGAAACGTGGTCATCAACTATAGGGTGTCTTAGAGGTCGCCCTTTGTCTAAAGATCCAGTTGCCTCGAAACGGTTTCCTCGGATAAAAGGATCTATGACATTAGGGTTATTTCTAAGGTGTCCTACCATTGCTTTGGTGACCACACTGTCCCGATAATCGAATTGACCCGAACACCTCCAACGTCGGTGCTACCTACCTCTCAATGGTGGGGATAGCACTATCTAAAGGACTCTTACACAGCTTAATTCCTTAGAGTAGGTAGATTCTCCTGGATACTTGCTCTTTTCAAAACAAACAAATACAACAACTTTTCGCACTCACACTTTCTAAAAGTTTTCAAACAAATTTTTCATACACTCTTGAGGACTGATACAAGAGTTACTTAGAAAATTTTCAAACGAAACTTTTTTTCAAAACCCACACACACTCGAAAAGCAAAAAATTTTGAAAACATAAGAGCAAGTACCTAAGAGCCAGTGGATAACCACGGATAGAAAGGGTGCTAACACCTTCCCTTTCTATAAATCTACCTCCCGAACCGAGAAACATTCTCGAATAAGGAATTTTGCTGTGCTTTTGTCCTTTCCATGTTGGAGAACATAAAAGACGGTGGAGACTCTTGCTTACCGCGACATTTCGCGAAACCAGCTTAAAAAACAGTCAGTTCTATTTCCACCGGTCACAGAACTGGCGACTCTGCTGGGGACTTAATAAAGTGAGGTGTACCTTAGTAATAGTTCATCATCATGTTTTCAATTGCTTGATCTGTTTGCTTTAAAATTACGGGCCTGTTTTGGGAGTTTCATAGATCCTAACCCGGATCTGGGGGATACCTCTTAGAAAGTAGCAACAAACTGTGAGGGAACTGTGCAGGGTATACCGACACGGTTGAAGCAGTTTGCTATGTTGATGTGGCACTTTGGTGAGTACCGGTAACCCTTGAGTCAAGTCAAGGAGAGTACGGGGCCGCCGCGTGGTGTCGTGAAGCATCAACTGACCTTAGGAACCTTACTTGACCATCCTGGCCTCTTTAGGGGTAGTGAGATGACCGACTTTGGTGCAGTCCGAAGTTGGTAGATACTCGATACTACACTCATTGAGGGTTGTTTTCTTGGAATATTTTGATCGCCAGTTCAGTGGCTAAATCAAAACAATGAACATAGAAAACAACCCAATGATATTGAGCTCCTTAGAACTCGGTTACTTTTGATAGGACAAGTTTTGAGCCCACCAACTTCAAGAGGGTAGTACCTAGACCTCATGTTGGCCTAAACTCTAAGGGCTATTGTTGTGTGACTTGTGTGCTTTCAAACTTGACTACTTGCATGTTCTTATTATCTGACACATGAGTTCCTCGCAGGGTTTGTTTACAGTCCTTAATCTGGGCTCATAACAGGGTTTACTTACATCACTCCATGCATAGCATAACATCATACCATCATACCATTGCATACATCCTGCATAAGGACTAACCCATTTCAAGGATCTCAAGGGTTTTGTGATGCAGGTCATTATGAATCAAATGTCCAGCAAGGGGTAAAGGGGATTTATTTTCCCCTAGCCAAGGTTAATGACTTGAGTCAGGGGCTATGACCCACTCGATTTGGTAAGCCTTGACTCTTGAAGAAGGACTCTCATCAACATGAAGTTCCTTCAATCAAGCTACCCAACTTCAAATTCTAACAAGTTTCTCTGTTTACCCCGCGAGATCCTTGAAAACATCGCATGCATACATACATATCATTGCATTACAGGTACTCTGTTCTACAGGTTGCTTAATCTTCTTCGCTGTTTATTTCAGCCATCATCATGAATCCTGAATCATCCAATGAACAAGCTATCAAGGCCCTCCAGACCCAGAACGCCCAGTTCCAGGAGCTGGTCGTGAGCTTAGCCCAGGGACAACAGGAATTGAAGACCTTGCTTTTGAAAAAGAAGAATAAGAGGACTGTTTTGTTCAACCCTAGACGCAGATCTGGGAATACACTGCGGAATGAAGCTGAGCGGACTACTCCATCTGTTGGGGAAGACAGTCACCAAGAGGGAAGGGTTCCTAGTCCCGTAGTCTCTGACACCGAGACAGATTTCAATGATGAACAATACCCTCCTGCTGAGGACAGGTACAAGCAACTAGAGGACCGTCTAAATGCCATGGAGATTCAACAGGTGCCCGGGTTGGACTTTGGAGACCTAGGCTTATCTTCTGGGGTGGTGATCCCTCACAAGTTCGAGGCACCTGCCTTTGCAAAGTACGACGGGACTTCCTGTCCTAAGTTGCACCTCCGTTCATACGCAAGGAAGATCCAGCCCTACACGGCAGACAAGAATCTATTGATCCATTTCTTCCAGGAAAGTCTTTCAGGGACTCAGCTCGAATGGTTCTATCAGCTGGATGGAACCAGTATTCGTAACTGGGAGGACTTGGCAACTGCTTTTTATAAGCAGTATTAGTATAATGCCGACCTCGCTCCTACACGTACCCAACTCCAGGGTATGTCGCTAGGATCAGGTGAAGGTTTTAAGGAGTATACGCAAAGGTGGAGAGATCTGGCTGGAAGGGTGCAGCCGCCTTTGGCTGACCGTGAACTCGTCGACATGTTCTTGGGGACCCTGTCTGGTCCCTTCTTCAACCATCTGATTAGGAATTCTTCTGCTGGGTTTACAGATTTGATCTTGACCGGGGAGAGGATTGAAGCTGGTATCAAGGCTGGAAAGATTCAAGAAGCTGCACCGGCTGATGCTCATAAAAAGCCCTACAGTGGGAAGAAGGAGTCCAATGCTGTGCATAGTAAAAAGGGTCGCCATGATCAACATGTAGGGGCAACCCAGATCTTTAATCCTAGGCCTGCTCAACAAGGACAGGGGCAACAACGTAAGGAGGTCGCACCCAAGAGACAGTTCACTAGGATCAACATGTCACTGGATCAAGCGCTACAGCAAATGTTGAAGGCATGGCTGATTACCTTAAGGGCTCCTCTCCGGAATCCAAACACTTCTGCTCCTAACTATCATCCCAACGATAGGTGCGCATACCATTCTGATAGCCCGGGGCATACTACATACAACTGTTAGGCTCTGAAGAACAAGGCCCAAGACATGATTGACGCCGGAGAGATTCAGTTTGAAGCACCAGAGACTCCAAACATAATCACTGCTCCTTTTCCCAATCATTGAAGGCTTTTGTTTATTTGAATTTCCGAGTTGTATTTTTCTTTGCTTATACAAACAATTAATGTCATAGCAAACTCTTTTATTTCATTAATGCACTACATATGTCTGTTTTTGAATTAATCCAATTATTTTCACTATATTCAAATTGCTTTCATATTTTTTGTGATGATCAACGCTCGGTTAATAATTCTAAGCCTCTTGAGGGAGGATGACAAAAACGATACCATGATTTACAGTATGCTTTTGAACAGACCCCGCTGATGAGGTACAAGCATTGTTTCAAATTCTAAACACTGGAGTTATAAGGAAGATAATCCCTTGTCAACCCCTTCGAGCCAAAGAAGTAGGAGTTTTTCTTTTTGAAAATTAAAACCCTTAATCATAACCCGGGGCAGGGCAATTCTCTCAGCTGATCCAAGTGCACAACGAATGGCACCAAAGGAGCCCTTACAAAGCAAAAGACAGTGATGGTTCCGAATAATCATAAAGACAGGCAGTCATTATCTCCCAAAAATAAAAGCCCATTAAGTCAAAACCTATGAAGGAGACTTACAAAACTGGGGCATCCCGCTGACTGTGATCATGAAAGAAACAGTTCAGGCAGAAAACAGGGATAACACAATAAAAAAGAGAGAGGTCCAACAAACCCTCGACAAAAGGAATGACTGCCTATTCAAAATAAACTGTCAATATCCGAACCATCATTGGAACATCATAGCAAAGACTCAAACAAGGTCTGACGCGCGATCAACTGAGTTTAGGTTTGAAGAACATCACGAAGAGCGGGTGGGTACAGATAAATTTGAGCCTTTATCCTTCGTTTCTGAAACCGTGAACCAGGCCACGTTATAACCCTTAAAAGTCCTAGCTGAAGCATGGGTTAGTTCGAAAGCATACTGTTACAAAGGTATCCTGACTCCTTAGGGCTTGCGGTAAAATAACGAGTTGACATCACAGTTTTACAAAATTCACTTGTTTTTACTAAAAAAGATGCATTTTCAAAAACTTCGAAACAGACACGAGCTTTGCATTTTAATATAACATTGCTTGCATATGACTATTTGTTTGAACAGCATAGAAGTTCGCACGATGAATGTCTAATGAACAAAAGCACCTCCAATCAGGGGGGCATGGCATGATCATTGTCCATCATCTGGGGCAGTTAAGTCAAGATTCAGAGAATCTCTCAAAAGGCCAACCAACTTGGGGCAAATCTCCATCTGGATCACTTGGGGCATTGGAAGATCTTCTGGTAGTAGGGCAACGCAACACTACTGACAGGGGCACCTCCCTACATCCTGGGAGCACAAACGTAGTCAAAAGAAAATACTACGCATAAGAAAAGACCCGCTAGGTTGACACACCTAGGTAAAAATAAGGGATGAAATGAAAAAAAATCTGTACACCTGGCAAGTCGAAGACCTGAAAAGGCGGCTTGGGCAAAAATAGGTATCCTGTTGGATTGAAAACCCGAAAGGGCGGTCCAGGAAAAATTTAGGGATCAAAGCGTACGACTATGTCCCGTCGTCTTGTCACTTGCCTACCAGAAGAAGATTTGTCAATCGACAGTCATCAAGCACCTCCACAAGGTATCTTCTTCTCTCGCAGAAACTGGGGCAATAAGAATTGTCTGAACGGTACAGCTGCTCTGTCCTCCAAGGTACCAAGGAAAGTTCGGCTGAAGAATGTAACCAGAATACCTTCACTCCCCGCAGAGTAAGACAAGATTCAGCAATACTCTCTCCAAGCAGAGTTGGTCTCCCGTCAGCCCTGACAAGGTACAATATCTCCAACAATTCAACAACGCTCTCCCCAAGCAGAGTTAGTCTACTATCAGCCTTAAGGAAGTTGGGTATCCCCAGAAAATCTCAATATTCCCCAGCGGAGTATACAGATGTTCCTAAGCTAGCATCCCCGGCAGTCTTAATATAAGATTGTTCCCCGGCGGAACACCAGACATCCCAGTGGAGCCACTCCCCAGTACAGTCTCAAAAAGCCTCCCCAGGAAAGTTGAATTAATCTCCCCAGTAGGAATCTTATCCCCAGTAGATTCTGGAAGCTTACCCCTGCAGAGCACGAACACGTCTCCCAGACTTTATTCAAAGGTTATTCTCCACCAGAGCTTATAACTGGGTTATCCTCAGCTAAAAACCACGGAAAGATCCTCCTCGGCGAAGTTCTTCCTATCCCCAACAGAGTTCGTCAAATCTTCCAACAGAACTTATCAACGGTATCCCCAGCGGAGTTATCATCAAACCTCAGCGAAGAATCTCCTCCCATAGAGTATTCCCCGCAGAGTAATCTCTTCGCCAAGTTTATTCCCCAACGGAGTCATCTTCTCCTACCAGTTTATTCTTGCAACCATCATCCCCAGCGGAAATGAAGAACTCTACTCTTCAACCTCAGCCCAGGATTCAACTTCCCGGCGTTTGTCAAGGATTTATTTTCCTAGACGAAGATACATTCATAGACATTCATCACATTATCATACACCATGACGCATGCATATACGCATCATACAACACAAATCTCATTTATTTTTGAGAACATCTTAAAATCATGCAGTTCATGCATCATGACATTGCATACAACTGATGTTTTGCCTTTTCAGGAAAAAGGTCAATCCAAAGACGGTTACTATCAACTGTCGCAATTCCAGATTCGATACCTGTATCTAGCCAGGGAACATCTACATTAAAGAGATTAAAGAGATAGCTGGGAAATGCTCCAGACATGGATGTTATTCTTTTGCTTATTCAGATTTTCTCTTCAGAGATAGCTTAGAAATGCTCCAGATATGGATGATGTTCTTTTGCTTATTCAGATTTTCTCTTTAGAGATAGCTTAGAAATGCTCCAGAGATAGACGTTATTCTTTTGCTTATTCAAGAGTTTCCTTTCAGATATAGCTGGGAAATGCTCCAGATATGGATGCTGTTCTTTTGCTTATTCAGATTTTCTCTTCAGAGATAGCTTAGAAATGCTCCAGAGATGGATGTTATTCTTTTGCTTATTCAAGGGTTTCTTTTCAGATATAGCTTGGAAATGCTCCTGAGATGGATGCTGTTCTTTTGCTTATTCAGATTTTCTCTTCAGAGATGGCTTAGAAATGCTCCCGAGATGGACGTTATTCTTTTGCTTATTCAAGAGTTTCTTTTCAGATATAGCTTGGAAATGCTCCAGAGATGGATGCTATTCTTTTGCTTATTCAGATTTTCTTTTCAGATATAGCTTGGAAATGCTCCAGAGATGGATGTTGTTCTTTTGCTTATTCAGATTTTCTCTTCAGAGATGGCTTAGAAATGCTCCCGAGATGGACGTTATTCTTTTGCTTATTCAATAGTTTCTTTTCAGATATAGCTTGGAAATGCTCCAGAGATCGATGCTATTCTTTTGCTTATTCAGATTTTCTCTTTAGAGATAGCTTAGAAATGCTCCAGAGATGGACGTTATTCTTTTGCTTATTCAAGAGTTTCCTTTCAGATATAGCTGGGAAATGCTCCAGATATGGACGTTATTCTTTTGTTTATTCAGAGTTCTTTTCAGAGATGGCTTAGAGATGCTCCCGACCCAGACGCTATTCTATTGCTTATTCAGATTCAAGCTTCTAAAAGACAACTTAGAGATGTTCCAGCCCGGACGCTATTCTATTGTTTAGTCCAGATTCATTCAAAAGACAGTCCAGATATGATCCAGATTCGGATGACATTCTATCACTCATTCAAACACAGTATGGATATACCCCAGACGCAGCGGTCATTCTACTATTTATTCAGACGTCAGCAATTAGACACGGACTAGATATGCTCCAGACACGGAAGCGATTTTATTTCTTATTCGGACGCAGCTACCCATTACAGTTCCAAATGGCATCTATAAGCCCATTCCCGACAAGGTTCTGTCACATCTCCATATGGAATCTATAAGCCCATCCTCCTACTCACCATCTCTCTAAATGGCATCTGTAAGCCCATTCCCGCTGTCACACTGTTGATACTCTACTATGTGAGTGCAAATTTCTGGGCACTCTAGTGTTCAATCATCTTCCACCTTCGGATCACGAAAGGCACGCAAGCCAATCTACATCCTCAGGTCTAAGAAGATTGAACAGGGGCAACTGTTGTACCCCAAAATTTGCCCTCCCATATTCTTCAAAGTTTTGACAAGCATCACCTCAAATGGTTCAAAGTCTACTCAAGGGTTGCACAGTCAACCACCCTCCTAAGCCAGTCAAACTAGGGTTTTGGTTCCTGCAAGGAAGTTGAGGTTTTCAAGGGCTCAATCAAGTCCCACATGCTCATATACATTGTCAAGCACCTACATGTCAAGTTTCAGGGCTCACAAAATCAAGTTGCACAGTCAAAAACCCTAATTGCTCCACAATCAACTGCAGGGGCAAAATGGTCATTTGGCAGTCAAAAGTCCAAATTTTTGGTCAACATCTCATTTTGAAGCCACAATCATCATTTGGTCAAATCTTGACCATGATTTCACAAGAATGGCTCAAAAATCATCAAGATGCAAAAGTTTCTATTTTTGGACAGCTGAAAAGTCGACTGTAACTTGACCAAGGCATAACTTTTTCATGGTTCATCAGAAAAATCCCATCCAATGCTCATTTTGAAGGGGATGACATTTCCTACAATTCATCTTCACATTCCAAGTCCAAGAAATGCTCTCACAAAAAGTTATCAATTTCAACATTATAGGTCATTTTCAAAAGTCAACAAAAAGGCATTTTAAGTCAAAGACCATAACATGAGATTGGTAAATTCAAATGACATGGGACCAAAGGCATTGGTTAGAAGACTTCAGGACCTTTCCAAAATGTCCAAGAACATGTTCATATGATCAAAATTGAGCAAGATATGCATTGGAGAAGTTGGGAAATTTTTGTGAAATGGCCAAAGTCAACTACCCATGAAACTTCATTTTTTGAAAAAAAGGGCCCACTTTTTCCACTTGGTTCAGCCTTGCCATGCCTCCCACGTGTCCCATGATTTATTTCAAAATTAAAAATTAATTTTTCTATTTTCATTTAATTTTATTTGATTTAATTCATTTTAAATCTTTAAAATTCAAATAAAAATCAAGAAAATTAATTAAGGGATATCTTTTGGTTTGAATAACTTTGATACACCATAATTCACATGCCAATTTCGTGTAAGACCTATTTCAAGCATGAAATTCAAATTTGGAGCAAATATGGCAAGTTGTTTCAATGGTGATTATGGAGAAAATCAAAACTTCATTAAAAGGCTTTAAGGCTCATGATGTTGATTGATTATCATTCAGAAACATATATGCAATTGGTCCATACCATTTACAGGAGCTAGAACTCTCTAAAACGGCCAAACAAATTTCCAAAATTCCAAGGAAAAGTGTGAAACTGAAAACCACTTTGCAGCATAATTCCAACCTCTCCTTTGATCCAAACACACTCCTAACCCTTCCAGGAACCTTTTGCAATCAGAACTAAGCGCCAAAGCTCAAGAAACTGCCCAGAATAAACTCACGGTTTGCAATTTTTTTCTAGAATTGAAACTCCATTTTTACGCATCATTAATTCATTTTGATCATTGTTATGCATTGCTGACATCGTTACGAAGCTTTCTATGTATTTTAATTTGATTATAAGGCTCTAAAACGAAAGTCACCATTGTTGAGTTCTAGGTTTTCAAAGTTTGTTATTTGGGGTTTTTCACATAGTGCAAAATCAGAACTCCAAACATGCATGGTTGAAATCAGCGTGACAAGACGGATCTAAAACACACCTCGCGCCCAATTTATATTGCACGAGCGCCTAATCGCTATTTTCAAATGCTTGCATTTTGTGGGGGTTTAAAACCCCCGCTATGTGTTTTATGTTTTGCAGGAAAAGGTTGAAGACGAAGGGCGTGGCAACAAGGGATTGGTGCATTCAAATAAACGCGCGGATTTTTTGATTTCCAGAATAACGTTTGTTTTTCACATTTAATTTTCTTTATTTATTATGTGTACAAACTAACGCGCTTGGTGTAGTGGTTGGCCAGGTGCCTTGCAAGCGTTGGGACCTGGGTTCGATCCCAGGTCCCCACCAAATTTCATATTATTTTTCTTCCTATGCTTGTGTGCAGCGTCTCATCAAATAATCCACCATAGACTCACACATCCAACATGCCATGTGTCCTCAGACAGTCATCCAAAGGCTAGGAGAGGGAGGAATACCATGTTCCAAGTCAAACGCGCTCTGGACAATCAAGGAGAGTCAAACGTGGCTTCTTAATGGGCCAGAATTCAACACACCTCCTATTTGGCCCAAACCACCCCCCCCCCCCCCCCCCCTTTGGGTTTGCATTTTTTTCTTTTTTATCTTTTATTTTTACCTTTTATTAACAATTAACCAATTAATGTTTTCATAAAAAATAAAAAAAGAACTAACATTATTAATTTCATTTCATTTTTTGTAAATAAATATTAACAAATAAAATAGTTTAATTAGGCAACTTTAACTTTTTTTAAATAACAAAAATAATTTAGAATTAGGTTAACTTAGAATTTTAATTCTTTTATTTTATTTCATAAAAACATAAAAACACAAAAAAAATCTTTTCTTTTAATAAATTAATTAATTAGTAATTAGGCTTTATTTAATTAATTGCATTTAATTCAAAAAGGAAAAAAATTCAATTCTTTCTTAAAAAAGGGTCAAAACCCTTAGGACGTCCCGATTCATTCTTTCGCGCGCAATTTATTTTAATTCATTATATTTATGTAACTGCTTCAAGAATGTAATAGTAATTAGGTTTATTGCTTTCTTTACTTTCCGCACTTTTATCAAAACGGGTCTTTGTTTTTTGGCGATGTATAGACCCGCGCCTTGTAATAGCGTAGAATTTATATTTCCGCAATTTACTTTCCGCACCCCTAACTGTTAAATGCATGAAAGAATGTATGTAAATAAAATTAACCCGTAGCTCACAAATAACATGTACAAGATAAACATTAACTGAATACAACACACATGCACATGCCACTTCTAGGGTACGCCTCACTCGTTGCCTCGAAACGTGGTCATCAACTATAGGGTGTCTTAGAGGTCGCCCTTTGTCTAAAGATCCAGTTTCCTCGAAACGGTTGCCTCGGATAAAAGGATCTATGACATTAGGGTTATTTCTAAGGTGTCCTACCATTGCTTTGGTGACCATACTGTCCCGATAATCGAATTGACCCGAACACCTCCAACGACGGTGCTACCTACCTCTCAATGGTGGGGATAGCACTATCTAAAGGACTCTTACACAGCTTAATTCCTTAGAGTAAGTAGATTCTCCTGGATACTTGCTCTTTTCAAAACAAACAAATACAACAACTTTTCGCACTCACACTTTCTAAAAGTTTTCAAACAAATTTTTCATACACTCTTGAGGACTGATACAAGAGTTACTTAGAAATTTTTCAAACGAAACTTTTTTTCAAAACCCACACACACTCGAAAAGCAAACAATTTTGAAAACATAAGAGCAAGTACCTAAGAGCCCGTGGATAACCACGGATAGAAAGGGTGCTAACACCTTCCCTTTCTATAAATCTACCTCTCGAACCGAGAAACATTCTCGAATAAGGAATTTTGTTGTGCTTTTGTCCTTTCCATGTTGGAGAACATAAAAGACGGTGGCGACTCTTGCTTACCGCGACATTTCGCGAAACCAGCTTAAAAAACAGTCAGTTCTATTTCCACCGGTCACACTTAAGATCAATATTCGAGGAAACATATCTGAGGCAACCATTCCGAGGAAACTTTTCCGAACGGGACTTTGATATTTGTTTAGACAGGAGAGCGACCACTAAAATATCCTATACTTAATGACCGTTTACCGAAGGCAACCGAAGTGAGAGTATACCCTAGGAGTGCGCATGTGCGAGTGATTCTATTTCAAGTTATTATCTTTGTGCATTTAAGGTTTGCTAATCGTTTTAAATTTAACATACATTCTTGGCATGCAACCCTAATATCATACATCTAGCAGTTTAATATTTTGCGGAAATTAAAGTGCGGAAAGTAAAGCTACGCTATTACAAGGCTTCAAGTATTGATTACATAGCCAAAAACAACCCGTAAAAAAACGATAAATGAAAAGAAAAAAAAAACCTAATTAATCTATTACACCCTGTGAGCAATTACATCAATATGGTAAAAATAAATAAGCGCGATGAATCGAGAACGAGAGAGAAATAGGGTTTTGACCCCGTCTAACCTAATTGAAAGAAAAATTATTTTTATTGTTTTTAATTATTTTTTAAGAAAAATAAGGTTTGAATTAAATATGCAAAAACCTAATTACTAATGAAATTAAATTGGATAAAATTAAATTACATGACCTATTTTTCTATTTTGTTATTTTTAAGAAAAAGAAAATAGAATTTAAATTAAACAAAACCCTAATTTCTAACTTGTTTTAATTTATTTACAAAATAATTAAAGTTACCTTAAAATTAAATAAACTAATTAAATTAATTTTTGTATAAAAAAATTCTAAATCTAATTGGATGAAAATTGATTTTATGGTTTTTTATGAAAAAAAGAATTAATTTGGTGTTAGTAAAAATAAATTAAATGAATTAATTAAAAAAATTTAAAAGAAAAGAAAAAGAAAAAGGGCCTGAAATCAGTAATTTGGAGGTGTGCAAATAGCAATTCTGGGCCCAAACCAAATGGTCCACGTTTGACTTCCTGGATTCCATGCTATGCGTTGACTGAAGCTTTTGGTGGATCATCACATGATAGCCTTCAGATCTGGCCTGTGGACATCTGATTAGTTGGATGATGATGGTCCATGGTGGTCATCGCACCTATACGCGCGCCTAATCAAGCAATGAAAAATAATATGAAGTACACGGGGGACTTGGGATTCGAACCCAGGTCCTGTGACTTTTTCCACTAGCCTTGTTACCAACTGAGCTGCGTGCCTTTATTGTACATATAATAACAACAATTAATAATATGTAATAATGCAAGTTAGTGGGGAAAAAAATAAAAAATGCGCCAGAATTCAAATGGACGAATGAGATAGAGCCACACATGTCATCTTCTTCCTCTCTCCGTTGGTAAAAGTCATAGACATTTACCTACGGACAAATGTCAGTCACTACAACCTTTTCTTGTTTCAAAATCTCACATGGTCATGATAAATGGAGTCTAAGGCCATGAGTCAAACCGCCTTGGCCTGCTGAGCATTATGGTGCCCTTCTTGTGGACCAATTTTGCCTGTGTAAGAAAAACCCAAAACACAACAAAGAACCCTAACAATGGTGGATTCCTATACAGCTAACAATAATGCAATTAAATGGTACTGGCAGCTTGCAAACATGTTAGGGATTCAGAATATGCTATTGAAACATGATATATATGCAAGAAATTGGATAATCGAATATGAAAAATATACCAAACTGTGATGACTATACGTCTCGTTTCTGGGCTTGGGAGGGCTGGCAAATGATTGAATCTGCTTCAGAGAAGGTCTAGGAGTGGATTAGCTGCTTCAAATTGCCTTGAATCTTCCTCTAACTAGTAATTCGAACCAACACTTTTGAGTGATTTTTTTGAATTCAGTTCTGACCTCTCACGCCTCCAAAACCTTGTTCTTTCTGGCTGCAATTGTTCACTATATACCAAGGGATGAATTAGGTTTACAAATATGATCTCAATCTTTGACAATTATGATTTGTGATCTTGATTTGATTTCCATGAAATTCCTTCCAAAATAGGCCAAAGTCAATATTTTTGTGCCCACCTATGCCTTGCACGAATTGATCCACTTGCTAGCTGTATGTGGGACCTGAAATGTGCACAAGATCTTGAGGTTTCATTGATTTGGATTTTTTCATGATTTGTTTTGATTTAAATTGATTTAATTGCAATAAAAATCAAAATAAATAGCAAAAATAAGATAAATACAAGTGGAAAGAGCTAGGGCTCGTGGACCATGCTACCAACTCAAAACAAGTGCAAAAAGTTAGGCCCATTTGATAAAAATTGCAATTTGAGGCACTTTTGACTTTTGGTAATTTTGCAAAAAAGGTCAACTTCACCAATGCATAACTTACTCAATTTTAACTCTTTTAAGGTGTTCTTGGACTTTTTAGAAAGCTAAATATGTCCTATAAGCAACTCATTTGGTCCCATATCAATTGAGTCTTCCATGTTCATGTATGAAGCTTTGACAAAAAAGGTGTTTTTGTTGACTTTTCAAAATGACCTATAATGTCCAAATTCATAACTTCTTGTGAGTGCATATTTTGAACATGGGAGATGAAGATGGATTGTAAAGCATTGCATCCTATTAAAAATGAGCTTTGGATGGGTCATTTCTAATAAAGTATGAGAAAGTTATGCTTGGTCAAAGTTGAGTTGACTTTTCCTACAAAATCCTAATTTAGCAACTTTTGATTCTTGATGAATTGTGAGCAACCCTTGATGAATCATGATCAACCCTTGATCAAATGATGTATAATACTTCAAAATGAGGATGTTGACCAAAAATATTGAAGTTTGATTGTATGTGGGCCACAGTTGACTTTTGCCCTAACATGGTCGATTTTCAGGCCTTTGAGCAATTGACTGAGCAAACTTTCTCTGCAAGGCTTGAAAATTGACATGAATGATCTTGAGAATATATTAGGACAATGATGAGAATTTGAGATCCCTTGGACCCAAGTATCTTGATGTAACATGAAACCCTAATTTGAGCAACTTGAGGATCTTTCTTGAAATGTTTTGAGAAATATGGGAGGGAAAATTTTGGGGTACAACAATAACTATGGATTAAAAGGGTGCCAATACATTCCATTTTCATAATCTACCCCCCCCCCCCCCCCGAACTCAAGAAATAATCTCGAAATGTCTTTCCTGTTCTTTTCAGCCTTTCCTTATTGGATAAAAGAAAAGTCGGTGGAGACTCTTGCTATCCGTAAAAATTGCGATCAAACGCAAAACACCCAAGTCAGTTCTCCCACCATGTTACAGAACTGGAGACTCTGTTGGGGAATCTGTTTAAAAGTGGGGTTACCTTAGGGTTAGATCACCTTTACTTGCTTTCCTTGTTTGATTTGCTTGCTTTACATTATGGTTCCTTGTTTGGGCTTGTTTTGGATCCTCTACCCGGATCTGGGGAACCTTTTAGGTTAGTAGCAATAGATTATGGAAACTGTACGGCATAGACCGATATGGTTGAAACAATGGCTATGTTAGTGTGACACATTTGTTGGTACCGATATCCCTTGTGTTGAATCGAGGAGAATACGGGGCTGCTATATGGGTCGTTAAGCATCAATTGACCTTAGAACCTATAATTGACCAACTTGGCCATAGGAAGTAGTGAGATAACCGGTTTCGGTGGAAAGTTGAAAATTGGTTAATACTCGATACTACACTCATTGATATTGGACTTTTGGGATATCTCGGCCGCAGGAAAATATTGATTATGCTGAGACAATGCCTAAAAGAAAGGTCAGTGATATTGAGATCCTTTAGAACCCATTTACTTTCTACGACATGTTGAGCCAACTAAACTTCAAGAGGGTACTTACCTACAAACCCCATGCAAGCCTAAACCTAAGGATTTGTTTGCTTTGTGTATATATGACTATATGTACATAACAACTTACTTGCTTTGCATACTTGTACATAACATCATAACTTCATACCATAGCATTTTAAATAACCATTTCAAGGATCTCAGGGGCCTATGATGCAGGGTCGCGTTGAACCAGACGTCTATCAAGGAGAAAGAGGATTTATTTTCCTCTAACCAAATGTTGTCAAGACCAAAGAACGGTAACTTGAGTCAAGGGCTATGCCCCACTTGACATGGTGAGCTTGATTCTCGTGGAAGGAGATCCACCGATACGAAGTTCTCCAATCAAAGCTGTTGATCAACATTCAAATTCTAACATCTTCTTGTGTTTACCCCGCAAGATCCTTGAAAACATTGCATCCACATATCATGCATGTCATCATAACAGGTTATCCCGTACAAGCTTTCTCATCTGCTTGCTGTTTATTTCAGTAAGAGATGGCTCTACAGCAAACAGTTAAAGATCTCCAAGCTCAAAATGCTCAGTTCCAACAAGCGCTCATGAACTTGGCCAAGGGGCAGGAAGATCTGAAAACACTTTTCACCAAAGAGAGCAAGAAGAAGAAAAAGTTTGTCACCCTCAAAGTGAGGATAAGGTCCAAGGGGCATGCCCATCTAGCTCAAAAAGAATATGTTTCTTCTAAAGAAGAAGACAGTCAAGAAGAGGAAGCTAGAAGATTAGAGCTAACATAGCTACTGATGATGATGATTCTTCTGAGGAGCAGTAACCACCGGCGGATGAAAAATACAAACAGCTTGAAGACAGACTAAAAGCTGTGGAGGTCCAAGCTGTGCATGGCTTGAACTTAGGAGACATGGGTTTGGTTTCTGGAGTGGTCATCCCACCAAAATTCAAAATCCCTACCTTTTCCCCGTATGATGGAGTCTCTTGCCCTAAGATGCACCTAAAGTCTTATGTCTGTAAGATTTAACCATACACAACTGATCAGAAGTTTTGGATCCACTTCTTCCAAGAGAGTATAGCTGGAGCGCAACTTGAGTGGTTCTATCAATTTGAGAGTTCCCACATTCACACATGGGAAGATCTAGCTGCTGCATTTTACAAGCAGTACCTATACAACGCTGATCTTGCACCAACTCGTGTGCAATTGCAAAATATGGCCATGCGTTCCAACGAGGGCTTCAAAGAATACGCCTAAAAGTGGAGAGACTTGGCAGGAAGGGTGTAGCCACCCTTAATTGACAGAGAGCTGATTGACATTTTTATGGTAACTTTGACGGGACCTTTCTTCAATCACCTAATCGGAAGCTCTTCAGTCGGGTTCACCGAGATAATACTAATGGGCGAAAGTGTCGAAGCTGGCATTAAAAGCGGTAAAATCCAATGGGGTGCATCTTCGAGTATAGGGAAACAACCTTTCATTGAGAAGAAAGAGTTTGATGCTACGTACGGTTAAAAAGGTCATAACCAAGGTAACCACGACCAGCACGTGGGGGCAGTTCTGATATCCAATCCTGCATCGGTGCAACAACGGTAGTAGGGGCATCAGCGTAAGGAGGTTATGCCTAAAAGACAATTCACTAAGATCAACATGCCACCCGATCAAGCGCTACAACACATGTTGAAAGCATAGTTGATTACGTTAAAGGCTCCTTTCTGGAACCCCAACACTTCTTCTCCTACCTATCATCCTAATGAAAGGTGCGCATACCACTCTGATAGTCCTGGACACGACACGAACAACTGTTGGGCTCTGAAGAACAAGATCCAAGACATGATTGATGCCAAGAAGATTGAGTTCGACCCTCCAGGGACTCCCAACGTAATCACCGCTCCCATGCCAAATCATTGAGTGTTCAAGTTCATTTTGAATTTTCAATTATAATTTCTTTTGTTGTTCAAACACTTATCTATTAATGTTAAACTCTGTTTCATTAATGCATTGCATATGTTTGTCTTGAATTCATCCATTCGTTTTCACTATATTTAAACTATGCTTTTTTACTCCCTTTATATTAAACTCTTGTCTTAAAAGTTGCAAGCCTTTAGAGGGAGGATGACGAAAACAATGCCATAATCTCATACAATATGCTTTTAGATAGACCATGCTGACAATGTACATGCGTTCCTTCAAAATCCTAAACACTGGAGTTATAAGGAAGATAATCCCTAGTCAACCCCTTTGAGACAAAGAAGTAGGAGTTTTCTTTTTTACACAAATTGAAACCTTTAATCAAAACCTGAGGCAGGGTAGTCTCTTAGTTAATTCAAATGTGCGTTCAGTCACAAACTTTCACTTCGTATACAACGAATGACATCAAAAACATTCCTATAGAATCAAAAGAAGGTGATGGTTCCCTATCACATAGGCAATCATTATCTCTCAAAAATAAAAGCCTACTAAGTCAAAACCTGCGAAGGAGACTTAAGGAAAACTGGGGCATCCCGCTGACTGTAATCTCAAAAACGAGAACAGTCAGGCAAAAATCAGGGATAATAAATAAAAAATGGAGGTCACTACAAATCCTCAAAAACATGAAAAATGTTGCAAAAAATGACTGCCTTCCGATAAACTAAACTTGTCTGAACCATCACCAAAACGTCATTGGAGTTCGAACGTACAATTAACTCAGTTTAGGACTGAAGAAAATCACGAAGAACGGGTGGGTACAAATAAAATTTAGGCCTTTATCTTTTTTTTCTTAAACCGTGAACCAAGCCACGCTACAACCTTTCAAAAGTCCTAATTGAAGCATAGGTTAGTTCGAAAGCATACTGTTAGAAAAGGTATCATGACTCCTATAAGGCTTACTCTAAATCCTGAGTTGAATTTTCTTACAAAAAATCTTTTATCCGCTAATGCGCATTTTCAAAACTTCATGACAAGCATAAACTTTGAATTATTTGAATATCGATGTTTGCATATGGCTATTTGTTTGACAACAGATAAATTCGCACGATGAATATCCAATGAACAAAAAACCCTCTCAATGAACAAAATCACTCCAAGTGGAGTGACACTTCCAATGAAAAATCTCTTATAAGCAAAGGGGCATGACATACCACTGTCCAACCCACCTGGGACAGTCCAGTCAAGATTCCAAGAAATATCTCAAGAAATGATGAATAACCAGGGGCAAGTCTGTATCTGAATCACTTGGGGCATCAAACGCGAATCCCGACAAAGGGTTACGTACAGTAAAAAATTTCCTGGAAGTTCCACAAACACTTGCTACTAGGGGCAATGACAAACCCCCTTGCAAAGTCCTTTTCATAGGATGGCCCCTAGCCAGGGCTTTAATCTCTGAAGACTTATCCCCAACTGAGTCGACCTCAAGAATCCTTGAGGATTTCTGCCAAAAGAAGACACATCTCCAACAGACTGGCAAGAGGGTTTATTTCCCCAACAAACTACAGATTCCCCAGCTTAAGTTTTCCGCTTTGAATATTACAAATCAAGGGACCATAACTCCTCTTCCCCAGTAGAATTTTCTACAATCCCCAGTAAGTTACTGCAAAGCCTGGACCTGACCAGATATCAGTTCAACTTCATCCTTTCTAGAAAGTTATTGCAAAGCCTGGAATCCGACCAGATAACAGTTATTTCACTCTCCCAAGAAATTTTCTGCGAAGCCTGGAATACGACCAGATAACAGTTATTTCACTCTCCCAAGAAATTTTCTGCGAAGCCTGGAATACGACCAGATAACAGTTAAATTAATCTTCCCCAAAATAACTCCCCAATACAGCAACAGACAACTGAGACTCCTAAACTCTTTTCTCCAAGCGGAAATCAACGTCCTCCACAGAGTTTTCTTCTCAAGCAAAGCCAACTTCCCCAACAGATTTCTCCTCAAACAACAAAAACAGGAATACCCAGCAGAAACATCCTAAAACAAAGTTTGAAGACACACGTACTCTTCAACAACAATCCGGGATTTAATAACTCCCCAACACTTGTCGAGGATTTATTTTCCAAGACAAAATTACATTCCAACAACATTTCATGCATGATAAATGCATACAACATAATCTCATTTATTTTGAGAAACATCATTACATAATGCATATCATACATCATGACATTGCATACAACTAACGTTTTACCTTTTCAGGAAAAGGTCAATCAATAGATGGATATCATCAACAATTTTCAACAGTTCCAGATTAATACTTGTAACAAGCCAGGAAAACTATCTGACAACAACTGATTGTAGATTAATACCTGTAACAAGCAAGGAAAGCTATCTACATGAGCAGGTTGAAGATTAATACCTGTAACAAACCAGGAAAACTATCTTTCTTTCTGAGGTCAGAGATTAATACTTGAAACCAGACAGGACAGCTATCTCAATGACCAACAAAAAAAAGTTCCAGATGAATACCTGTGACAAGCCAAGAAAACTATCTGAGAGCAACTGATTGTAGATTAATACCTCTAACATGCCAGGAAAGCTATTTACATGAGCAGATTGAAGATTAATACCTATAACAAGCCAGGAAAACTATATTTCTTTTTGAGGTCAGAGATAAATACATTAAACAAGACAGGGAAATTATCTACACGACCAGGTGAAACAATCTTACACGGGATCCTTCTCATACACTTTTCTAGAAACAGTTCAGATGTGATCCAGATATGGCTGACATTCTGATACTTACTCCAGATACCTTATAGAAACAGTTCAGATGTGATCTAGATGTGGCTGACATTCTGATACTTACTCCAGATTCCTTCTAGAAACAGTTCTAATGCGATCCAGATATGGCTATCATTCTGATACTTATTCTAGATTCTCTTATAGAAACAATTCAGATGTGATCCAGATATGGCTGACATTCTGATACTTACTCCAGATTCCTTCTACAAACAGTTCAGATGCGATCCAGATATGGCTGACATTCTGATACTTACTCCAGATTCCTTCTAGAAACAGTTCATTATGCGATCCAGATATGGCTGACATTCTGATACTTATTCCAGATTCTCTTCTAGAAACAGTTCAAATGCGATCCAGATATGGCTGACATTCTGATACTTACTCCAGATTCCTTCAAGAAATAATACATATGCGATCCAGATATGGCTTACATTCTGATACTTACTCCAGATTCCTTCTAGAAACAGTTCAGATGCGATCCAGATATGGCTGACATTCTGATACTTACTCCAGATTCCTTTTAGAAATAGTTCAGATGCGATCCAGATATGGCTGACATTCTAATACTTACTCCAGATTCCTTCTAGAAAAAGTTCACATGCGATCTAGATATGGCTGACATTCTAATACCTACTCTAGATTCCTTCTAGAAATAGTTCAGATGCGATCCAGATATGGCTGACATTCTGATACTTACTCCAGATTCCTTCTAGAAACAGTTCAGATTCGATCCAGATATGGCTGTCATTCTGATACTTACTCCAGATTCCTTATAGAAATAGTTCAGATGTGATCCAGATATGGCTGACATTCTGATACTTATTCTAGATTCTCTTCTAGAAACAGTCCAGGTGCGATCCAGATACGACCGGCATTCTGATACTTACTCCATCATTTTCCAAATACAGTCCAGATACGATCCAGACACGGATGTAATTCTGCTACTCATTCAACATACATTTCAAGCACAGTCCAGATACGATCCAAATACGGATGTCATTCTGATACTCATTCAGCATATTTCTCAAATACAGTCTAGATACGATCTAGATACGAATGTCATTCTGACACTCATTCAGTACATCTTTCAGATACGAGTCAGATATAATCCATTTATGGAGATTATTCTGGTACTCATCCCATTACATATACTATTTCAGTATAAATCAACCAGAGGTGATACTTCTTCAAAGTTTTTGTCACCAATCACTTTTAGATGGCATCTGTAAGCCCATCTTTAACAACTCCCTATCATTGCATCTTTAAGCCCATTCCCTACACAGTCAACTAACATATCATCTAGTGCAAATTTCTGGGCACTTTAGTGTTCAATCATCTTCCACCTTCAAGTCACGAATGGCAAGCTTGCCAGTCTAACTCTTCAGGTTTAAGAAGATTGAACATGGGAAGTTGTTGTACCCAAAATTTGCTCTCTCATTTTTCAAGGCCTTTCTCACAAGGATTCTCAAGGTTCAAGCTTGCACAAGTACATTGGGATTTTCCAGTACCAAGATTAAAAGGAAACTGTCAAAAAAGGAGAAAATAGATAAAAATAATATTTTGACAAATTTGGAAAAAAACAAGTGTTCTTCGATTCAGCTCCTTCGATTGGCCTTTTGGCTTTTTTCGATGCAAGCTTGGCTTGCGTCCTTCGACTGCATCCTTCGACTGGGTGTGGTCCTCTGGCACGTTGGTTTGGATTCACAAGGTACAAAGCCTCCTGTAGTCTCTTTCGATTCCAAGGAAAAAGGATCCTTTTTTGCATCCTTCGATTTGCACTTTTTCCTCCTATATGCCTCTTTCGAATTTGGATATTTTGGCCTCCTACATGCACATTTCGTTTGGGGATGTGGTTCCTTCAGTACAAGATACTGGCCACACCCTTTGTTTGGGCACATGAATCCTTCAGCACAAGGTTTTGGTTAAACCATTCGTTTGGGCATTTGAATCCCTTCATGTTTGCTTCGTTTGGGCACATGAATCTTTCAGTACATGCTACTGGTAACACCTTTCGTTTGGGCACGTTGGTTCCCTTCATGCAAGCTTCATTTGAACATAGATCTTTTGCATGTTGGCAAGAAGTCACAAAGCAGTGACCTTCTGCATACACCCTTTCGTTTGGGCATGTAGACCCCCTGGAAGGCAAGCCTTCGATTAGACAAGAGACACTTACATACAAAGCTTCAATTGGAGTTTTGATTCCCTTCGAATCAGCATATTACGAACCCAACTCTGGACCATTCAAAGCAAGCTTGTTTGAAGAACTTTGAGCAAATCTCATAGCCTTATCCTCCAAATCTTACTTGTCAGGCTATGTTTCTTCCAAATCTTTAAATAATCAGAAGCTTATACAAAGGATATAAGCTTTGTCTATTGGATAATACTATTCTTGGTTAAAATAGAAAAAGCTATGTACTTTTTTTCATAGAGTACTTTTATCACAAAAGAAGTTTCCAACTTGATTTTCGTCTAAACACAGGCAATGTCAAAAGCATAAGTCCAATCTTCTTCCAGCAGGCCCCCATTTGTACTGGAAACGTGGGAACAACGAAAAGGGACTGACTTGTTTCACCTTTAACCAAACCATGGTTTATTTTCATACAAACCTGGTTACTTCAAAACACCTTCAACCTTTTCTCTATAAATAGAGAAACATTTACAAGCTCAAGGGAGGATTTTTGGCCAGAGGAACGAATCTCCAAAATTTTCTCAAACACCATAAGTTCTCAAACACTTAAACTTTTGTGAAGACACAAACCCAAAATCCCAAACACTTGTCCTCTTCGAATCTAAAAGTTCCCTGTACCTTGTTCCCCTTCGAATCCAGCAGGAAGAACCCCACGCTCATTCTCCTCTTTCGAATCCAGCATCAAAGACCTAACCTCTGGTCCCTCCATTCGAATCAAGCAACATTCAAGGGAACCACTTCAAGGTCCAACATACCCTCCAGCCTCCAGCAAGGTAAGTTGTTCCAAACCTTGAGCTTTTCATTTCTTGTATAACATGTAAATAAGTTTTTCTTTCGTTTCAAGCATGTACATACCGTTGTTCTTTTCGTTTCCACCCTTTTAATATGTTTTCAGAGCTAACCCTTTAGTTTTGCTTCTTGTTTACCTAAACATGCATTAAGTATTAAACCGGTTGCTATTTAAGAGTTCAAACGAAAGAAACAGGAAACCGGAAGTATGAAACGAAGCCTCTGGTTTCCACACTAACCTCCAGGTCAAACGAAAGAGGCAACCAGAAGGCACACCATGCTGACTTCCAGGCCCAGACGAAAAGCATCTCTACACTGATTCTAGGCCCAATCGAAAGGCAGTCCCTCACTGATTTCAACCCCCAGCTGAAGGAGGAAAAATGGCAGATTGCATCTTGCACTAGTTCCAGCCCCAATCGAAAGACACGCCTACACTGGTGCCAGCCCCCAATCGAAGGATGCCAGAAAGTGCAGAATCAAAGGGTCTTCTGTTTCAATCGAAAGAATTTCATTCTTCTTGCTTTTATTTCATTTTTTCCTTTATATTTTCATGCAATTCAATATGGATGTAATAGTGTAGGATTTTATCTTTCTGCATTTTTATTAATTTTGTATGATTGCTAGTAAAATAGGGTATGTATGGCAAGATAAAAAACAACAAGTAGACCACCCTAATCAAAAACTAAAGGCATGCAAATTAAACACACTATTCATACATGCACCCTTAGGGTAATTCCACTTGTTTCCTCGGAAAAATAGTCATGTCCCTCGAATATGGGCGTTTTAGCAAAGACCCTCGATAAAAGATCGTAGTCCCTCGATGACTCTCAATATTGCCTTTGGTAAACGATCGAGTCCCTAAACGACATTGCTAAAATGTCCCATAGGTTGCCTTCTATGACTATACAATGACCAACGCCCGTCCCTTCACATCCAATGATGGGGCTTCTTACCAAATCAATGGTAAGATAGCAACATCTAAAGGAGGAGGAAAGGAACATTTAAGACCTTTTGAGTAGGTAGATTGCTCCTAGTTGCTCGCTTGCTCACAACAAAAACATTTTATACACCAACACTTTCATTTGAAACATTTTCAAAAGACAACACTTTGTATGCATTCTTATAGAGACGAGAATCATTACAAAGACACCTTTTCAAAATCACTTTCAAAAACAAACACTTCTTTGAACTATTTTCCAAAAAACACTTTGTATGTGTTCTTATAGAGACGAGAATTATTACAAAGGCATGTTTTCAAGATACTTTCAAAACCACACCATAAATTACACTTTCAAACAAAATTAAGTGATCTAGCAAGTAACTAAGAGCCCATAGACAATTATGCATGAAAATGGTGCTAATACCTTCCCTTTTCACAATCTACCCCCTGAACTCAAGAAATAATCTCGAAAGATATTTTCTGTTCTTTTCAGCCTTTCCTTACTGGATAAAAGAAAAGTCTGTGGCGACTCTTGCTATCTAAAAAAATTATGATCAAACACAAAACACCTAAGTCAGTTCTCTCACCGTGTTACAGAACTGCGACTCTACTGGGGAGTCTGTTTAAAAGTGGGGTTACCTTAGGGCTAGAACACCTTTACTTGCTTTCCTTGTTTGATTTGCTTGCTTTACATTATGGTTTCTTGTTTGGGCTTGTTTTTTATCCTCAACCGGATCTGGGCCACCTTTTAGGTAAGTAGCAATAGATTATGGAAACTGTGCGGCGTAGACCGATATGGTTGAAATAATGGCTACGTTAGCGTGACGCATTTGTTAGTACTGATATCCCTTGTATTGAATCGAGGAAAATATGGAGCCACTGAGCGGCGTCATGAAGCACTAACTGACCTTAGAACCTTAATTAAACAACTTGGCCATTAGGACGTAGTGAGATAACCGGTTTCGGTGGAAAGCTGAAAATTGGTTGATACTCGATACTACACTCATTGAGATTGGACTTTTGGGATATCTTGACCGCAAGAAAATATTGATATGCTGAGACAATGCCTAAAAGAAAGGTAAGTGATATTGAGATCCTTTTGAACCCATTTACTTTCTAGGACAAGTTGAGCCAACTAAACTTCAAGAGGGTACTTACCTACAAACCCCATACAAGCCTAAACCTAAGGATTTGTTTGCTTTGTGTATATATGATTATTTGTACATAACAACTTACTTGCTTTGCATACTTGTACATAACATCATAACATCATACCATAGAATTTTCAATAACCATTTCAAGGATCTCAAGGGCCTATGATGCAGGGGCATGTTGAACCAGATGTCTATAAAGGGGCAAGAGGATTTATTTTCCTCTAAGCAAATGCCGTCAAGACCAAAGCACGGTAACTTGAGTCAAGGGATATGACCCACTTGACATGGTGAGCTTGATTCTCGTGGAAGGATATCCACCGATACAAAGTTCTCCAATCAAAGATGTTGATCAACGTTCAAATTCTAACATCTTCTTGTGTTTACCCCGCAAGATCCTTGAAAACATTGCATCCTGTAATATGGTGGCAGAACCAACTGTTTTGAAATGCTGGTTTGTGTTTTGCGTTTTTTGTTCGCAAAATGTCGCGGTAAGCAAGAGTCGCCACCAACTTTTATTTTATCCAATCATGGAAAAGGATAAAGAACAGAAAAAAACCTTTTTTTGAGATTTCTCTGAGTACGGGGGGTAGATTATAGAAAGGGAAGGTGTTAGCACCTTTTCTATCCATGGTTTTCCATGGGCTCTTAGGTACTTGCTTATCTTTTTAAATTGCTTGTGTATGTGCTTTGTTTTGAAAAGTTTGACTTTATTATAACCCTTGTATCAGTCCTCAAAGGTGTGACAAAGTTGTTTTGAAAATTGTTTTGAAAATGTGTAAGTGTGAAGAGTTTTGATTTGAGCAAGTACCTACTAGCATCTACCTACTCGAAAAAAGATTGGTTCTATTCTTGTTTCCTTTAGACAGTGCTATCCTACTATTGAGAAATAGGTAGCACCACCATTGGAGTTGTAACGGTCAATTCGAAAGGGACGTACGATCACTAAAGCAATGTTAGGACACATTAGTAATAACCCTAGAGTTTTAAGATCATATTCGAGGCAAAATTTACGAGGCAACGTTCGAATGGGACATTTAATCTTTTCAGGCTGGAGGGAAACCACTAAGACACCCTTTACTTAATGATCGTTTACCGAAGGCAACCGAAGTGTGAGTATACCCTAAGAGTGACACGTGCGAGTGATCTGTTTTCAATTATTTAGTCTTTGCACATTAGGATTTTCTAACTGGATTAATTTGTCATACATTCTTAGCATACAATCCTATTAGAATACATCTAAACAGTCAAATATTTGTGAGAATTAAAATGCGAGAAAGTAAATCTACGCTATTACAAGGCTTCGGGGAGGGGGATTAATTACATAGCCAAAAACCCGGAAAAAGCGATAAATAAAAAGTCCTAGATTAAACTATTACAAAACATGAGCATTTACAGAAATATCGGCAAAAATAATAATACGCGCGCAATGAATCGACTACGAGACAATTAGGGTTTTGACCCTTGACTAAACCAAATTGTAATTAGTTTAAAAAAAAAGTTTTGTTTTGTTTTGTTATTTTAAGACAAATTAAGAAATTATTACATTAAAAGAAAATTCTAATCCTAATTAATTTTAAATTAAGAAAAAATAAATTAATTCATCTAAAAGCCTATTTTTGTATTTTTTAATTTATTTGAGAAAAAGAGCAAAATGAAATTAAATCAAAAGTTTAACCTAATTTCTATTTTGATTTTATTTTTGAAAACAAATTAATTTTCCTAATTTAAACTAAATTAAATTAATTTTGATAAAATAAAAACTAATCCTAATTTTTGATGAATTATTGATTTTACGGTTTTTGTGAAAAAACTAATTAATTTTCCAATTAAATAAATAAAGGAAAATAAAGAATAAAAAAAAGGTAAAGAAAAAGAAATAAAGAAAAGTTAGTAAATGGGCCTGGTGGTGTTTGCTGAAAAAGGGGGGTTGGAATTGAATTTCTTGGCCCAAATGGTTAAGACCCGTTTTAACTTTCCCTGATCCAATGCATACGTTGACCTGGGGCGTATGGTGGTCCTCCAAGGGTAGCACATTGATCTGGAGCGCTAATGAGTTGAATGGCCAGATCCTGATGGTACATGGTGGGCCTCTTGATTTGTAAAGCGCTGGACTGCCTATTGAAAAATAACATGAATAAAGGTTGGGACCTGGGAATCGAACCCAGGCCCTTTGCACTTTTCCCCTGCACGCTTGCCAACTGAGCTGTTTGGCTTGGTTGAATATATAATGAAAACAAAATCTAATATATGAAAAAAACATGGTTAATGGAAAAACACGCTGAAATTTAAATGAACCAATCAGTGAATGCCACGCATCCATCTTCTTCCTCCCAACCGTCGTTTTTGGTAACAACACCTTTACCTACGGTTGACTTACTGTAGCTACAAACCTGCGTATTTTAAAAACTCTCCACAAGCAATATAAATGACCATGGCTGGCACCAATCAACTCATCTCATCCTCACGAGTCTCATCGTACCAGAATCAACATCCAATTTCACCTATCCTGCAAAGCCCTAAAACTTAACACGAAACCCTAGCCATGGAATTTTGTCATACAATCACCAAAAACACAATTGAATATGATGATTAGCTTGCAAACATGTTAAGGAACAAGAATTGCAGTCAAAACGTACAAATGGCGTATAAATTGATGAAAACGAAAACGAGTTTGGAAGCAAATCGTGATACCTGTAACTTACAATTCTAGGCATGAAAAGGCTTGAAATTAATTGGAATATGCTCCTGGGACGTCCAGCAATCTATTGGCAATGTGAGAATGGCACGATTTGGTCTCTAATATGGAAATTGGATCACCACTTTTCTTGAAATTTTTTGAGTTTTGTTTGCCTCTTTCACGACTGCTTAACCTCTCTCTATGCCTTGGCTTGTTTCTGTATATGTAATACAACCTATTAGGTCAACAAAAACAACCTCAATCTTGCTCATCATGGAGATTTGATTTGGTCTTTCAGGGCATATGATTTCTTTCCAATTTTGCTCAAATCCAATCTTTTTCCAACCAAATTGGCCTTGCATGAGTTGACTCTCAATTGACAGCATATAGGATCTTCTTTCAATGCAAAAATCATCCCTAAAGCACAATATATGATTTATTAGGATTTATTTGATTTTATTTGAATTTTAAATGAATAAAAATCAAAATAAATAAAATAAATGAATACATAAATCATGGAGGGTCCCGTAGGTCGTGGACTATGTTATCATTGAAGTGCAAGCATAAAAAGTTGGGCCCATTTAGCAAAAAATACAAATTTGAGCACATTTGACTTTTGGCAATTTTGCAAAAAAGGTCAACTTGGCCAATGCATAACTCTCTCAATTTTGACACTAGAGGGGTGTTCTTGGAATTTTTATAAAGCTTAGGATGTCCTCAAAAAAATCCTTTTATTATCATCTCAATTGAGTCTTCCATGTTCATGTATGAAGCTTTGAACCAAAAGGTATTTTTGTTGACTTTTCAAAATGACCTATAATGTCAAAATTCATATCCTTTTGTGAGTGCATATTTTGAACATGGGAGCTGAAGATGAATTGTAGGGACTTTCATCCTCTTCAAAATGAGCCTTGTATGGGTCATTTTTGATAAAGTATGAGAAATTTATGCTTGGTCAAAGTTGAGTTGACTTTTCCTACAAAACCCTAATTTAGCAACTTTTGGGTTTTGATGAATTGTGAGCAATCCTTGATGAATCATGATCAACCCTTGATCAAATGATGAATGATACTTCTAAATGAGGATGTTGACCAAAAATCTTGAAGTTTGACTATATGTGAGCCACAGTTGATATTTGACCTAGCACAATCGATTTTCAGGCCTTTGAGCCATTGACTGAGCAAACTTCCTCTACAAGGCTTGAAACTTGACATAGATGATCTTGAGAACATATTAGGACAATGGTGAGAATTTGGGATCCTTTGGACTCAATCCTCTTGATTAAAAATGAAACCCTAATTTGAGGTAGACTTCCTTAGGAGAGAGTTTGTTTGGTCAACCCTTGGACTTCCTTGAGCAATTTGAGGACCTCACTTGACATGTATTGAGAAATATGGGAGGGAAAATTTTGGGGTACAACACATCCACATACCATGCATGTCATCATAACAAGTTTTCCCGTACAAGCTTTCTCATCTGCTTGTTATTTATTTCAGTAAGAGATGTCTCTAGAGCAAATAGTTAAAGATCTCCAAGCTCAAAACGCTCAGTTCCAACAAGCGCTCATGAACTTGGCCAAGGGGCAGGAAAATCTGAAAACACTTTTCACCAAAGAGAGCAAGAAGAAGAAAAAGTATGTCATCCTCAACGTGAGGAGATGGTCTAAGGGGCATGCCAAGCTAGCTCAAAAAGAAGATGTTTCTTCTAAAGAAGAAGACAGTCAAGAAGAGGAAGCTAGAAGCATTTGAGCTAACATAGCTACTGATGACGATGATTCTTCTGAGGAGCAGTATCCACCGGAAGATGAAAAATACAAACAACTTGAAGACAAACTAAAAGCTATGGAGGTCCAAGTTGTGCCTGGCTTATACTTAGGAGACATGGGTTTGGTTTCTGGAGTGGTCATCCCACCAAAATTCAAAATCCCTACCTTTTCCCCGTACGATGGAGTCTCTTGCCCTAAGATGCACCTAAAGTCTTATGTCAGCAAGATTCAACCATACACTACTGATCAGAAGCTTTGGATCCACTTTTTCCAAGAGAGTTTAGCTGGGACGCAACATGAGTGGTTCTATCAATTGGAGAGTTCCCACCTACACACTTGGGAAGATCTAGCTGCTGGTTTTAATGAGCAGTACCAATACAATGCTGATCTTGCACCAACTCGTGTGCAATTGTAGAATAGGGCCATGCGTTCCAACGAGGGCTTCAAAGAATATGCCCAAAAGTGGAGAGACTTGGCTGGCAGGGTGTAGCCACCCTTAACTAACAGGGAGATGATTGTCATTTTTATGGGAACTTTGACGGGACCTTTCTTCAATCACCTAATCGGAAGCTCCTCTGTCGGGTTCACCGAAATAATACTAACGGGCGAAAGGGTCGAAGCTGGCATCAAAAGCGGTAAAATCCAATGGGGTACATCTTCGAGTACGGGGAAACAACCTTTCATTGGGAAGAAAGAGTCAGATGTTGCGTACAGTCAAAATGTTCGTAACCAGGGTAACCACGACCAGTACGTGGGGGTAGTTCTGATCTCCAATCCTGCATCGGTGCAACAACGGCAATAGGGGCTTCAACATAAAGAGGTCGCGCCTAAAAGACAATTCACTAAGATCAACATGCCACTGGATCAAGCGCTACAACACATGTTGAAAGCAAAGTTGGTTACGTTAAAGGCTCCTCTCCGGAACCCTAACACTTCTGCTCCTACCTATCATCCCAATGAAAGGTGTGCATACCACTCTGATAGTCCTGGACACGAAACAAACAATTGTTGGGCTCTGAAGAACAAGATCCAAGACATGATTGATGCCAAGGAGATTGAGTTCAACCCTCCAGGGACTCCCAACATAATCACCGCTCCCATGCCAAATCATTAAGTGTTCCAGTTCATTTTGAATTTTCAATTGTAATTATTTTTGTTGTTCAAACACTTATCTATTAATGTTAAACTCTGTTTCATTAATGCATTGCATATGTTTGTATTAAATTCTTTAAATCGTTTTCACTATATTTAAACTATGCTTTTTTACTCCCTTTATATTCAAGTCTTGTCTTAAAAGTTGCAAGCCTTTAGAGGGAGGATGACGAAAACAATGCCATAATCTCATACAGTATGCTTTTGGATAGACCATGCTGACGATGTACATGCGTTCCTTCAAAATCCTAAACACTGGAGTTATAAGGAAGATAATCCCTAGTCAACCCTTTTGAGCCAAAGAAGTAAGATTTTTATTTTTTACACAAATTGAAACCTTTAATCGAAACCTGGGGCAGGGTAGTCTCTCAGTTAATTCAAATGTGCATTCAGTCACAAACTTTCACTTCGTATACAACGAATGACATCAAAAACATTCCTCTAGAATCAAAATACGATGATGGTTCCCTATCACATAGGCAACCATTATTTCTCAAAAAGAAAATCCCACTAAGTCAAAACCTGCGAAGGAGACTTAAGGAAAACTGGGGCATCCCGCTGACTGTAATCTCAAAAACGGGAACAGTCAGGCAAAAATCAGAGATAATAAATAAAAAAAGGAGGTCACTGCAAATCCTCAACAACATGAAAAATGTTGCAAAAAATGACTGCCTTCCGATAAACTAAACTTGTCTGAACCATCACCAAAACGTCATTGGAGTTCGAACGTACAATTAATTGAGTTTAGGAGTGAAGAACATCACGAAGAACGGGTGGGTACAAATAAAATTTAAGCATTTATCCTTTATTTCTTAAACCGTGAACCAAGCCACGCTACAACCTTTCAAAAGTCCTAATTGAAGCATAGGTTAGTTCGAAAGCATACTGTTACAAAAGGTATCCTGACTCCTGTAAGGCTTACTCTAAATCCTGAGTTGAATTTTCTAACAAAAACTCTTTTATCTTCTAATGCGCATTTTCAAAACTTCAAGACAAGCATAAACTTTGCATTATTTGAATATCGCTGTTTGCATATGACTATTTGTTTGACAACAGAGAAATTTGCACGACGAATATCCAATGAACAAAAAACCCTCTCAATGAACAAAATCACTCCAAATGGGATGCCACTTCCAATGACAAATCTCCTATAAGCAAAGGGGCATGACATACCATTGTCCAACCCACTTGGGAAAGTCCAGTCAAGATTCCAAGAAATCTCTCAAAAAATGCTGAATATACCAGGGGCAGGTCTGTATCTGAATCACTTGGGGCATCAAATGCGAATCCCGACAAAGGGTTACGTATAGTCAAAAATTTCCTGGCAGTGCCACAAACACTTGCTACTAGGGGCAATGACAAACCCCCCGCAAAGTCCTTTTCATAGGATGGCCCCCAGCCAGGGTTTCAATCTCTGAAAACTTATCCCCAACTGAGTCGACCTCAAGAATCCTCGAGGATTTCTGCCAAAAGAAGACACCTTTCCAACAGACTTGCAACAAGGTTTATTTCCCCAATAAACTACAGATTCCCCAGCTTAAGTTTGCCTCTCTGACTATTACAAATCAAGGGACCACAACTCCTCTTCCCCAGTAGACTTTTATACAATCCCCAGTAAGTTACTGCAAAGCCTGGACCCGACCAGATATCAGTTTAACTTCATCCTGTCTAGAAAGTTACTGTAAATCCTGGAATCTGACCAGATAACAGTTTAACTTATCTCTCCGAAGAAATTTTCTGCGAAGCCTGGAATACGACCAGATAACAATTAACTTAATCTTCCTCAAAATAACTCCCCAATAGAGCAACAGAAAACTGAGACTCCGAAACTCTTTTCCCCAAGCGGAAATCAACGTCCTCCACAGAGTTTTCTTCTCAAGCAAAGCCAACATCCCCAACAGATTTCTCCTCAAACAACAAAAACAGGAATCCCCAGCGGAAACATCCTAAAACAAAGTTTGAAGACACACCTACTCTTCAACAACAGTCCGGGATTTAATGACTCCCTAACACTTGTCAAGGATTTATTTTCCAAGATAAAATTACATTCCAACAACATTTCATGCATGATAAATGCATATAACACAATCTCATTTATTTTGAGAAACATCATTACATAATGCATTTCATACATCATGACATTGCAAACATCTAACATTTTACCTTTTCAGGAAAAGGTCAATCAACAGATGGCTATCATCAACAATTTTCAACAGTTCCAGATTAATACCTGTAACAAGCCAGTAAAACTATCTGAGAATAACTGATTATAGATTAATACCTGTAACAAGCCAGGAAAGCTATCTACATGAGCAGATTGAAGATTAATACCTGTAACAAGCCATGAAAACTATATTTTTTTCTAAGGTCATAGATTAATACCTGAAACCAGACAGGACAACTATCCTAACGACCAACAAAAAAAGAGTTCCAGATTAATACCTGTGACAAGCCAGGAAAACTATCTGAGAGGAACTGATTGTAGATTAATACCTGTAACAAGCCAGGAAAGCTATCTACATGAGAAGATTGAAGATTAATAGCTGTAATAAGCCAAGAAAACTATCTTTCTTTCCGATCTCAGAGATTAATACCTGAAACAAGACAGGGCAATTATCTACAAGACCAGCTGAAGTAATCCTACACGGGCTCCTTCTCATACACTTTTCTAGAAACAGTTCAGATGCGATCCAAATATGGTTGACATTCTTATACTTTCTCCAGATTCCGTCTAGAAACAGTTCATATGCGACCCAGATATGGTTGACATTCTGATACTTACTCCAGATTCCTTCTAGAAATAGTTCAGATACGATCCAAATATGGCTGACATTCTGATACTTACTCCAGATTCCTTCTAGAAATAATTCAGATGCGATCCAGATATGGCTGACATTCTGATACTTATTCCAGATTCTCTTCTAGAAACAGTTCAGATGCTATCCAGATATGGCTGACATTCTGATACTTACTCCAGATTCCTTCTAGAAATAGTACATATGCGATCCAGTTATGGCTGACATTCTGATACTTACTCCAGATTCCTTCTAGAAACAGTTCAGATGCGATCCAGATATGGCTGACATTCTGATACTTACTCCAGATTCCTTTTAGAAACAGTTCAGATGCGATCCAGATATGGCTGACATTCTAATACTTACTCCAGATTCCTTCTAGAAACAGTTCAGATGCGATCCAGATATGGCTGACATTCTGATACCTACTCCATATTCCTTATAGAAACAGTTCAGATGCGATCCAGATATGGCTGACATTCTGATACTTACTCCAGATTCCTTCTAGAAACAGTTCAGATGCGATCCAGATATGGCTGACATTCTGATACTTACTCCAGTTTCCTTCTAGAAACAATGCAGATGCGATCTAGATATGGCTGACATTCTGATACTTACTCCAAATTCCTTCTAGAAATAGTTCATATTCGATCCAGATATGGCTGATATTCTGATACTTACTCCAGATTCCTTATAGAAACAGTTCAAATGCGATCCCAATATGGCTGATATTCTGATACTTATGCCAGATTCTCTTCTATAAACAGTTTAAGTGCGATCCAAATATGGCTGACATTCTGATACTTACTCCAACATTTTCCAAATATAGTCCAGATACAATCCAGACATGGATGTAATTCTGCTACTCATTCAACATACCTTTCAAGCACATTCTAGATATGATCCAGATACGAATGTCATTTTGATACTCATTCAACATATTTCTCAAATATAGTCCAAATATGATCCAGATACGGATGTCATTCTGACACTCATTCAGTACATCTTTCAGATACGAGTAAGATAAAATCCATTTATGGGTATTATTCTTGTATTCATCCCATTACATCTACTATTTCAGTATAAATCAACCAGAGGTTTATTCTGATACTTCTTCAAAAAATTTGTCACCAATCACTTTTAGATGGAATCTGTAAGCCAATCTTTGACAACTCCCTATCATTGCATATTTAAGCCCATTCCGTACGCACGCAACTAACATATCATCGAGTGCAAATTTTTGGGCACTTTAGTGTTCAATTATCTTCCACCTTCAAGTCACGAATGATAGGCTTGTCAGTCTAACTCTTCAGGTTTAAAAAGATTGAACAGGGGCAGCTGCTTTCATACAAACCTGGTTACTTCAAAACACCTTCAACCTTTTCTCTATAAATAGAGAAACATTTTCAAGCTCAAGGGAGGACTTTTTAGCCAGAGGAACGAATCTCCAAAATTTTCTCAAACACCATAAGTTCTCGAACGCTTAAACATTTGTGAAAACACAAACCCAGAATCCTAAACACTTGTCCTCTTCGAATCTGAAAGGTCCCTATACCCTGTTCCCCTTCGAATCCATTAGGAAGAACCTCACGCTCGTTCTCCTCTTTCGAATCCAACATCAAAGGCCTAACCTCTGGTCCCTCCCTTCGAATCCAGCAGCATTCAATGGAACCACTTCATGGTCCAGCACACCCTCCATCCTCCAGCGAGGTAAGTTGTTCCAAACCTTGAGCTTTTAATTTCTTGTATAACATGTAAATAAGCTTTTCTTTCGCTTCAAGCATGTACATACCATTGTTCTTTTCGTTTCCACCCTTTTAATATGTTTTCAGAGCTAACTCTTTCGTTTTTATTCTTGTTTACATAAACATGCATTAAGTATTAAACCAGTTGCAAGACAATGCTTGCATGGCCTTAGGCCATGTTGCTATTTAAGAGTTCAAACGAAAGAAACAGGAAACGGGAAGTATGAAACGAAGCCTCTGGCTTCCACACTAACCTCCAGGTCAAACGAAAGAGGCAACCAGAAGGCACACCATGCTGAATTCCAAGCCCAGACAAAAAGCATGCCTACACTGATTCCAGGCCCAATCAAAAGGCACTCCCTCACTGCTTTCAACCCCCAACCGAAGGAGGCAAAAATGAAGATTGCATCTTGCACTGGTTCCAGCCCCAATCGAAAGACACGCCTACACTAGTGCCATCCCCCAATCGAAGGAAGCCAGAAAGTGAAGAATCGAAGGGTCTTCTACCTCAATCGAAAGACTTTCATTCTTCTTGCTTTTATTTCATTTTTTCCATTATATTTTCATGCAATTCAATATGGTTTTAATAGTCTAGGATTTTATCTTTCTGCATTTTTATTACTTTTGTATGATTTCTAGTAGAATAGGGTATGTATGGAAAGATAAAAAACAACAAGTAGACCACTCCTAATCAAAAACTAAAGGCATGCAAATCAAACACACTATTCAAACATGCACCCTTAGGATAATTCCACTTGTTGCCTCGGAAAAATAGTCATGTCCCTCGAATATGGGCGTTTTAGCAAAGACCCTCGATAAAAGATCGTAGTCCCTCGATGACTCTCAATATTGCCTTCGGTAAACGATCTAGTCCATAAACGACATTGCTAAAACGTCCCATAGGCTGCCTTCTATGACTATACGATGACCCATGGTCGTCCCTTCACATCCAATGATGGGGCTTCTTACCAAATCAATGGTAAGATAGCAACATCTAAAGGAGGAGGAAAGGAACATTTAAGACCTTTTGAGTAGGTAGATTGCTCCTAGTTTCTCACTTGCTCACAACAAAAACATTTTATACACCAAAACTTTCATTTTGAAACATTTTCAAAAGACAACACTTTGTATGTGTTCTTATAGAGACGAGAATCATTACAAAGACACCTTTTCAAAATCACTTTTAAAAACAAACACTTCTTTGAACTATTTTTCAAACAACACTTTGTATGCGTTCTTACAGAGACGAGAATCATTACAAAGGCACATTTTCAAAATACTTTCAAAACCACACCATAAAACACACTTTCAAACAAAAGCAAGTGATCTAGCAAGCAACTAAGAGCCCATAGATAACTCAAGAAATAATATCGAAAGGTCTTTCCTGTTCTTTTCAGCCTTTCCTTATTGGATAAAAGAAAAGTCGATGGCGACTCTTGCTATTCGCAACAATTGCGATCAAACGTAAAACACCCAAGTCAGTTCTCCCACCGCGTTACAGCGTGCCATTTGGAATTTTCAAAAATCTGATTTAATATTTGATTTAGTGTTTTATTCAGTAATGACCAAGATATGCACAACACGTCTGATCCATTGGATTAGTTTACTAAAGTGTTTTGACTCTCATCCATTGGTCCATATTTTTTTGACTTTATTTTATTTTCGGATTTTTATATTTAAATTGTTTTAAACCTCAAAAATCATAAAAATCAATTTCAACTTCAAAAAATCTAAAAAAATTATGAAAATTACTTTTGATTTTTCTCTTTCGGATTTTCATTTTTTCACAACTTTATTTTGTGTTTTGATATTTTTTATAATTTTTCATTTTATTTGAATTGATTTAAATGTTTAAAAATACTTTTCTTCATTTTTAAATTCTGAAAAAATTAGGGAAGGATCCAATGATCTTTTGACAAATATTAGTAACTCCATTTTTTATTTTATTTTTGACTTTACTATTTTTCTTTATTTTTAGTTTATTTTGTCTATTTCTTTTAATTTTATAAATATTTCCGGACTTTAAAAAATTACCAAAAATTTTAAATAAATATTTGAGCTCGTTTATGATTTTTCTATGGTCTTGTTTAATTTTTATTGATTATTTTGAATATAGTTATTATTTTTCCTCTTTATTTCATTTTAAAATCATTTTAAAAATCTTCTTTTTCTTATTTTTAATAGAATTTTATTTTTTTATATATATTCTGGCTGATCTTGGACTATTAAATTTAGATCATGAACTTTATTAACATCATTGGATCCGTGATATTGAGTCCAACTCCATAAAAATGGATGAATGGTTTTAATAATAGTTTGATTAAATTTTTTAGTTCAAATACGGTTTATTCCTCACTCTACCCCTCTTCATCTTATCACATTCTTATTGTACTAAATGTTATTGGAGCATGCTTTCCATAGTGCTAAATTTTGTCTCGATTCGAGAAATGATCATTCGTGGCCCAAACCTATGTTTGCAACACCAAGTATATTATTTGAATCATTTGATCCAACAACCTTGAGATTCATTGTTAGGAGGCTTTGGTTCTACCAATCCTCTAATAAATTTTCATCAACTTTGGTCAAATTGGATCACTTAAACATCATTGATCATTTAATGTTGCCTTGAGAATTTTTAAATGGATGATATACTTGACAAAAAGCAAATGCAACTTGTTGTTGAGAGGCTTTGGTTTTACCAATCCTCTAATGAGTTCGAAATGCAAGTTTCAAGATGGTCATTCAACTAACCACTAATTTCTAACAATTGAATTTATTTTATGCTTTTACCTTATGCTTTTTACTTTATGTACCATTTACTTTAGCATTTACATTTCATGTTATTTTCATCTTTTCTCATTTGAGCATTTATCTTTTATGCCTTTTTTTACTTTGCTCACTTGAGCTTTTCATTTTATTTTTGAAGATACCTAATAATAAACTTGAACCCTAAAAAACTTTAATGTTACTTGGACTACTTGGTTACTATCCTTTGCATTATGGAGATTGTGTACTTCTTGGATTTAGGATTAGAAGTTGTGACCTACTTTGAGACCTTGTGACCTTAATTGTTATTTTGTCTGGAGTTCTTAGGGTTTACCCCAAGACATTGGGTTGTTTGTTTATTTTGTGTGCAGGTTATTATGATTACATGCTTTGTGTGTGATCTGGAATCCATCTGTATACAGCCGTTACTCTGCTCAATTTTTGTGAAGACTTAATGCAATTGAAGCTTGGTTTTCTTAAGAGGTTTATTATCTTTGCTTGTTTGGTTTCAAATCTAAAGGATGGGAATTCTATATTGACTCATTGTGTCAAGTGTTGGCTTCTTGTTGGTTATATGGTTCTTTTCCCTAGCTTTTACCTTGTTCTTTAGGATAGTCCTTTCATCTCCTCCCGTCTTCTTTAATTTCAAAAAAAAATCTTCTCCCCCATTTTGAAAACTCTTCTTGATTTTAAACTTGAACCACTTTCATAATAAATTTGGACTTATGTCCATGCATTTTGAAAAAAAAAATTTCTTAATCAAGCTTTAATCAACTTAATAATACCTTGACATTTTTTGTGAGAAGACTAAAAGTCAATCAATCTCATTCCAACCATTTTGCCATTTTGGCTTTTTACTTAAAAAAATTTCTCAAAAAAGATTAAACTCTTGTCAATCCTTGTAGTGATGCGAGCTACTATACTTCTACGATATATAGTAAAGTGAGATATTTTCCACTTGGGTGTTGAGTGAGGCTTTATTGATTTTAAAATCCAAGCCATATCCTCCACTTTGAGATGATGCAAATTCTCCTTTCTCATAATTGTGGGTAGTAAGTATGTTTTCCACTCGAACAATGATGATTATGTCTCATCTCTTAAAATTAATCAACACACTTGTGTTTTAAATTTTAAAAGGTGAACTACGTGTACCCTGATCCTCTATTGCACGGAAGGTGGTACGAAGGCACTAACGGTTCGCAACTACGACGGGTGCAAAAATCATTAAAAAAAATTCTTTTCTCATCCCCCACAATCTGTTTTTGTATACAACATTTATTGCTAAAATACACAAATTTTCAAAGAGGTTCCTGCGGAGTACCATAGATGTTTATGGTACTAATACCTTCCCTTTACATAACCAATTCTTGAACTTATGTTCTCTCCCCTTCTTTTTGGGTTACTCGCTCTTTTCCCATTACTTTGGAAACAATAAAGCGCGGTGGCGATTTTTTTATTTTGATATGTGCGAGTCAAGTCAATCCAATGGCTTAGTCTCAACATTTCTACCGCTACAATTTTGTCTGGGGAATAAAATATGGTTGATCCTCACATAGGATGTTTTTTTTCTAGAAATTTAAATGCATAGCTAAATTATCCGAAAAACTTCCCTGCCCCTGATTAAGATTAACGGGTTTTTTTTACAAAGAAAGAAACACCAACTTCTATGCTCAAAAGGATTGACTATGGATTAACTCCTTATCTCTTTGATGTTTGAGGTACAAATCAGATTATCAGGATATTTTAAAATCCTTCATTAATTTTTCTTACATTAAATTTCAAGCAACTGTTAAAGAAATTAGAGTTAATAATGGGTCTGAATTCATTTCCATGAGAGATTTCCTTCAATATCAAGAGATAGAATATCAACGAACCTGCGTTTGCACTCCACAACAAAATAGAGTTTTGGAACGCAAACATCGTCATATTCTAACGGTGGCACATGCATTATTATTTCATTCACAACTTTCACTTGAATTTTTGGGAGAATGTGTATTGACTGCAGTTAACCTTATAAACTGGTTGTCATCTCTGTTACTATCCAACAAATCACCTTTTGAGTTAATATATAACAAGCCGCAACCACTTGATCACTTAAGGGAATTTGTTTGCTTATGTTATGCCACTATTGTTCATCCTACGCATAAATTTGATCCCCGCACAAAAAGAGGTATATTTGTTGGATATCTTATTGGACTAAAAGGTTAAAAAATTTATGTTCCTGAGACAAAAACTATCTTTGTGAGTCGTGATGTCAAATTTTGTGAAACTGATTTTCCTTCCATAACATCTAAACCCAACTTAATTTCATCTCATACTTCAAATGAAGCATTGGATGATTGTCCTACTCCCACAACATCTCATATACCTTCTACACAATAACCATATATACCTTATACACCACCACCTACTAACCAAAATCCTCCCTCACCACCATCTACAAATTAATCAATACCAACCACATCACACGCTCCAAACCTACCAACTTCTTTCATTCCCCAAATTAGGCAATCCCTATGTGACAAAAACCCCTCGATATGGCATAAATACTACCACATATCTGCAGAAGTCAATAAATTTCCTATTTCTCATTATCTTTCATAATCACACATTTCTTCTACACATTGTGCTTTTTTAGCTAAAATTACAGCCCAGAAAAGGCCTCAATCCTATGATGGAGTTGTCCATGATCCACAATGGCAAGTGTTGTACCTAAAAACTTTCCCTCTCATTTTTTAAGTAATCTCTCACAAGATCTCCTTTGGTTCAAGACTGCACAAGGGTTGATCAGCTCAAGACACCTCCTCAAGCACTGATGACGGAAAATTAGGGTTTGATATTGCACAAGGACAAATGGAATTTTAATTCCCCATATTAATTTCATGGATCATTTTGGACCCTCAAGATTTCTCCTGTCAAGTTTCAAGTCTTGGATCACATTTTTGCTCAATCAATTGATCAGATGACCTAAAATCAGATGTATTAGGGAAAAAGTCAACTGTGGTCAATTTACAGTCAAACTTCATAATTTTTTATCCATATCAACATTATGAACTCATATATGTCATTTTATCAAGTTTGGATCACAATTCCTCAAGAAATTTGATCAGATCATCAAAAGGGCAAAATGGTTGAAATTAGGGTTTTTACTGAGGAAGTGCAATTTCTGATTTTTGACATAGCCAATGATTGATTGGTTTAAGTTATGATCTAAAGGTTTCAAATATTTAATTTTTACCTAATGGCATGTCTCAAAAAATTCCTCAAGATCAATTGATTGATAGTTGATTTTCAGTCAACTGATCAAAAGTCAATTGTATACTGAAAAGTCAAACTTTGACTTTTTGGTCAAAATCAAGTATCAAAGATCACAATTCACAAAAACATGTCAAAATATGAAACTTGTTCATCAAGAAATCAAAAATTCAATATTTCATTTTGAAAAGTCAAAATTTCTAAACTTAGAAATTTTCTAAGTGTTGGAAATTCATATTTTTTCATAACTTTGAGTAAAATTTTCACCCTGATGCAAGATGATTTAAAGGAAACTTCCAACGTGAAAGTTGTAGATCTCAATGAGATATAAAACATTGTATAACACAACTTCTTCTAGAAATTCATGGATTTCAAGTTATGATTTTAAGAATATATGTTCATGAAACTTGGAAACTTAGTGAAATTTTGCCCTAGTTTAGGTAGGATTTTGACCTAACTTCATTGCAATTTTTCACATAGTTCAAAGATGAATTTTCAAAAATGTCAAACATATAGTTTGTATAGGATGTTACAAGCATTCCAAAATGTCCAAGAACTCATTGAGATCATATTTGAGCAAGGAGAATCGAAGGCAAGAAGTTAGGGTTTCATTCTTGAATTACAAGTTATTTCTTGATGAACACATAATTGAATTTCAATGTTAGTCTGCATAATATTACTTTGCAGGCCTTCTAACTTGTGTATCTATCCATCATTAATGGATTACATAAACTTTTGAGCTATAATCCAATTGGTTTAAGCTTTATCCACTTCACATTGCCATTTTAGGAAGAAAGTGAAGAATGCCATTCTTGAAAAGTAAGCTTTATGCACAAAGTTAATTCTTGAGCCTATAACTTGTTCCCTCTGATCACACTCCATCTACAAAGTCATAAGCAAGTGTGTTTAAAGCATAAACACTCTATCTTATCAAGTACACAATACATTGAAACTTGGATTTCTCAAAAATCACATGTTATGCTTAAACATGTGATTTTGAATTCTGATCAACAACAAGCTTCCAAACTTGTTGCTTATAAATAGAGACACTCTTTTTGAGCTAGAACACGAGCTTGAACACCCTGAAACATTCCTAAACTCCCTCAAATCAGAAATTTCCCAAAAACTCCATTGTCTCATAGTTTTTGACCTTGAACTCCAAACTCATATTTCCCTCGTGCGTTCTTTGGCTTTTTAGTTCCTAAAGATTCCTTACATCAAATATAACTCATCCATGTCCCTGTTACACGACTGTAACTCCATTTTCATCATCCTTCATAACCAAAAACAGAGCACTGCACATTGACTTCTTCAAGCCATTTCAGCCACTCTCAACTAGCTAAGCATTGCATTAGCATCCTAGAGACTCAAGGAAGCTAACCTGATCATTGCAGCACCTTGAATCAAACTCAAACTCTTTTTACAATTTCCAGTTTTGAGGTATTTTTCATGAACTTCTATCTTCTAATTTAGGCATTGTTAGGCTTGCATTTGTGAAGATAAAATGTAGACATCATTGCCCCAAAGTTGTACATGTCCATAGATTTCATTTATTTTGATTGAGCTAGGAGAATTTTAAGTTTGAACTTGCTGAAATATTTAGGTTAGAATTTGGTACTTTAAGAAATTCATGCTCATCTTTGAGAATTAGCTTAAGTTATTTACATATTCAGAATCGTGAGGAAATTTCTAACAAGTTTGATGTTGGAAGTTTTGTAAATGGATGAGAAATGAGTGATTTATAGGATCCATGGCTGGAGGTTGAAGATGAAGTTCATTTAGGACTTGATTTATGTTACATATTTATTGTTTTGTCAATATTTACAAATCTATAGCCACTCTAGTGGTAAAGCGCGCGCATGTTAACCTTTAGGACCTGGGTTCGAGCCCTAGTGGTACCCTTTTGTTCATTTTTTCAACATTTTCACTCTTTTTGGTTCTAAACAGGCGCATGGGCCTCCAAACAGTTGGGCTTTGCATTTTTTTGCTAATTTCTGACTCCCTGCCTATGTTTACACCCCTCCCATGGCCCAACTTTTATTTATTTCATTTATTTATTTATTCTTATTTTATTTGCATTTCATTTTTTCTTCATTATTATTATTATTATTATTATTATTATTATTATTAATTTTACTAATAAAAAAAATCCAAAAATATTTTAATTATTATTTTTACACTTATTTAGTTTTTTTTCTCTATAAATACAAAAAGACTACAGACATTTTCTTTTAATAAATTAACTTATTTTTAATTAATTTTTAGATAATTAGGTTTAATTATTACATTATTCTCTCTTTTTTTTAGTTTAGAGCTTAGGTATTCTTTTAATTAATTAATTTTCATTATTATTATTATTATTATTATTATTAATTTAAAACCTTTTCATAAAAAATCCTAACAATACTTTTTAACCTAATTTATTTCTTAATTAATTTAGGTTTAAGTTGTTTAATTAATCATTTTGTTTAATTAGGTTAAAACCCTTTCATAAAAAATCCAAACAAAAATCATTAATTTTCAATTTTGTACAATATTCAATATAGTTGTAATAGATAATTAGGTTTAATTTTCTTGCAAAATCCCCATTTGTAAATTTGTATACCCCCTCCCCTAATGATATAATAGCTTAGTATTTTTACTTTCCGCAATTTATCGCTTTATATAAATGCTAGTAATTAGGGTTTGCATGGAAAGACAAAAATCAACAAGTTAGCAAACCTTAATTAAAGATAAACAAGCATGTAATCAAACACACTTGCACACTTGCATTCTTAGGGTAATTCCACTTTGTTGCCTTACCAAAATGGCCATGTTATGCATGTGGGATATCTTAGCAAAAAGCAATAAAAAATACAAGATCATAGTCCCTCGATGACGCTATCAATGTTGCCTTTCAAAAAATGATCTTAGTCCCTCAAAGAGAAATGCTAAGATATCTCATAACATTACTATCATGGATATACGATAACCCACGCCCGTCCCTTTGCATCCAAAGATAAGGCTTCTTACCAAATCAATGGTAAGATAGCAATATCAAAGGAAAGGAAGAAATGAACAAATACTTTTGAGTAGGTAGATAATTCCTAGTTGCTTGCTCATTTTTCAAATCAAACATCCTTTCTCATTTTCAAAACAAACACCAAACACTTTCAAAACATTTTCCAAACATGAAACATTTTCAAAAGATCAACACTTTGTATACTTTCTTACGAACGAGGACTATTACAAAGTTTGCCTAAGCGATGTCACCTTTTCAAAATACTTTCAAAAACCACACAAAGCACATTTTCAAACAAAAACAAGTGATCTAGCAAGCAACTAAGAGCCCATAGATAACTATGGATGGAAATGGTGCTAATACCTTCCCTTTTCATAATCTACCCCCCGAACTCAAGAAATAATCTCAAAGGTCTTTCTGGTTCTTTTTAGCCTTTCCTTTTTTTGGATAAAAGAAAAGTCGGTGGCGACTATTGCTAACCGCAACATTTGTGATCAAATGCAAAACACCCAAGTCAGTTCTCCCACCGTATCACATAACTGGTGACTCTGCTGGGGAATTTTGTAAAAGTTGGGTTACCTTAGGGCTAGATCACCTTTACTTGCTTTCATTGTTTGATTTGTTTGCTTTACATTTTGGTTATTTGTTTGGGCTTGTTCTAATCCTCTACCCGGATTTGGGATACCTTATAGGTAAGTAGCAATACGTTGTGGAAATTGTGCGGGGTATACCGACATGGTCTAAGCATTAGCTATGTTAGTGTGACATATTTGTGGGTAGCGGTAGCCCTTGAGTAGTCAAGGAGAATACGGGACCACTGAGTGATGTCATGAAGCACTAACTGACTTTAGAACCTTTACTTGACCAATTTGGCCATTAGGACGTAGTGAGATAACCGACTTTGGTGCAGTCCGAAGTTGGTTGATACTCGATACTACACTCATTGAGGTTTGGATTTTCGGGATATTTCGGTCTCCGTGAAAGAGGCTTGCGCTGAAACAATGCCCGAGAAAACAGATCAGTGATATTGAGATCCCTTAGAACCCGGTTACTATTTCTAGGACAGGTTTTGAGCCAACTAAACTTCAAGAGGGTGCTTACCTATGAGAATCCATGCAAGCCTAAACCTAAGGAATTGTTTGCTTTATTTGTATATGCTTACTTGTACATGAAATCATAAACATCATAACACCATACTCATTCTCACTAACCGTTTCAAGGATTATTGGAATTTATCTTTGTTCTGTTTTGTAGGTCATGGCTTTTATCCGCAAAAATACTATTCAAGTCAATCTCGTAAGGATTCCTCCTCAACTCAAAGAGTTAGCATCAAGGGTTCCTGAGAATTCTTCATTCACCGAAAGACATGGTCACCTTCTAAACTTGGTTACCTCCAACACTGATGAAGATATGATGAAGGTGCTTTTCCAATTCTTTGATCCTCTACACCATTACTTCACTTTTCCCGATTATCAACGTGTGCCTACACTAGAAGAATTCTCTCAACTCTTAAGGATTCCCATTCTCAATCAAATACCCTTTAACGGTACGGAAAGAGATCCAAAACCTGAAGAGATTGCCCAAGCACTACACTTGCAACAATATGATGTCACAACTAATTGGGAAACAAGGAGTGGTGTCAAAGGTTTCTTAGCCAAGTTCTTATTTGAGAAAGCTCAATATTGTTGGAACTCCTTGGACTTACAAGCTTTTGAAGAAATTGTGGCCCTTCTCATCTATGGGATGGTTTTGTTTCCAAACCCTGACCAACTCATAGATGTAGACGCTGTCAAAATCTTCATGACTCGCAATCTGGTGCCTACCTTGTTAGGAGATATACTTCATTCTTTACAATCTCGCAGTATGAGGAAAAGAGTGATCCTCATGTGTTGCAATCCTCTCTTGGCAAGATGGTTTATTTCGCATCTTCCCCGATCTGTGTTGAAGAATGAGAAAGGTTTGAGGTGGTCCTATAGGTTGATGATGCTCAGACATTCAGATGTTCATTGGTGTTCTCGATCCTTGGAGAATGTTACTATAGTCAACCATTGTGGAGAATTCCCTAATGTCCCCTTGCTTGGCATTAAAGGAGGTATCACTTACAACCCCTGCTTAGCCTTATGAAAGTTTTGTTATGCCCGAAGGGATGGTCCACATGAGATGCTTATCCAAGGAATGGTATTTGACTATGAGAGCGATGATCAAAGCTACTATCAGAGGTTTATCCGAGCTTGGAGGATGGTGAGAAAAGTGGATAGTAAGACTCTGGGACACAAGAATTCCATTCCCCTTGAGCCTTAACTTAAGTGGGTACGAGCTCGTGCTCAGAAACTTGTGATGCCTTATCCCTCTATCTTACCAGTCATCATGGAACCTGTGGTTGAAGGAGACGTCCCGCACACTATCCTCTACGCCGACATGCCTACCTCTCTTGAAGATTTGCAAAAGGGTTGGATTTAACCAAAGGAGGAACGAGATACCTTCGAAGCTCAATTCTACGCTAGTGAGAAGAGAGTCTTGGAGCTTATGAAGCATCTACAAGAAGAGAAAAGTGTGAACACCTATCTCGCGTCGAAGAGGATGCGTTCAGTCTTTTTATCTTGGAAAGTTATATTGTAGGCCCAAGATGCATGATGTAATCCTTTTGAACTAATTACTGAAAAATTGACATTTGTTCATTCTTTTATCTATACAAATTTAAATTTCAGTAATCCTTGAAATCATTTGCATATACATCTTCCATGCATCATAACATGACAGGTTTTTCACACAACAGGTTTCCTCATCTTTATGCTGTTTATTTCAGCAAGATGGATCTAGAGAAAACTGTGAAGGATCTTCAGAAACAAAACTCTCAATTCCAAGAGACTCTACTGGCTCTAGCCAAGGGGCAGCAAGATATGATGGCATTGCTAGAAGTTAAGAAGAAAGCCCTGCTCAAAATGGGAAGAAGGTTCAAAGAGTCGGTTCGTCAGATCCCGGTAGTGGAAGACTCATCTAAAGAAGACGAGAATCAGATTGGTAAGATTAATAGTACCCATGATGACTGTGTTAATGATCAAGTGTCTGATGATGATTATTTTGACGAGCAGTATCCGCCCGCCGACATCATGTATAAGCAGTTAGAAGACAGAGTAACGACTGTTGAAATCCAAGCCGTCCCTGGTTTAGATTTTGAGGATTTGGGTTTGATCTCTGCGTTTGTTATTCCCCACAAATTCAAAATACCAGTCTTTGCAAAGTACGATGGAGTTTCTTGTCCAAAACTTCACCTGAAATCTTATGTGCGCAAGATACAACCGCACACTACTGATAAGAAACTTTGGGTTCACTTTTTCCAAGAGAGCTTAGCTGGAATGCAGTTAGAATGGTTCTACCAGTTGGGTAATTCCCGCACAAATACTTGGGAATACTTAGCTACCGCATTCTACCATCAGTACTAGTATAACACCGACTTGGCGGCAACAAGAGTCCAGTTGCAAGATATGACCATGGGGAAGAATGAAGGATTTAAAGAATATGCACAAAAGTGGAGAGACCTCGCCAGTAGTGTTCAACCACCATTGACTAATAGGGAGCACATTGACATGTTTATCGGCACTTTATCTGGTCCATTCTTTAATCTATTAGTTGGCTGCTCTTCTTCTGGTTTCACCGAGCTAATCATAATCGGTGAAAGAGTTGAAAGCATCATTAAAAGTGGAAAGATCTCCATGGCATTTGCTTCCACTTCCAACCCTGTCAAGAAATCTTTTTCTACAAAGAAGGAAATCAATGTTGTGTACGGGGCAAGGGCCCGTACCAAGAAGAATGATCATTCGTCTTTTAATGCTGTCTGAATCTCCAATCCAACTCCTACTCAAAGATCATCTGCTAATCACCAACATTTTGAAACTCCGAGAAGACAATTTACGAGGTTAGGGATGTCATTATCTCAAGCCTTACAACATTTTCTCAAGGCTAATTTGGTGACATTGCGCGATCCTCCTGCCAACCCTGATATCTCTTCACAAAAGTATAATCCAAACGCCAAATGTGATTACCATTCAAGTAGCCCCGGGCATGAGACTGACCAATGTTGGGCCTTAAAGAACAAAATCCAGCATTTGATCGATAACAAGACTATTGAGTTTGATCCTCCTCCAACTCCGAATGTAATCACCGTACTTATGTCGAAGCATGACAAGGGTGTTAATGTTGTTGAAGATACAATTTTTTGTTGCCTCTGTTGAAGACTTGACTACTCCGCTGAATATCATCAAAGAGAATCTATTGAAAGCTGGAATCTTTCCTGGCTGTGTAAAAGACTATATTTGCTATACTAAACACCTCAATGGATGCGAAGGGCTGAAGGAAGGCATTTAACGCCTGATGGATAGCCACGAGATCCTATTTGAGAAGACCCCGCTTGCCAAAAGTTTGACTGATAAATGTGAAGATCTCTCCATAATAACCATCTCAAAAAAGCCTCTTAGGATCACCTTCAAAGGTCCTATTAGGATTTCAAATGAACCCATTGTTGCTCCCTAAATAATTATCAATCCTGGACCAATTCCCTACTCTTCAAACAAGGTAGTACCATGGAACGATGGTGCTGAGGTGTTTTACCACGAGATAAAACAAGACGGTTGGATCGAAGAAGAAAAAGCCGATGATGTTGGTAACATAGCTGGCTCAAGGAAGGTAACTAGAACTGGAAGAATCTTTTCACCAAATATCTCACCACTAGTTGTTACGAAGGTACCCGTCTGCATTACTGCTGCTAAGGCAAGTACTGATCCAAGAGGGAAAGAGAAGGTTATTGAGCCGGTCGTGACAGAAATACCCGCAAAGGACGTTACTAATGGAGAACCCTCTACTCACAAGATGGACGGGATCTTGAAGATAATAAAAAGAAGCGACTTCAAGATTATGGAGTAGTTGTGGCAAACCCCTTCTAAGATTTCAATGTTGCCATTGTTACTCCATTCTGATGCCATTGCTCGAACATTAATCAAATTCCTGAAAAAGGCTCATGTCCCCCATGAGACCACAACGGACCAATTTGAGAATTGCATGGAAAGCTTGACGGCTGATAATGGCTTGGGATTTTCAGATGCTGGCCTAACACCGATTGGGAAGAACCATAATAAAGCTCTACATGTTTCTATAGAGTGCAAGGGGACCACCTTAGCACATGTTCTAGTCGACACTGGTTCTTCTATAAACGTGTTACCCAAGGGGGCGTTAGACTGTCTAGACTGCAGAGATTTAATCTTGAAACCAACTGATATCATTGTAAGGGCCTTCGATGGATCAAAAAGGACTGTTCATAGGGAGGTAGATCTTCCAATCAAGGAGGGCTCCAAAATCTTCAACTCCACCTTCTACATTATGGATATTCGTCATGTCTATTCTTGTCTATTGGGTCGCCCGTGGATCCATAAAGCTGGGCCAGTAACATCAACTCTCCATCAAAAGCTTAAGTATCACGTCAAGGAAAGAATTGTCACCGTCTGTGGTGAGGAAGATTTTATGGTAAGCCACCTTAACTCTTTCAAATACGTAGAGATGGATAGAGAATTCATTGAGACCCCGTGTCAAGACTTTGAAGTTGTGCCACCGATAGTTGTTTCTACCAAATGTTCCTCTGATGAGTCTAAAGTTGTTAAAGTCGTGCCGAAGATGGTTTCAGTCAAAGATGCTCGTACTGCAATTGAAGAAGGGAGCTGTGATATTTGGGGGAAACTCCTCGATATAACATTCAAAGAGGACAAGTTTGGTTTAGGCTTCACCGTCAAAGCTCAGAAGGAAGTGAGGCGTGGTCGTGTAGGAAAGCCCCCTCTTCGCATTGGAAGCCATGAAGTTAATGTTGTGGGTGATTCAGATGAAGAAGCTGCATTCGAAGATTGGGTGTATCCAACTATAACGGAGCCGAAGAGATGGCATGCAAAGGACTTCGTACCTATCTCCTTCATTGAGGAGTAATCTACTTGTTTATTGATTTTTATTGAATTCAAGAACATTTTGTCTGTAATATTTAACAATGACTTTTAAGCCATATGCCTCACCCGAGGAACTTTGGTCCAGCTGTCAAGGGTTTTATTTATGTTCATCTAATCATATGGTCATTCAATACAAATCATGGACTCTTTTTCATTCAAATCTTTATGTACATTGTCTTTCCTTTCTTTCAAATATATTTTTCAAAATAGCCATGTATCTTACATGCACACACACACTCTTGCAGGTCCTCATCCACTCTGGATCCTATTGCAAATGACTATATTATTTCCGACTATAACTTCAAATGTCCAATTAACCAAGCCGAAGACGAAGGTGAGTAATATTGTGAAATACGAAGATAACTAGCCAGACTTCTATTACAAGAGGAAAAAGCTATTCAGCGGCACGAAGAGTCAATTGAAGTCATCAATCTGGGTACCGAGACAGACAAGATGGAAATCAAGATCGGCGCTAACTTAGAAGATAGTGTCAAAAGCAGGTTGGTTCAGATGTTGCATGATTATGTGGAAGTATTTGCTTGGTCTTATGAAGATATGCCAGGGTTGGATACCGATATCATAGTTCATCGTCTGCCGACAAAAGAAGACTATCCTCCTATCAAACAAAAGGTTCGTCACATGAGGCCTGATATGTATGAGAAGATAAAAACTGAAGTGATGAAACAATTTGATGCAGGGTTCCTAGATGTGACATCCTATCCCAAATGCGTTGCCAATATGGTGCCAGTGCCAAAGAAAGACGGAAAAGTTCACATGTGCGTAGACTATAGGGATCTGAATAGGGCAAGCCCCAAGGATGATTCCCCTCTACCACACATTGATGTCTTGGTCGATAATACTACTCAGAATAAAGTCTTCTCTTTCATGGACGATTTCTCTGGCTATAATCAGATAAGGATGGCTCTCGAAGACATGGAGAAGACCACTTTCGTTATGCAATGGGGCACCTTTTGCTACAAGGTCATGCGGTTCGGATTGAATAATGTAGGGGAAACATATCAAAGAGATATGGTAGCTTTGTTTCATGATATGATCCATCATGAAATAGAGGTATATGTGGATGATATGATTGCCAGATCACAAACTGAAGAGGAACATCTCGATCACCTGTACAAACTATTCGAGAGGCTGAAAAAGTACAAGTTGAGGTTAAACCCTAACAAGTGAACATTTGGAGTACGATCTGGAAAGCTTCTAGGTTTTGTTGTCAGTAATAAAGGCATTGAAGTTGATCCTGCCAAGGTAAAGGCCATCCAAGAAATTCCAGTCCCTCATTCTGAAAAGGAAGTTAGAGGATTCTTGGGTTGTCTCAATTACATCGCCCGCTTCATATCTCACTTGACTGCTACTTGTGAGCTAATCTTCAAACTCTTGAAGAAAGATCAAGTAGTCAGATGGAACGATCAATGCCAAGCTTCCTTTGACAAGATCAAAGAATATCTACAAGAACCTCACATTCTCATGCCTCCAGTTGAAGGAGGACCATTGATTATGTACTTGACAATACTAGATAATTCTATGGGGTGTGTTTTGGGCCAACATGACGAGTCTGGCCGAAAAGAGTATGCTATTTATTACCTGAGCAAAAAGTTTACCGACTGTGAAACCAGATATTCACTACTAGAGAAAACTTTCTATGCTCTGGCATGGGCTGATCGCCGGCTAAGACAGTATATGTTGACTCATACCACTCTGTTGATTTCTAGGATGGACCCAATCAAGTACCTCTTCGAGAAACTTTCCCTTTCCGGACGAATAGCTAGGTGGCAAATGATCTCAACTGAGTACGACATTCAATACACTATGCAAAAGGCCATCAAAATAAGTGTACTAGAAGATCATTTGGTCCATCAAGCTATGGATGATTATCAGTCCATGAACTTCGACTTCCCTGATGAGAACATCATGCTCGTAACCGATTGTGCGAAACCTGGACCGTATGACGGACCTGAACAAGGATCCCGATGGACTATGGTCTTCGATGGGGATTCCAACGCCTTGGGTAATGGAAGTGGTGTTGTGATCATCTCTCCTGAAGGTTGCCACACTCCTTTCACTGCCAGATTATTCTTTGATTGCACTAACAATATGGCTGCGTACGAAGCGTGCATTTTGGGTCTGAAAGCTGCCATTGATTTAAGGATTAATCATTTGAATGTGTTTGGGGATTCCGCTCATGTGATTAGCCAAGTAAAAGGAGATTGGGACACTAAGCACCCTAATCTCATCCCTTAAAAGGAACTTGTGCTATCCCTAACTCCCTACTTCGAAGAGATCACATTTGAACACTTCCCTAGGGAAGAAAACCAGCTAGTCGATGCTTTGGCTACCATGTCTTCAATGTTCAAGGTCAGATGGGACAACGAAGCCCCTATGATTACAATTGAAATATTCGACAAACCTGCACATTGCTGTGAGCTTGACAATGATGCAGAAAAGCCATGGTACCATGAGGTGATGAGATATATTGAAGCACAAAAGTATCCCAAAGGATCATCCATCAATGACAGAAAGTTCTTACGAAGATTTTCATCCAAATTCTTCCTAAGCAATGGAATACTGTACAAGCACAACCATGACTCTACTCTACTCCTATGTGTGGACAAGAAGGAGGTAGAGGAAATAATGGAAGACATGCACGATGGTCTCTTTGGCACTCATTCAAGTGGACATACTATGGCCAAGAAAACCCTAAGAGCTGGCTACTATTAGTCAACAATGGAGACTGATTATCATCAACATTCAAGAACTTGTCACAAATGCCAAATCTATGCTGACAAGGTCCACATGCCTCCTATCCCACTAAACGTCACGACCTCTCCATGGCCATTTACAATGTGGGTGTTTCCAGTGATTTCTGGTAAACAACCGCTAGTCTTCCAAACTATCGAATAATCTTTATTAACGCTACTCAATCTCTTTGGTAACTCACAGGATCGACTAGATTGATCCTAGGACTCCTTGGATATCAAGGTTACTCTCACAATCGAACAATTATTCATGGGTGCTATTGTATAAATGTTTGGTTTGTTTCGATCCCTCTCTCTAAGAGTTTAAGAATGTGGTCAAAATGTATGTGAAACTAAGTTATACGAATGATTGCTAATTGTAATGCTGATTGAAAAGACATATGAAACTGTATGGAAAATGAAGTAACTGGTTTCGATCCATAAAACATTTAACACAAAAGGTTTCTGGAATGTGGAAGTTTAAAATGTGAAGAAAGCGTTTAATGCAAGAAATCTAGAAATGACTTTAAGTGAAAGTAAATGTTTGAAGAATAATACTTGAAAGTAAAGACATTGAAAGCGTAAAAGTTCTCTGAAATATGAAGTGCTTCGAAATATAAAGAATGCAATAAAATGTAAAACTTTGAAGAAAAGACTTTGAAATGAAAAGACAGTAGATAAAGAAACTTGTAAATGTTATTCGACAGAAAGAAAAAGAAGGAAAGTGCTGGAAATAGTAAAAAGGGCTTTTATTAAATTAAAAATACATGGTGCTATCATACATACATCTCTCTTGCATTCGTTTCCCTTGCCATGTGGTAGTTTGAATGTTATTGAGTATTTTGTATAACAGATATGACACCCTGAAATCCTAACACTAAGACTTCTATTTATACTGATTCGACCCTAACGGTCTCGCTACAAGATCATGCCACGTTTCGAACATGCAAGACAATGCTCCTTTCATCTTTCCACGTGTCCTCAAATGCTCCAACACATAACTTTCAAACTTTGAAAGTCCCGCTTTCATTTAAATTTCAAACGCTTTGGTGTTTCTCTGCTTCGAACGCTCTTCTCAGACTTAGCTTCGCTGCTGTTTCGAGACCCCTTTGGATACGCTCCCAAGATCACCGTTCGAAGCTGCAAGCTTTGACACACTCATTCGAAACACTGCTTCTGCAATTTCGAAGCGTGGTGTTTTAATTCCATTTCGATCAGAACTTCTAGCTCTTTTGTATTCTAAATAACATTATCAAAATCTTCAGCCAACAAATTGCCCCTTTAAAATATGTATTTCGATCTCTCTGAGAAATACCTATTTTAAATATTTATACAAGATTTTGATAGGATCTTCGAATCATCATAGCATTAAATGCGTTTGACCCTAGTCACATCAATCATAGCACCCTTTGGGTACCTTAACCGCCCAAAGTCACTTCACAGCATGGTGCAGTTATAAGTAATGATTGTTTTTAAAATCACGCCTATTACCTATATCAACTTCTCGCCACCTCTTCATCGCACCAATCCATGATCTCCACGTATCATACTTTCACTCGGTGGATGTTTCATCTTCTTATTATAAAACGTCAGTTTAACCTTCCTTTTTCCTTCTTTACACTCTAAACCTTTCAAACTCTGGAATTTTACTCTTCTTCTCTCATAAACACTCTAAGCTCTCAAACAACAAAAATGTCTTCCTCCACATCATCTCAACTCAAGAAAGTCTCCAAGAAGAAGGAAAAACTACAGGAGCAACTATGGAGAGTAAAATCGTCACCATTCAAGGCCAATCTGCTCTTGCTCCTCAAATGATTTCCAAAGAAAAAGAAATGTTGTACGCATCACAGGTACTCATCCCTACCCATGTTGCTGGTAAGAGGTTAGCCTTAAATGGCCCTCTTACAGTTTTTGAAATACTAAAGGACACCAGGACCATTTTTCCCGTGTGTTATAACTTCAAACCTTTATTCAACAAAATGGATGCCCCTAGGGCAGTAGAATTTCTTAATCCGAAAACCACAGAAACCTCAACTGTTCATCCCAAGGACCCATTTATCTTGGATTATGTAAAAAGCAATTTTAAACCATTCCGATCTTGCCCTACTGCTGATGTTGCTTATCAAAACTGGTTTACGAAAGTAGAAGCCAAAAAATCCCAGCAATGGGAAGAACTAGGCATTTATAACCTTATTAAGCTGTCGAAACCTGGATTCACCTATAGTCATCCTCTGCTATTTGCGTCCCTCTACTTCTGGGATAGTACCTACAACACTTTCCATCTTCCAGGTGGAATGATTACCCCAACCTTCTTCGATATAGCAGCCATTACTGGGCTGTCGCCAGTGGGGGAAACTTATGTTCCTGACAATGAAGAGCACTCAAGCATAATTGACTTCGAAGTCAAGTTAGCCAGCTTCTCCAAATTTATCGGCCATTATCATGCTGAAGGGGATAATGTGTCTGACACAGAACACATTGCTTTCTTAACTCTGTGGCTGTCTAGGTACGTTTTCTGCAGTAGATCCCTGCATGTAGCTAGTAGGTTCATTCCTTTAGCTAGGGATTTACATGAAAATCGCAAAGTGTGCCTAAGCGAATTACTCTTAGTTGACCTCTATGAGAGCCTGAGGTCAGCTGTTTCGAGCCTCAAATCCCACAATTCCAAAAACATTCTTTTAGCTGGCCCATTTTGGTTACTTCAATTATGGCTCAATGCCATGTTCGAACCTTCTTTAGCAACCGCCAACACCATAGACGAACAAGATGCAGAAATAAGTGATAGGATAGTCGAAGGCACTAGGCTTCGAAGACTAACCCCTAATGATGACAAGGATGACTTCAAGGTTCAATTTTCGAAGTACATCTTGATACTCTCAAAAAGACACAAGTTCGAAGAGAGCATGGCGCCCTTTGCTTCGAGGGCTCATGGACCTTCTTGGTTCACCATGGCTCTCTCAGAAGCCATCAAGAGTAAGGAAATCCAAGATGTGTGGAGAGCTTTCTTGCTTCCTAGACTTATCTCTTCAAGGATAACCCCAGCTAAGAACCAAATTCTTCTCTTTGCCTACCAACCAAACTTCGTTTCGAGGCAGTTTGGCCTATGCCAACTGATTCCTGAACCTTTGTTCCAGACTGAGAGTGCCATCACATCTGGTCGAACTTTCAAGGCAAGGGAAGCCAAGATCCAACAAGAACAATACCAGGGCTTTGCCCAATTTGAACTGATAGCCTTCGAACCTACTCATCTCGCGGCCAAAGGATTTCTGGAGTGGTGGATTAAGTTTTATCAAACTTGTATGTTCGATACGCTTACTATTCGACAGAAACTAATTGATGCCTTCGATGTGCAGGTACCAGCAAAGAAAGGTATGTTTACTCATGCCAAAGAAATAAAAGCTTTTCAAAATTACTTCGAAACTACTTACGACCCCACACGCTTGGACTCCACTGTGCATCAAGCGGTTGAGACCTTGAAGGAAAAATTTAAACAAAAAGTTTCCAAGTTAAAACTTCCTTCAGGGCTGTCACCTGAGGATAGGTATAGGTTGGCATTCGAAATGCATCCACCTAAATTTCCCAGATTACCTACCTCAGAACTGGCTCTGGCTTGGTTTCCCCCATATCCATGGTGGTTTACTTGCAAAGAGATGTTCAAATATCTTCAAAGGAAACCAAAGCCATCTGAGACTGTGACATGGGCTCGACACTGGCTTCATGATTTCCCGGGACATCTTCGATATGACCTTTCTGCCATGTCAATTAAATCTGATCAAGGCACAGGTGCGAATGCTTGGGAAAAACTCCCAAATATCTTTTATTTTCCAAATCTTTAACCTTTGCTTTAAATGTTTTGATTTTCAGCTATCAGGATAAAGACCACTGCCTCGAAATCGAAGGAAGGGAGTGCCTCTCAAGCCTCCATCGAAACTACCGAGAAGACTAATCCACCCGAAACGACTACTGCTGCTGCAACTACACCAACAACAACAACGCCAACAACAACAAGTGCCCCAATTCCAACGGTAATCACTTAGTTTTTTATGCTTCGAATTCACTCAATCCTTTTATATCTAACTTCGTTAAACTTCGTGCAGACCAACAAGCTTCCCCCCACTACTCCCAAGAAGCGGAAACCAAGCACCACTGGGGAAGATCTGGCTGCTGGAGGAAACTCAAACGTTGCTTCGAAGAAGAAGCTAAAGAAAGCTACACCAAAAAGTACTGCTCCTACTAGTGTCTCTGGACTCGACTCCAGGGATGCTGCTCCCTTACCACAATCCAAAAATCCACCTTCGACCTCCAACCCACAGTTGGAACGCATAGCTAGTAACCTCTCTTCTGAGGGGCCACAGGTAAATCGAACTTCTTCTAAAAATGTTTAACTTCTTATTACCTTGGTGAGTGTCATCCTTTTAACACTTTGCTGCCCCTTGCAGAACATCCTGAATCCCACTTCTACTATTTCGACCTCACCATCCAGGGCTGCTGTTCCGCTTAACTCCTCTCCTCAAGGAGACTCCAGCAATTTGGTCCAAAACAAAGGTTCTTCCAACGTGGCGGTTTTGGCTGGAACTTCCGAGCAGCCAGATGACCAAGGTACCTCCATTCCTCTGAAAGAGGTGAACGAAACCATACCTCAAACGTCTGCAGAGGATTCACAAAGGGTTCTTCAAAAGTCCCCCCTTGAAACTCTTCAAGAGGATCCAAAGGATGCTCAGACTGAAGAGGAAAAAGCTGATTCTGGGCAAGGATTCGAGGAATCTGCAGACGAAGAATCTGAGGAGGAAAACGCCAATGATGGGGAAAATGACAATGATGGTTCGACTGCCGGGACGGAGTCTAATGCACATAGCGGTGAAAAGGATGGTATCGAAGTGGTAGATTTGGTCGAGGATGAAGAAGACCAAGAGCACGAAGCAAATGAAGGGGATGGTGATACAATCAATGAAAACCCAAAGGTTGAAACAAACGAGGTTCCCCTACGCGTGGAATTCCCCCAATCCTCTCCGTCTCGAATGACTGATGAGGAACTGGCACTTCTGAGGCGAAATGACCCTATTGGGTACATGAAGGCAAAATTGGCCCAGAGGGACATTCCACTCGCTAGGGCTGGTACAAGTTCAACCAGCTATCCTCTTCCCACAGATGAAAGAGTTGTTCTTCTCAACAAAATTAGGAGAACTATTCTCAATGTGGATATCTTCGAAGTGCTTAAGCAAGATAGTACTGCTTGCTACACTATGAAGGAGCTGCTTACAAAGGTTAATCTTTCTAGCTGCTCTTTGCCAGTTAGTACTCTCTTGTTTGATCTTCAAAATCTGCTGGACAACGTAACTGGTTATCTTCTCCAAGATGAATCTGCTGCCAAGAAGGTTCACGAGAAACGCATTGCTATGGATGCCGCCTATGAACAAGCTTCGAAGCTTTCTCAAGAAGCTGAAGATCAGGCTATGCATCTGAAGCAGGCAAAAACTGAATATGAGGCTCGAGCTGAGTCCATTCTTGCTTGGGAAAGGCAGATTCTGGAACTTCAACAGAAAGTTAAGGAGGCTAAGGAACAACAACTAGCCTTCGAAACTAATCCTGCAGGTAACCAATTCGAAGAGCTTCTCAACCGGGGGCTTGCAGAAATGGAGACTGCAGAACAACTTAAAGGAGAAGTGGCAACCTTGGAAGGTGCCAGGCGGTTTGCTCAGCAGAGACTTGAAACATTTCGAAGTACCTTTACTCGATTGAAAAATAATGTTTATTTCTAGATTTTTTGTTTATCTGACCATAACTTTGGTTCTTTCAATGTAATATTCGAACAACGCCATTTTGGCATTCTTATCTTGCCATCTTGGCTTTTTTTATAATACTTTGTTTACGTTGTTACTATTCGAATTTCCCGCAGGCTTGGTTTATATTTCTTTAAATATTTCCCATTAACCTTTAGGACACGTTTATCATCTAAGAGTTCTTCGACTTCGTAGGCATTGTTAGAGAAAACTTTTAGTACTCGAAAAGGTCCTTCCCAATGAGGTGACCATTTACCTAATGCTTTGTTCTTTTTATCCATAGGCAATATGACTCTCCAAACCAAGTCATTAATAACGAATACTTTTTTCTTCACCCTCTTATTGTATGTTCTGGCCACTCTTTCTTTTTGCCTCATCAAAATATCCAACGCATGTAATCTAATTTCGTCCAATTCAACTAATTCATTCATCATCATTTCCCAATATAACGCGGCTGGGATTTCGTTTTGTTTCTGTATTCGAACTGATTGCAGATGAATTTCTACTGGTAACACTGCATCATGGCCGAATGTAAGTTGGAAAGGAGTAGTGTTAGTGGCTTCCTTTGGAGATGTTCTACAAGCCCATAACACTTGGTCCAGAGTTTTGTGCCAATTTCTTGGCTTCTTGCCAATATGCTTCTTGATTAATCCTATTATTACTTTGTTTGCCGCTTCGACCTGTCCGTTTGCTTGAGCATAATATGGGGTTGATGTTAGCAATCTAAACCCCATTTCTTGGGCAAATCCTTGCATCTTTCTACCAGTAAATATGGAACCTTGGTCTGTAGTTATACTTTCTGGTAATCCAAACCTATAGATAATGTGCTTTTGTATAAATTCGATAATTGCCTCTTGATCAGCAACTACCAAAGGTATAGCTTCTATCCATTTGGTAAAATAATCTACTCCTACCAAGATATATTTCTGACCTTTGGACGAAGCAGGATTTATTTCGCCTATCAGATCTAATGCCCATCCTCTGAATGGCCATGGTTTGATGATCGAATGCAGCTCACTTGCAGGGGCGTGTTGAATTCCTGCGTGTTTCTGACATTCCTCACATCCTTTCGCGAAGTCTATGCAATCTTTAAGCATGCTAGGCCAATACAAACCATATCGAAATAGCAACCATTTCATTTTATGGCCTGCTTGGTGTGCCCCACATGCCCCATTATGGACTTCAGACAATGCTAAATATGCCTCACTCTCTCCTAGGCATTTCAATAAAACACCTTCTTGGGTTTTTTTGAACAATTCGTTCCCCATGAGGAGATATGACAATGCTCTATATTTTGTTTTTCTATCTACTTTTAGAGTTGGGTCTGCTAAATAACTCTTTAATGGATTTCGCCAATCTGTATCTGACAAAGTATTTATGGCTAGAATTTCGAATCCCTGTTTCTCGGCATATCCCAATCTCATATTTTCCAGATCCGATGGTGTGAATCTAGTAGCCATAACTCTTCCCCTTATTTCGACCAAATCCTTAAAATTCTTGGTGGATACTCTATAACCTGAAGCCAACTGCGCTAAGTCATTTGCTTCTTGGTTTTCTAATCTTGGTATGTGTTGAATATCCATGTATTCAAACTTTCTCAATAGCCTATTGACTATGACGAAGTATACCATTAGATTTTCCTTTATGCACTTATATTCTTTTGTAATTTGTTTGACCACCAACTCAGAATCTCCTTTAATTTCGACTCTGGTTGCCCCCAATTCCAACAAAGCTTCAAGTCCAACAATGAGCGCTTCATACTCAGCTTCGTTGTTCGAACAACGAGGACCATCCAATTTATACTTGAATTTTGTTGGAATTCCTTCAGGAGAAATTAGAAGGACTCCAACACCACTTCCATTCTTGTGGGTTGAACCATCAAAGTACAATTTCCATGGTTGCATTTCGACGTAACTCATGCTTGCCTGCTCAACCAACGAATGATCCACAATGAAATCAGAAATCACTTGACCTTTCATAGCTTTTAAGGGCATGAACGTCAATGAATATTCTGTTAAGGCCAGAGCCCACTTTCCAACTCTACTATGCATTATTGGCTTTGAAAGCATGTGTTTAATGACATCGAAGTGAGACGAAACATAAACATCAACAGGTTTTATATAATACTTGAGTTTCATACAAGAGAAATACAAACAGAGACATAGCTTTTCTAAATTGCTATATCTGGTCTCTGCATCATTCAGCACTCTACTTAGATAGTATATGGCTCTTTCGACGCCATTGTTATCTTCTTGTGCTAACATACTACCTATGCTAACTTCAGAGGCAGATATGTACAATCTCATGGGCTTCCCCCATGATGGTGGAGACAAGATAGGAGGCTGAGAAAGATATTCTTTTATTTTGTCAAACGCCTCCTGGTGAGCTTCGTTCCATTCGAAGGCTTGACCTTGCTTCAGACGAAGTAACAGAGAGAAAGCTTGAGTCCTTCCACTCAGGTTCGAAATGAATCTTCTGAGGAAGTTAACTTTCCCTAGCAGAGATTGCAACTCCCTTTTTGACGCAGGTGCTTTCGTCTCCATTATGGCTTTGGTTTTGTTCTGGTTGATTTCAATTCCTTTCTTGTGGACCACAAAACCAAGAAAATCTCCAGCCTGCACAAAAAATGCACATTTAAGGGGATTCATTTTTAAGCCATGCTTTCTCATTCGCTCGAATGATTGGCTTAAATGATGCAAATGTGCTTCTGCAGATATAGATTTGATGACTATATCATCAATATACACCTGCATGAAGGTTTCGATAAAGTCATGAAAGATTGAATTCATCGCCCTTTGATAAGTTGCCCCAGCATTTTTTAAACCAAAAGGCATCACCGCCCATTCGTAGGTGCCTAAGGCTCCTGGGCAACGAAATGCTGTCTTTGCAACATCTTCTTCAGCAATGAAAATCTGGTTATATCCAGAGTATCCATCTAACATGCTCAAGTATTCGAATCCTGCAGCAGAATCTACTAGCATTTCTGCCACGGGCATGGAATATTGATCTTTAGGGGTTGCAGTATTTAAATCCCTGAAATCTATGCAAATCCTTAAAGAACCATTTTTCTTGATAACAGGTACTATGTTTGCTAACCATTCGACGTACCTTGTTGTTCTGATGAATTTGCAACGCAGCAACCTTTCGATCTCAGCTTTAATTTTTGTGAGAACCGCTGGCGCGAATCTTCTGGGAGTTTGTTTGATGGGCCTCTTGCCATCTTTGATTGGCAGCCTATGTTCGACCAACTCCCTCTTTAAACCAGGCATCTCGTCATAATCCCATGCGAAACAATCTTTGTTCTCCTTAAGGATTTCGATCACTTTTTCCTTGAGGCCTGGGCTAAGTTTGGCACTTACGTAAGTTACTCTTTTTGTTTTGTCATCCCCTAAGTTGACTTCTTCGAGTGGGTCCTGTGCCAACATTTTGACACCTGAGTTTATGGGATCTCTTTCGAAGCCTAAGGGTTCTTTGTCATAGATGGCATCCAACCTTTGATCCATCTCTAACTCTTCGCTGGGTGAGCATTTCGAACCCCCCCCCACTAACTTCATTCGTTTTTTCAAATGATTCATTTATTTCAGCCTCTAAGGCCGCTTTTGATTCATTCTCAGCCATATAGGCCGAAATCCTTTCGAAAAAGGTAGACTCAGTCATGGTTAAGGTTGTCGAAGTCCCAGCCTGCTGGCCGTTTTTGGTATAGCACCTTCAACTTCCTCTTCTTCACTAATTATTGTTCTATCCCAGTAGAGTCCATCATGACGAAGTGTCATGTAGTAGTGGGCATTTCTAGTTTCATTTATCTCATCATTTGGAACATATGGAGCAATCTTTGCCAGATTTTTATCATAATCCCTTTTGTCAACTAGATTGATAGTTGACATAAAGTAACTCTGGTCTGCTTCGATATTTTCCACGATTCCGTCATCTCTCCACAGGACTAGTCGTTGATGCATTGACGAAGGAACTGCTCCCACGCCATGGATCCACTCTCTTCCTAGCAGTAGGTTATAGTTGGCCTTGGCTTCGACAACCATAAACATGGTGGGCCTGCAACTTGAGCCTATTGTTAATTCCAACTGGACCACCCCCAGTGTTTTACCCACTTTTCCTTCATAATTGGATAGAACCATATTATGGGGCTTGATATCCCCTTCGCGGATTTCCAACCTTTTTAGCATGAAATGGGGAATCAGATTGACTGCAGCACCCCCATCTACTAGAACTTTGTTCACCCCATGGACACCCACTTTCGCCCGAATGAAAAGTGGTTTGAGATGATTCTTCATTGTAGGCTCTGGACGTTCGAAGAACGCATTCTGTTCTTCAACAGCCCCATTGTCCATCACGTAGTAACATACGGGCCTATGTTTCATTAAATCTGTGGCGTCTTCTTCCTCATATTCATTTATTTCGGTTTCTTGCCCGAATTCGCAGGGAAGCACAGACACTACGTTACAGTTCAGGTTAAATGAAGACTCCCCCTCCGATTCGAAGTTATCTGTTATCATATCTTCGTCTTCTTCCGGGCCTGGAGTGTATTCCTTTGGTCCGTCTTGTTGGTCTTCAGAAAAAAGCCTTCTGTTGACTGGAGGTTTCTCTTCCGTCTGACTTTTTGGTTTGTTGGTGCTCGATTCACCTTGTATCTTTGTTGAAGTATCCCCTTTGTTTGCCCCAGCTTCTCTTTCAGCCTTTCGAATCCTTTGTTGTCTGCGCCACTGGGATCTTGACATGGGGTTCCTTCCTTTGTAATTTTCTAATCTGACTTCCTCCCTTTTCTGTGTGTTGAATTGCCTCCTGTATGTCACAGCATGGCGTGCATTTCGTTCAGCATTCCTCCATTTGTCTTTGCCTTTGTCATTTCTGGCTTGCAGCCATCTATCGGTTGGCACTTCAGCAGGGAGTTTGAAAGTCACTCTTCGAGCAACTTTGGGGTGAGGGCTATCAGGTCTTCGCTGTTTGTATATGCTGTCGAAACGCGGACCCATCTGGGCAGTTTCTTGATGGCTCCAGCAAGGGGCGAAGGGGATCGTTTCGAAGGCCCTAGCCATGCTTTGGTCATATACAGCAGAACATCTTGGGCACACCAAGCACTTAGTTGCCCCCTTGTAGCAGCGAAAAATAAACTCCAATAAACTCTCTCCAGCCTTGGGGTAGCATCTAAAGAGTTGGTTATCCTGGCGCCAATTGTTGCCAGTTCGAGCCCTCTGTACCCTTTCGAAATTTGCAGCAATTCTTTGGTTGCAGAGGATGCTGCACCTAGGGCACAGTATCATGCCTGGATCTCCTTTGTGGCATGACATGAGATAGTCTTTGAGAGTATCATCTCCAGTGTGATTGTCCCCCATTCTATGCTTTTCTTTTTCTAAGTATTTTTCCACTTCCTTCATCTCAGAACGGGGTCTTTCCATGTCCACCATATTTATTTCCAAATCCCCCTCTTTTGTTTCGTCATCGCCCCATCCTGTGGGCTTTATATCTTCGATCTGGACCTTCGAACTTTCTGGGGCAGAATATTTGACCAGATAGTCATATTTTCCACTGGGTTCCCCTAGAGTGTCCCATATTTCCGTCTGAGAGGGGACTGACTGCGTAATTTGGACTTTCTCTAATTCCAAACTCAAGCCCTCAGTGACTTGTGTAAATCCTTCGTTGTGATCCCCTTGGCCTTCAGTAGCCTGGGTTTCTTCTGCAACAGCCACAGGTCCAGCAATCGAAGTGTCTGGTGTATTCTGGATGCCTTCAGTGACTTCCTCGCTGACTTCGACCATCACCCAGTTTTCGACTTCAATGTCCTTCTTCCCAGTTAGGGTGTCGCTTCGATCAATTTCCACCATGTTGACTTCTCCAATGCATGCAGGCTCGGAGTAGTTGGTGTCTGCGACGTCCAAAGGATCTTCGTCCACTTTCATCTTCATCTTATCAGCAAACTTTAATCTGCCATCTTTGATTGCGTTTTGAATCAAATCCCTGAAAAGAAAACATTGTGAGGTCTTGTGGCCTAGGAAACTATGATATTTGCAAAATCCCCTTTTCTTCCTTTGGTCCAAAGGGGGTATTTTGACATTTGATGGCACAATTAATTGGCCATCTTTGACAAGCAAGTCAAAGATTTCGTCACATTTAGTGACATCGAAGGTGTAAACCTTCTTTGGAAACTTATCACTTTTCTCATTTTCAACAATATCTTTCCCTTTCGTAGGAACTAACATTTTGCAGGAGTAAGGCGGGGCCTGTTTTAATTCAGCGAGGTCGATTTCGACCTCTTCGAATTCGAATTCAGGATATTCTTCTACTTCCTCAGTTCCAACATAGGAAATTCTTTCTTTCTTACTATTCTTAAAGACTCGGGCTTTTTCGGCTTTTAGTCTTTCGACCTGTCGAACCCTATCGGCTAACTGAGCCATATCCCTCAAATGCTGAGTATCTAATTTCTTTCGAATAGAGTAATCCAATCCCCCAGCGGCCATTTCGACTAACTCATGCTCAGGCACTACTGTGTAACATCTGGATTTTAACAGCCTAAATCTATTCAAATAGTCATCAATGGGTTCAGTGAACTTTCTCTTAACACTGGCCAATTCCTTCAGACTTATTTTCGATTGTCCCATGTAAAATTGTTCATGGAATAATCTCTCTAAAAGGGTCCAAGTATCGACAGACCCAGGAGGCAACGTGGTAAACCAAGTGAAAGCATTTTTTGTCAAGGAACTTGGGAAATATTTGATTCTAAGATCTTCATTATTGGCTATATCCCCCGCTTCGGTTAAATATCTCGCTATGTGTTCGACTGTCGACTCGTTGGTATCCCCAGCGAACTTTGTAAATTTAGGGACTTTGTATCCCCTTGGTAAATCAGTATGCATTATACAATCTAATATAGGAGAAGCGTAATTTGGCCTTCTCATTCCCATATTGAGGCCGTTTTGGGTCATGATCCTCTCTATCATGGTGGTGAGATTATTTTCTGCCAAGACGTTATCGTTTCGAACCCTATGAACGACAGCATCGGCATCTTGGTTTCGACCAACCAAAACAACTCCCCTAGGTTGTTCTCCTCGGAATTCTGGGGCTTCTGGTCTTTCGATCCTTGCCCCTGGTTCCATAACTTCCCTTTGTGGGCCTGGAATTATTGGGGCTTCTAACCTTGGTGCTCTGGCCCCTAAGTTAACCTCTTCTCTGGGTGGTCTATAAATTGGGTCGTTGGCAATTTGTTCTATAACAGGCACGTTTGTTCGAAATCCCGCCTGGTTCTGCCTACGCCTTTCTGTGGGAGCAAAGAAATCTGCTATTCGACTCATATTGTCAGCGTTTTCCCTGTTCGTCACAGTCACATTCTGAACTATTGGGGCGAATATTTCCTGCATGGTTTGCGCTAACACCCCTATCATATTGTGGTTGCTTTCATCCATCAATTGCCTAAAAGCCAACTGGTTATCTGTGGTTAGGGTAGGCAACGTGCTATAACCCACTGACCCTTGGTTATTTGACATAAATTGGTTTGCCCCAGACCCAGATCCTAGTTGTGGGGATGAATTTGATATGGAATTGTGTAATCCTGCCATAAAAGATGTTGGCATTCCGTAAGAAGAACTTCTAATTCTATTCCCATCGAAGCCGGGTGGTCTAGTTGATGGAGATGCGAAATGGGATTGTGTCCCAGGTGGCGGAACGAATCCCCCAGGGTAGCCCATGGTTCCAGTATTTCCTAAGATCGAACTGTTGGTTGATACGCCACTTACTCCGTTGGTGGCCATGTTACTGGTTGAAGATGCAACAGCCTGTGCATTCGAAGGGATTACATTAGATGCTCCGCTCGAAATGGACGCGTTAGTGCCTGTTGCCTGTGGGCCACCTTGGTCTCCCTGTTGATTGTCTGAATTAGACATTTTGTCCAAACGTTTTCTTCTGGATAAAGGTTGGTTGCTGTTGGTTATCTTACCACTTTTCAGGTTCATAAAACAGCAAACTTCTTATGTTCCTACGTTTCTAGGATGGCTATGTCTTGACAATCCTTAATTCTGATATCCAACTATTGGTCCAGAAATCTGCTATGTCTTGACAGTCCCACCGGGTGTGCCAATTTGTTTCCAGTGATTTCTGGTAAACAACCGCTAGTCTTCCAAACTATCGAATAATCTTTATTAACGCTACTCAATCTCTTTGGTAACTCACAGGATCGACTAGATTGATCCTAGGACTCCTTGGATATCAAGGTTACTCTCACAATCGAACAATTATTCATGGGTGCTATTGTATAAATGTTTGGTTTGTTTCGATCCCTCTCTCTAAGAGTTTAAGAATGTGGTCAAAATGTATGTGAAACTAAGTTATACGAATGATTGCTAATTGTAATGCTGATTGAAAAGACATATGAAACTGTATGGAAAATGAAGTAACTGGTTTCGATCCATAAAACATTTAACACAAAAGGTTTCTGGAATGTGGAAGTTTAAAATGTGAAGAAAGCGTTTAATGCAAGAAATCTAGAAATGACTTTAAGTGAAAGTAAATGTTTGAAGAATAATACTTGAAAGTAAAGACATTGAAAGCGTAAAAGTTCTCTGAAATATGAAGTGCTTCGAAATATAAAGAATGCAATAAAATGTAAAACTTTGAAGAAAAGACTTTGAAATGAAAAGACAGTAGATAAAGAAACTTGTAAATGTTATTCGACAGAAAGAAAAAGAAGGAAAGTGCTGGAAATAGTAAAAAGGGCTTTTATTAAATTAAAAATACATGGTGCTATCATACATACATCTCTCTTGCATTCGTTTCCCTTGCCATGTGGTAGTTTGAATGTTATTGAGTATTTTGTATAACAGATATGACACCCTGAAATCCTAACACTAAGACTTCTATTTATACTGATTCGACCCTAACGGTCTCGCTACAAGATCATGCCACGTTTCGAACATGCAAGACAATGCTCCTTTCATCTTTCCACGTGTCCTCAAATGCTCCAACACATAACTTTCAAACTTTGAAAGTCCCGCTTTCATTTAAATTTCAAACGCTTTGGTGTTTCTCTGCTTCGAACGCTCTTCTCAGACTTAGCTTCGCTGCTGTTTCGAGACCCCTTTGGATACGCTCCCAAGATCACCGTTCGAAGCTGCAAGCTTTGACACACTCATTCGAAACACTGCTTCTGCAATTTCGAAGCGTGGTGTTTTAATTCCATTTCGATCAGAACTTCTAGCTCTTTTGTATTCTAAATAACATTATCAAAATCTTCAGCCAACAGTGGGGCATTGATATGATTGGAGAAATCAATCCAACCGCTTCCAATGGACATCACTTCATTCTTGTCGCTATTGATTATTTCACCAAATGGGTCGAAGCTGCCTCGTTTGCCCCAGCCACCAAGAATGTGGTAGCCAGATTCATCAAGCACAACCTCATCTTCCGCTATGGTATCCCTGAAAGGATCATCACCGACAATGGGACTAACCTCAACAATGTTATGATCACTGAACTTTGCACTCAGTTCAAGATCAAGCATCACAATTCTTCTCCATATAGACCCAAAATGAACGGCGCAGTCGAAGCTGCCAACAAAAACATTAAGAAGATTATGCAGAAGATGGTAGTAACCTATAAGGACTATCATGCGATGTTACCGTTTTCTCTACATGGCTACCGTACTTCAGCTAGGACATCAACTTAGGCAACTCCCTTTTCTCTAGTCTATAGAATGGAAGTTGTTTTTCTAGTGGAAGTTCAAATTCCCTCACTAAGGATCATGAATGAGGCAGGCCTAAGAAAAGACGAGTGGATTCAGACGAGATTGGATCAGTTGAACTTGATCGATGAGAAACGACTGGCTGTTTTTTCTCATGGTCACGTACCAAAAGAGTATGATCAAGGCTTTCAACAAAAATAACAAGCCTCGACTATATCAAGTTGGTGACCTGGTGATAAAGCGCATCATTTTGCCACAAGGCGACCCCAGAGGCAAATGGACTCCCACCTACGAAGGGCCATTTGTTATCAAGAGAGTTTTCTCTGGCGGTGCCATGATGCTGACTACCATGGATGGTGAAGACTTCCCATATCCTATAAACGCGGACATAGTTAAAAAATACTACGCATAAATGACCCGCTAGGTTGACACACCTAGGAAAAATAAGGGCATCCCGGCAAACCAAAAGGTTTGGGCAAAAATTAGGGATATATGCAAAAGATTGTACACCCGGCAAGTTGAAAATCCGAAAGGGTGACTTGGGAAAAAATGGGTATCCTGGTGGGCTGAAAACCTGAAAGGGCGGTCCAGGCAAAAGTTAAGGATTGAAAGCGTATGACTATGTCCCGTGGAATCACTGTAGTCAACTTTATTACCAAGGTCCGAGTTCAAACGGTCCAAGATCAATCCAATCAACTTTTGTCGACGGCAAGGGAAATTCGAAGACATTGGGGGCAATAGTAGAGTTGGAGCGCAATGAGATCATTTCCACATGGCTATTTGTTTTTGTTTTTAATCTTTGTTTTCCTTTCGACGATTTCCTCTTACTAGGATCTCTGTCTCTTTGTGCAAAAAACGCCTATTCATGGGTAAAATATCAATACAAATATACTTTGAAATGCAAACTTCTTGTCTTTGTTTTGAATGCAAATTTGTCCAATGACTAAAATTGAACGAACATATGCATATGAACATAATTAAAACTATTTAGCATATGTGTCCTGCTAAGCAGTAACAAGCATCTCTTTAATGTATATGTAATATCCCCAGAGTTATTTCATTAGCATTATCCCCATAAGACAGTTACGATAAACCAATCCTCAGCAGAGTAACCCACAAATTTTCTCTGCCCAGATTAATATCCAGCCAAAGTCCCAATATCTTGGCAGCTTTCTCTCCCAACTAAGTTGATATTACAAGAAGAAGAACTCACCTCTCCAGCAGTTCATCAACAGGGTTTATTTCCCCAACAGGGTATATTTCCCCAATAAACAACGAGATAGCATAACTTCCCATCCGAGTTTATATTTCCCCGGCATAGTCTATTTGCCCCAACTGAGCATATCCTCCCCAACTGAGACTGTTATCCCTAAACGAAGTTTATCCTCCCCAGCTAAGCCTGTCTTCCCCAGCTGATTTTATCTTCTCCATCTTGAGTTTGCCTTTCATACTATTTTAAATCATAGGGCCATAACCCCTAATCCCTAGTGAATTCATCAATAAAACCTTTACTATCTCCAAAAGATACTATGGAGCCTAGACCCGACCAGATAATAGTCAACTTCTCAAGTCACTATAGAGACTGAACCCGACCAAATGATAGTGAAAACCTTTTCAAACCATTATGAAGCCTGGCCCCGACCAGATAATAGTACTACTTTCAGAATACTATGAAATCTGGACCCGACCAGATAATAGTTTAATTCTCCAAAGATATAGAAGAAACTGGACTCAACCATACCAAAGTTTAACTTCTTTTCCCCATTAGAGTTTGCCTCTACCCCAACAAGTTACTGTGAAGCCTGGATCCGACCAGATATCAGTTTTCAACTTTATCTTTTCAAGTAAGTTATTGTGAAGCCTGGATCCGACCAGATAGAAATTCCCCTCATAATTTCGTTGTGAAACCTAGAATCCGACCAGATAACAACTAAGTTCCCCTAGAAAGTTACTGTAAAGCCTGAACCTGACCAGATATCAATTCAACCATATCTTTTCAAACAAATTTATTCTGCATCCTGGACCCAACCTGATATCAATTAACTTCATCCACCTCAAAATCTGTAAAGCCTAGACCTGACCAGATATCAGTACAACTTTATCCTTTCTAACAAGTTACTGCAAAGCCTGGAATCCGACCAGATAACAGTTAACTTCCTTATCCCCAACAAGTTGTTGTGAAGCCTGGAATCCGACCAAATAACAAATAATTTATTCTTCCCTAGTAAGTTACCGTGAATCCTAGACCCGACCAGATAGCAGTTGACTTCATCATCCTCAGCAAGTTGTGAAGCCTAGATCCGACCAGATAACAGCTGGCATTCAAGATATATTCCCCAACGGAAGCATCCTTTCAACAAAGTTTGAAGATATGTATAATTTTCATCCCCAACAGCAATCCAGGATTCAAAATATCTCAACAGTAGTCAGAGATTTATTTTCCCAGACAATATACATCTCACATTCATACATCATATCATATACATACAAAATGCATTTAGCATGATCCCATTCATCTTGTGAACATCATGCATACATCTACATTCTACTAACCTCTTTCCCACAGGTGAAAAATCAAGTTTTAGTATAAATCGACCAAAGATTTATGCTGATACTTATTCTAGTGTTTACCATCATTCCTCCAAATGGCATCTATAATCCCATTCCCATTACATCTTCGAGTGCAAATTTCTGGGCACTCTAGTGTTCAATCATCTTCCACCTTCAAGTCACGAATGGCAGATCTGCCAATCTAACTCTTCAGGTTTAAGAAGATTGAACAGGGGAAGCTGTTGTACCCCAAAATTTTCCCTCTCATTTTTCAAGTAATCTCTCACAAGATCTCCTTTGGTTCAAGACTGCACAAGGGTTGATCAACTCAAGACACCTCCTCAAGCACTGATGACTGAAAATTAGGGTTTAAGATTGCACAAGGACAAATGGACTTTTAATGCCCCATATGACTTTCATGAATCATTTTGGACCCTCAAGATTTCTCATGTCAAGTTTCAAGTCTTGGATCACATTTTTGCTCAATCAATTGATCAGTTGACCTAAAATCAGATGTATTGGGGAAAAAGTCAATCGTGGTCAATTTACAATCAAACTTCATAATTTTTTATCCATATCAACATTATAAACTCATATATTTCATTTGATCAAGTTTGGATCACAATTTCTCAAGAAATTTGATCAGATCGTCAAAAGGGCAAAATGGTCAAAATTAGGGTTTTGACTGAGGAAGTGCAATTTCTGATTTTTGACCTAGCCAATGATTTATTGGTTTAAGATATGATCTCAAGGTTTTAAATATTTCACTTTGGTCTAATGGCATGGCTCAAAACATTCCTCAAGATCAATTGATTGATAGTTGATTTTTAGTCAACTGATCAAAAGTCAACTGTATACTGAAAAGTTAAACTTTGACTTTTTAGTCAAAACCAAGTATCAAATATCACAATTCATCAAAACATGTCAAAATATGAAACTTGTTCATAAAGAAATAAAAAATTCAAGATTTCATTTTGAAAAGTCAAAATTTCTAAACTTAGAAATTTTTCTAAGTGTTGGAAAATTCATATTTTTTCATAACTTTGAGCAAAGTTTTCACCATGATGCAAGATGATTTAAAGGAAACTTCCAACATAAAAGTTATATATATAAATTATATCTAAAACATTATAGAACACAACTTCTTCTAGAAATTCATGGATTTCAAGTTGTGATTTTACGAATACATGTTCATGAAACTTGGAAACTTAGTGAAATTCTGCCCTAGTTTAGGCAGGATTTTGACCTAACTTCATTGCAATTTTTCACATAGTTTCAAGAAGAATTTTCAAAAATGTCCAACATAGAGTTTGTAGAGGATGTTACAAGCTTTCCGAAATGTCCCAGAATTCATTGAGATCATATTTGAGCAAGGAGAATCGAAGGCAAGAAGTTAGGGTTTCATTCTTGAATTACAAGTCATTTCTTGATGAACACATAATTGAATTTCAATGTTAGGTTGCATAATATTTCTTTGCAGGCCTTCTAACTTGTGTATCTATCCATCATTAATGGATTACACAAACTTTTGAGCTATAATCCAAGTGGTTTAAGCTTTATCCAATTCACATTGCCATTTTAGGAAGAAAGTGAATAATGTCATTCTTGAAAAGCAAGCTTTATGCACAAAGTCAATTCTTGAGCCTCTAACTTGTTCCCTGTAATCACACTCCATATACAAAGTCAAAAGCATGTGTATTTAAAGCATAACCACTATATCTTAGCAAGTACACAAGACTTTGAAACTTGGATTTCTTAAAAATTACATGTTATGCTTGAACTTGTGATTTTGAATTCTGATCAACAACAAGATTCCAAACTTGTTGCTTATAAATAGAGGCATTATTTGTGAGCTAGAACACGAGCTTGAACACCCTGAAACACTCTCAAACTCCCTCAAATAAAATTTTTCCCCCAAAAACTCCATTGTTGCACAGTTTCTGACCGTGAACTCCAAACTCATATCTCCATCGTGCGTTCTTTGGCTTTTTAGTTCCTAAAGCTTCCTTACATCAAATACAACTCATCATTGTCCCTGTTACACGACTGTAACTCCATTTCCATCATCCTCCATAACCAAAAACAGAGCACTGCACATTGACTTCTCCAAGCCATTTTAGCCACTCTCAACTCAAGCTAAGCATTGCATTAGCATCCTAGAGACTCAAGGAAACTAACCTGATCATTGCAGCACCTTTAATCAAGCTCAAACTCATTTCATGATTTCCAATTTTGAGGTATTTTTCTTGAACTTCTATCTTCTCATTTAGGCATTGTTAGGCTTGCATTTGTGAATATAAAATGTAGACATCATTGCCCTGAAGCTGTGCATGTCCATAGATTTCATTTATTTTGATTGAGCTGGGAGAATTTTGAGTTTGAACTTTCTGAAATATTTAAGTCAGAATTTGATACTTTTAGAAATTCATGCTCATCTTTGAGAATTAGCTTAAGTTATTTACATATTCAGAATCGTGAGAAAATTTCTAACATGTTTGATTTGGAAGTTTTGTGAATGGATGAGAAATGAGTGAGTTACAGGATCCATGGCTGGAGGTTGAAGATGAAGTTCATCCAGGACTGGATTTATGTTACATATTTATTGTTTTGTCAATATTAACGGATGTATAGCCACCCCCGTGGTAAAGCGCGTGCCTGTTAACCTTTGGGACCTGGGATCGAGCCCTAGTGGTACCCTTTTGTTCATTTTTTCAATATTTTCACTCTTTTTGGTTCCAAACAGGCGCCTGGGCCTCCAAACAGTTGGGCTTTGCTATTTTTGCTAATTTTTGACTCCCTGCCTATGTGCACACCCCTGGCCCAACTTTTATTTATTTCATTTATTTATTTATTTATATTTTATTTGCATTCCATTTTTTCTTCATTATTTTTATCATTATTATTATTATTATTATTATTATTATTATTATTATTATTATTATTATTATTATTATTATTATTAATTTTACTAATAAAAAAAATCAAAAAATATTTTGTTTATTATTTTTACACTTAGTTTATTTTCTCTATAAATACAAAAAGACTAAACATTTTATTTTAATAAATTAACTTTTTTTTAATTAATTTTTAGATAATTAGGTTTAATTATTACATTATTCTCTTTTTTTAATTTAGAGCTTAAGTTTTCTTTTAATTAATTAATTTTCATTATTATTATTATTAATTTAAAACTTTTTCATAAAAAACCCTAAAAATAATTTTTAACCTAATTTCTTTCTTAATTAATTTAGGTTTAAGTTGTTTAATTAATCATTTTCTTTAATTAGGTTAAAATCCTTTCATATAAAATCCAAACAAAAATCATTTCTTTGTCCATTTACATTCTTGCATTATTTTCTTTTCAATTTTGTACAATATTCAACATGGTTGTAATAGATAATTAGGTTTAATTTTCTTGCAAAATCCCCATTTGTAAATTTGTATACCCCCTCCCCTAATTAGTATTTTTACTTTCAGCAATTTATCGCTTTATATAAATGCTAGTAATTAGGGTTTGCATGTAAAGACTAAAATCAACAAGTTAGCAAACCCTAATTCAATATAAGCAAGCATGTAAATCAAACACACTTGCACACTTGTACCCTTAGGGTAATTCCACTTTGTTGCCTTATCAAAATGGTCATGTTATGCATGTGGGATATCTTAGCAAAAATCAATAAAAAATACAAGATCATAGTCCCTCGATGACGCTATCAATGTTGCCTTTCAAAAAATGATCTTAGTCCCTCAAAGAGAAATGCTAAGATATCTCATAACATTGCTATCATGGTTATACGATGACCCACACCCGTCCCTTTACATCCAAAGATAAGGCTTCTTACCAAATCAATGGTAAGATAGCAATATCAAAGGAAAGGAAGAAATGAACAAAGACTTTTGAATAGGTAGATTATTCCTAGTTGCTTGCTCATTTTTCAAATCAAATATCCTTGCTCATTTTCAAAACAAACACCAAACACTTTCAAAACATTTTCCAAACATGAAACATTTTCAAAAGATCAACACTTTGTATACGTTCTTACGAACGAGAACTATTACAAAGTTTGCCTAAGCGATGACGCCTTTTCAAAATACTTTCAAACACCACACAAAGCATATTTTCAAACAAAAGCAAGTGATCTAGCAAGCAACTAAGAGCCCATAGATAACTATGGATGAAAAGCATGCTAATACCTTCCCTTTTCATAATCTACCCCCGAACTCAAGAAATAATCTCAAAGGTCTTTCCTGTTCTTTTCAGCCTTTCCTTTTTTGAATAAAAGAAAATTCGGTGGCGACTCTTGCTAACCGCAACATTTGCGATCAAACGCAAAACACCCAAGTCAGTTCTCCCACCGTATCACAGCAAGAATCACTAAATATAAAACTACAAGCATTACAATAAAATAACACATGGAGCCTTTTACCTCTTCCTCCTGGTCATAAACCCATTGGTTGAAATGGGTATACAAAATAAAGTATAAATCTAATAGTATGATATAGCGTTATAAGGTGTGTCTTGTCGCTAAAGGATACACTCAGGTTGAAGGGATTGACTATCAAGAAAAAATTTCCTCGTCTATCAAAGTTACTACTCTTTGCTGCCTTCTTACCGTTGCAGCTACTCAAAATTGGTTCATACAATATTTAGATGTACAAAATGTCTTTCTTCATGGTGATTAACATGAGTTAGTTTACATGGAACCTCCACTTGGTCTTCATTGACAGGGGGAGAACATTGTATGTCAGCTTAACAAGTCACTTTATAGATTCAACCAAGCATCAAGAAACGGGTTCTCTATTTTCTCTAAAGCCATTTAAAAAGCCGGTTACCAACAATCAAAGGTTGACTACTCTGTCTTCATCAAATCTCAAGGTACTTCATTCAAAACATTTCTCATTTATGTTGATGACATACTTCTTACAGGGAATGATCTTAAAAAAAAAAAATGAAACATCTTAAAGAGTTTCTTCTCAATCGCTTTTGTATCAAATATCTTGGAGATTTAAAATATTTTTTGGGAATTGAATTGTCTCGTTCTAAGAAATTTTATCTTCATGTCTCTAAGAAAGTATGGTATAGACATCTTGCTCGCACTAACAAGTTTTTAATGGAACAAAATTTGAAACTTACTCCTACTGACAGGGTAGTGCTAAATGATCCAACCAAATACATAAGATTTATTGGTAATCTAATTTACTTTACTGTCACAAGACCTGACATTGTTTATTCTGTACAAACAATAAGTCAATTCATGCATGAACCTATGAAACCACATTGGAATGTTACATTAAGAGTCCTCAGATACATCAAAGGCCACCCGGACAAGGGATGTTGTTTTCAACCTCTAATGACCTTTCCTTAAAGGCCTTTTGCGATTCTGATTAGGGAGGGTGTCATACTACTATAAGGCCTGTAATGAGATTTTGCATTTTCTTTGGAAATTCCTTCATCACATGGAAATCTAAGAAGCAAGTTATTGTCTCTAGATCATCAGCAGAATTTGAATATCCAATTATGGCTAATACTTGTTTGGAGCTGACTTGATTACGATTCATATTACAAGATTTGAAAATCCCACAAGATGCTCCAACAACATTATTTTGTGACAACCAGACAACTCTTCACATTACGATCGATCCTATTTTTCATAGCTCACAAAACATATTGAAATAGACTGCCATATAGTACAAGAAAAACTACAAACTGGCATGATTAGTCTTTCTTATGTGCCAACACGATAAGAACCAATTTGTGAAATTACGCAATAAATTGGGACTTCATGACATTCACTCGCGAACTTGAGGGAAAGTATTAGAAAATAATTTCTGCATAATTGTTAATTAATACTCATAAAAACAATGTCATTGTCTAATAAGATTTATCATCTTCTTCATCAGCCAAGTTTGGCCATGGTGTGATTTAAAGGTCATATCAACCTTTCCCTTTTTTTAATTTTAAAAACGTTAACCTCTCTTTTTTTTTTTAAATTTAAAATCATAACCTATAGGTGTCTCTTTCAAAAATTTGAAGAATATTTAAAGATTCACCATTTCATATAGTAGTAAATTTTTATAACTAGTGTGTTGTTTTCTTGAATGCATAATATAGTGTTATTTTAGTTTTTTAATATATCAACATCTATCATATTCTAAGTCTTCATTAAAATTAAAAAAGATATATATATATATATATATATATATATATATATATATATATATATATATATATATATATATCACCAAACTAATAATGTAGAGTTAGTATCAACCCAGCATAAAAAACACTTCTTCCTTTTTATTCCCACCACTACATTATAGGGTCAATCAAGGGCTTGTACATAGATCATAGACTTCATAGGACATTGAAACAGTTGCAATCACAAACTTTAAAGTTATACTGTTTGAAAGAACCCTTATTTTCCAAAGCTTGTGTATTGATACTATTAGAGTTAGGAAGTGTCTCATTCAAGCGTGATAATGGATCAATGTCAACATTATCTTATCCAGATTAAATAGGTTCTATCCATATTAATTTAACGTTTTATATGATAAAAAGTCTCCATTTTTCTTACATGTGTTTGTACCCATTGATTTATTTGGGTGAATATGCTTTATGAGAGTTTCAATTTGTCTCTGAAAACGATTGTTGAGATAAAAAGCAAAATAGTGTTATCTGTTTAGAACAATTATGGAGCGGGGAATTCGGCACGGAAGATTGTTCTTAAATAATACTAGTGGTCTAGGGGTTATGAATGATGTGGATATATGTTTCTTGTTGTTTTTACATTGGACAGAATAATCAGATTAAAAATAATTTATATATAATATTCATATATTTTAATTTAATTAATTTTTTTTTAAATAATAAAGATGTGAGAATTTTGACACTAGGTGTATATTATATCACTTTAGCGACAATTTTAAACCGTTGCAAAATGAACAATAAAGATTTTGTGACAGTTTAAAAGTATCACTGTTGTATCCTAAAATTTGCTCTCTCATTTTATTCAAGACATACTCATAGAGGTCCTCAATTGCTCAAGGTTGATTATGAATTGGCCAGACAAATTCTCCTTCTAAGCAATGGACTTTCAACCAGGGTTTCACTTCTCACAAAGAATTTTGGGTTGCAAAGGCTTCAAGTGATTTCCATGGTCCCTAATATGTCCTCAAGAATGTCCATGCTAAGTTTCATGCATTGTACTACAAGCTTGCTCAGTCAATTGCTCAAATGTTTGAAAATCAACTATACTAGATCAAAAGTCAAATGTGACCAATATACAGTCAAACTTCAATATTTTTGGTCAACATCAATATTTTTAAGTGATATTCATCATTTGATCAAGGGTTGATCATGATTCCCCAAGGAATGCTCTCAAATCATCAAGAATCCAAAAGTGCAAAATTAGGGTTTTCTAGGAAAAGTCAACTAGACTTTGACCAGGCATAACTTTCACATACTTCATCCATTTTTCCCCAACCAAAGCTTATTTTGAATATAATCCAATTCCCTACAACTTCTCTTTTATCCTCAAGTTCAATAAATGCATAATTTGGAAGATACAAGCTCATACATTACATGTCATTTTTAGAAAGTCAACAAAAGTCACTTTTTACTAAGACCATTTACATCAAGATAAAATCTTCAAATGCAAAATTTATCAAAAAAGAGATTGAATATGATAACTTGAGCTTTCCAAAAAGTCAAAGATTATCTTCATTGGATAAAAATTGAGCAAGTTATGATTTGCACAAGTTGAACAATTTTCAAGAAAATACATGAAGTCAACTTTGGGCAAATTCATTTTTCAAGTTAGTGGGCCTAACTTTTAGGGCCTAAACATGTTCATGGCACGTCTAAGGACCTCTAAATTCTTTCTTACCTTGCATTGCCATTTTACCCATTTTTATTCAAATAAATAAAAAATAAAAAATGAGATAAATGGGTCAAGTCTAGGGGTGACCTCTTAAGGCCCAAGACAACTCATGTAAGGCTGTTACATGACAAAGAAAATCATGCAAAGCCATGAAAAGGAAAGAAAATCTTTAAAAAAATGGAAAGTTTGGAAGCAAATTGAAACACCATGATTCCATTAGATTTGTGCCATATTTGTTACCATAATCATGTCTCACATATATACACAACAATTCAGAAGTGAAAGGGGACGCACACACAACCTCAGAAAAGCACACTAAAATTGCAAAATTTTCACAAAATTGTCAAATTCGAAACAACCTTTGCAAGCCTCTTCCATCCAAACCAAGAATCACATCCTTCTCCTGAAGATTCCAAGAGACATTCCTAATCGTTAGGAAAGCCCAACATGCACAGAAACACCCTCACGCTATCTTTCCAATTGGTAATTTCTCTTTGATCTCAAACTTTAAAATCATGCAATTTAAATCGTTACTAAGCATATATTCATATTATTGATGATGTTTGCATTCACTCTAACATGCTACATGGAAAGTTAGAGCTTTAGATCACATGTTGCCTTGTTTAGGGTCTTAAAATAGACAAGCTTCGAGAAGGACGATACAGGTCGTTTCAAGTCACGCTATTGCCACGGTTGAATTCGTAGCATGTGAAATAAGGGGGGGGGGGGGGGGGGGGTTAGTCGGAGCCTAGGGCTTTGATTCCACATATTTTTGTTGTTTTCATTTTTGCAGGGTCGGAGAAGATGAGCGGAGGACAGCTTCGGCATTCCTGAGTTATTTTGACTCCGGTCAAAGCTAACGTGGCTAAATAGTGCTTTATGATTGGTTGATTCAAAATCCCAAGGGTCCACTGGAGCGCGTGCGTGTATAACTCAGCATTTTCCACTTGTTTCACATATATATTATTTTTGTTGTTTGTATAAACGAATCAGCAGGTTGGTTGAGTGGTGAAGCGTGCGTTTGTAAGGCTAGAGGGACTAGGTTCGATCCCCAGGCTTTGCGTTTTATTTTTTTTCTAAAAACTTGTTGCAGATCTAGTGTGCTACACTTCAAACGCCTACCATGCACTTTCAGATCCCAGCCAATAGATCTTAATGAATCCAGATCCAACGCTCCTGGATTACTTCCCCATGATGGACCTCCAAAGAGTCAAAAACATTGAAGCGCGTAGGATTTGGGTTTGCTATATTTAATCCCAGCGAATTTCAAATCTCACCTCCCCAGTTTTTTTTTACACCAAGCCCAGTCCATTTTTTTTTTTTTATAATTTATTTTACTTGTTCAATTATTATTATTTTTATTTAATCATAAAAATCAGGAAAAAAAACATAAAGCATAGATTTAGGTTTTTTATTTATTTAATTTAATTTTCATAATTTGATTTAGTTAATTACTTGAATTTATTTCTTTAATTTAAAATCAATAGACTTAGGATTTAATCGATTTTAATTCTTTTCATAAATAAAAAATGCCAAAAATACTAGATTTATTTTAGAATTAATTTTAATTAATAATTTTATTTTCTTTCTCATTTTAATTAATTAGATTTAATGTAATTTAATATTTTCTCCAAATAAACAAAAACAACAAAAAAGAGTTTCTTTTACTTAGAATTTTCTAGGGTTTTAAAATGTTCTTTCTAATTCACGCGCGTTCATTATTTTAGAATTTTTTTTATTGTATCTGCTCATTGGGTGTAATAGATTTTATAATTAGGATTTTACTTTACTGTTTTATTCTTCCCAAGTTTTGGACTTGTAATTATTCCCCCTCCCTGAAGCCTTGTAATAGTTTAGGATTTACGTTTTCCGCACTTTAAATTCCTGCAATATTTAAATTGTCTAGATGCATGATAATAGGATTGTATGGAAAGAATAAAAACAAAATGCTAGCAAACCTAATACAAAGACAAAAATAACTGAATACAACACACTTGCACATGCGCACCTCTAGGGTATTCCCACTTCAGTTGCCTTCAGAATAAAACAGTCACAACTCTCGAAACCTGAGAGAATTTAGTGGATACCCTCTGGTTTATAGATAAAAAATGACCCTTTCCATGTTGCCTCAGTGTGATTTTAAAACCCTAGGGTAGTTACTAAAGTATCTTGCCCAATTTCCTTTGTGATTGTAACGATGACCCTTCGAATGTCCCTCAAACATTCGACGAAGGGCTACCTATTCACTAATAGTAGGATAGCACTGTCTAAAGGAAAAGAGGAAAAGAACAAACTTTTCGAGTAAAATAGATAGTTCTTAGATGCTTGCTCAGAAACAATTTTTCACATACACCAAAACTCTTTCCAAAAATATTTTCAAAACTCTTCGTATATGTTCTCAACAATACGAGAAACATTACGAAGTTCGCCGCACTAAGGCGTCTTTTCAAAATACTTTTTCAAACACACAAAACACAAGGTATTTCAAAAATGAGATAGCATCTAAGAGCCCGTGGATAACTATGGATGGAAAGGGTGTTAACACCTTCCCTTTTCATAATCTACCCCCTTTACTCAAAAATAATCTCGAAAGTTCTTTTTCTGTTCTTTTCACCCTTTCCTTTGTTGGATAAAAGAAAAGTCGGTGGAGACTCTTGTTTACCACTACATTTGCAAATACAAAATGGAAAACCAGTATAACAATCAGTTCTGCCACTGTATTACAGTCACAAATTGAACAGTAAACAATTTGTGTGAAACCATTACCAAATGAACAGTAAAACTTTTATGACGGTTTGAAAGCGTCACAAAATGAACTGTGAAAATTTTTCACGATTAGTTTTATGACAGTTTAAAACCGTCACTAAATTCTGAAAATGAAAAAAAACTAGCATTTACTAACGTCTCTTACAATAGATGGCACCTATAACTACACTTAAGTTCCATTGTAACTATTCTTTTAAAAAAACCAAGTTTTTGAGTTGAATTTATGTTGTTTTATATTGGTTAGTGATCTTACCTGATTAGGAGGTTCGTCACTGGCCTATGAGTTAAAGAACTGGTTGGAAAATAAATGGGGGTTGTACCTGCAAGATACTCTGATGCCAAAATGAGTATGAGGGCTAATAGAGTGCAAGTACAAGGAAAGTGAGTGAGATGAATCAATACCTGCCCCTCTCAAGTGAGAGGGCATTTATAACCCCCAGTGCTGGGTCAAGGTCTGCGTAGTGGACTGGATAGTTGAGTCCACTAAGAGACTTCTATGGCTTACGTGTCGTATGGAGTCCAGCATGTAGCCTCCTCCCTAGTTTGTGGCTCCGAAATATGAGGAATTGACCCGTTATTCTTGGAGGGCAAGTTGACGGTTTGTACTACCGTTGTCCATGTTGCCCTAATGCGGGTGTGGGGGAAATCTCCAACGGCCATGAGCAAGTGGGATTTGGGTCCTTTGAAGGTAATGGACTGGGCTTATATGCTTGTGGGCCAAATGCTGGCCGACTCTAGAATAAGAGCCCCCAAGTTATTGCTTTTGGGGGAGAGTAATAACTTCAATCTGGCTCGACTGTCGGGGAATGGATGTCGGGCATAAAGGAATTCCTAAGACCAGAAAATTAGTGGAGCCTTGGACGAGGCTATTCATGGGCGACATCTCCGTCAGTGACTAACCTGGTCGTGTTTCGCATGTCATCTAGGAAACTGATACGGGCAAGATATTCAAGGTGTCCTTTTTACATCGAGGAAATGCTCATGGAGGAAGTGTCGAGATTGGTGTCGAGCAACTAATTATGGGAACCATGTGGTTTCGTGTGGTTCTTAGTGGGCTCCAAATTTCATCAGGGGGAAAGCATCACGCTACGTGGCAGGTTTTTGAGGTGACACCCTCACCAGGGGTAGCTTAAGAGTCCCAGTGGGGGTGACGTTTCGAATGCGGCCCTGAAGAGTTATAAAAGAGGTGATGGACCCCATTTGATTCATTTTTAACTTTAGAGTCTCTTGTCATGTGGATCACTGCTCTCAACGCTTTTTCGTCAACCTTTATCGCATTCAAGTTAATGTTCTTCACCTTGAACTTTTCCTTTGATTTTGCGATGAAGATCTATGAAGATTTTCCCATAATTTATGAATGTTCACAAATATTCATGAGTTCTGTTTGCAAATTTGAGAACATTCGAGTTTTGGGGGAATATCGAATCGAGGAACTCTATAGGGAGAGCCTTCCTCGTCGATGTCATGTCTACAACAAACCTCGTATAAGGTGTTCCCCGACGCCTTAATTTGTTTGAGGCGCTGCCCGACGGTTCATCTCTTCTGAGGCGCTGCACGACGATTCTTGTTTCTAGGGTTTGAGTCATGGATTTGGCCGCGAGGCACTCCTCTCCATGTTTCTTGCCCTTTCACAAGATCTACGGTGGAAGAATAGATTTGATACTGTCAAATTCACTATTTCCTTTTGCTTTTTAGGTGAAAATGTCCCAATCGACCAACGAAACCCATTCAAGATCCTGGCACTCAACGACGCGTTTGACCACCTATTGACTTGTCGTGGATAGTGCCCGAGACTAAGGGATATAAGTCGGAGTTTGTCGATGATCCTTCTGATGTGTTCAATGTGATCGAGGAAAAAGGAGGAAGGCGAGGATCCTTCCCAGTCAGTTCAGATCCCTAACGAAACGAGGAGGATCGACTTGACCTATTCAGACACGCGCTTTCCGATGCATGAATTAATGCTCAAAGAGGCGGGAAAACGGATGCCCTTCAATGAATTTCAACAGGGAGTTTTCAAGTGGTTGGATCTGGCTCCCTCTCAGCTCCATTCTAACGCGCTCGTGTTCATGCGAGAGTTCGAGTTAGTTTGTCGATACCTCAACATAGAGGCCACCTGTAATACGGTGGGAGAACTTACTTGTTTATTTTTAATTTTATCGCAAATATTACGGATAGTAAGAGTCGCCATCGAATTTTCTTTTATCTAATAAGGAAAGGGTGAAAATAACAGGCAACACCTTTATTGATTTTGATTTAGGGGGTAAGTTATAAAAAGGGAAGGTGTTAGCACCCTTTTCACCCGTAGTTATCTACGGGCTCTTAATTTCTTAGCTCACTTTAATTTTCTTTGTGTGTGTGCTTTAAAAGTGTTTGTAAATGCCAATTGTAAGGCATAGTACTTTATAATAACCCTTGTATCAGTCCTCAAGAATGTTTATAAAGTGTTTGAAAATTGTTGTTTTGAAAAGTGTGAGGTGTGAAAATTATTTTTAGTTTGTGAGCAAGAAATTAAGGGATACTTACCCACTGAAAGGTTGTCCGTTATTATTTTCCTTCTCCATTAGGGATAAGGCTATCCATACCATTAGTTGGCAGGTACCCCCATCCATTGGATGTGAAGGGACATGTGTAAGGTCGTCGTTATGGTCATAGAAGGCAACTCGTAAGGATACCTTAGCAATTTGAAATAATTTTCATCATATATTCGTAGGCAACATCGTGGGACAAGATCATATATTCGAAGGAAGCTTCGAGGGTAATCGCGGGACTATGATCTTTATGATGATTTTAACCGAGGGTCTTTGCTAATGGTATCCCTACATTCAAGGGACATGACCATGGTTTTTTCCGAAGGTAACAAGGGAGGTTATCCTAGAGGTGCGAGTGTGAAAGTGTGTTAATTTCAGTTATATTATCTTGAAAATTAGGGCTTTCTACGATTATTTTTAAATCTTTCCATACAAATCCTAGTTACTATACAGTTGCATAAAAAATATAATAGCAGAAAGTAAAGTGCCGAAACGTAAACCTAAGACTATTACATGGCTTCGGAGCAGGTACATAATAATGAAATGCAGAAAGAAAACCTACAGCTATTACATACTCGGAGCAATTACATAATAGAACAGAACAAAATGCGAGAAAACTAAACCTAATCTATTTACATTCGAGGAAGTGTCCTATACATTTGATCTAAGGAAATAAAAATAGAAAATAGAAAAAGAAAACATTTTTTGTGAAGAAAATAATTTATGATAATAATTAATTAAACCTAAAACTCTAATTAATTTTAATGTTTAAAAAAATAAGGTTAATTAATTGATAAAAAAAAGGTTAATTAAAAACCTAAACCTAAATAATTAGGGTTTTGAAAAAGGTTTTTTTTAATGGTTACCTAAAGGAATTAGGGTTTTTGGGAAGAAAAACAAGGAAGACAAGGTTAAAAAAACCAAAACAGTGAAAAATGTCAAGGGTGGGTGTTGAACCTACGCCCTCTTGCTTCAAGATGGCATAGCTTGCCACCAGGCCAAGCGCTTGTTGGTATTTGAGAAATAGGCATTTATTAATATATAAAAAACATGCACGTTAGTTTGAAAAATTACAAAAAAAAATAACTATAAGGCGCAGGGATCGAACCCACGCCCTTCACATTACATGCCTCCCTCTCAACCAACTGTGTTGCGCTTCATTTATGTTATTAAAATATAAGCAAACAAATAAATAATAAAGAAAGTGAACTAGGGAAGCGCTGGAGCCCTAGCTATGGTTGTCTTCTCCGGTGAGAGGATTTTCAAACTTGCAAAATAACATGTGTTAGACCATAAAAAGACCCTATCCCCTTAATTTGACCCTTGTGAATCCAATGGTGGTGTTTGTTTAGCATGAAAACACTTGTATCATGAGTTTCGAAGAAGACATATTAAACTTCCCTAGCCATGGTAAAACATGATTCTCACGTTAGAGCTTCTGTTTTATGATTCAAACCTGTTCTAAGTAATAACAGGAACTCACTTGGGCAGTTAATAAATATTAGCAATGCATGAAATTAATTATATGAATGTTTGAAAGAAAAGAAAATCGCAGAAGATGAGTATGCTTGTTTCAAGCATCAATGACCATGACTTCCGGCCTATTATTACCCTTAGATACCTCAGGAATGATTTGCAATGGATGGCTTGGACTGAAAGTGGCTGGATCTTTGGTTTTGACGTTGTCCTAGTTTTGATAAAAATTAAGATTTTTGAGAGGGTATTCTTGAGGGAATTCTTTGGTTCTCTCTTGTATGAATGAGCAGAATATATATAGGCCAATGATTGGGTTTAAAAAGTGGGTTCAATCTTTTGAATTTCATGATCAAATCTTTGATTGAAGTTTTGCATGAAATCTTTCTTTTTTAGGCCAATCATGTATCAATCAAACTTTACATGTTTTTTGTAATTTGTCACCGGCTTTTTAGACTTATGATTTGATTCAAAAATAGATCCCCATGCCTTGATTCATTCACTTGGTATTTTATTTAATTTATTTTGCTTTTAATTGAATAAAATCAAAAATAAAAGAAATAAAAACCACAAAAATAAATGAATGGATTTAGGAGTCCATTATGAGGTCAGGAACACGTTTGGACTCTTAAAGATAAGCCCATTAGCCCGAAAATTCAGGTTTGCTCAATTTGGGTTTCATGCATTTCCTCAAAATTGGCCAACTTGTGCAATTCATAACTTGCTCAATTTTTGTCATTTGAAGATGACCTAGGACTTTTTGGGAAGATAAAGACATCCCCTACAATCTCTATGTGTGTCATTTTTCCATTTGAAGATTTATCTTGATGTAAATTGCTTTGACAAAAAGTGTCTTTTTGTTGACTTTTGAAATGACCTATAATGTCTTGGCCAATATCTCTCAAATAAAGCATTTTTTGGACTTGAGCTTAGAGTTACAAAGATGTAGAGAATTTAATTTACTTCAAAATGAGCTTTGGTTGAGAAAAATATGATGAGGCATGTGAAAGTTATGCTTGGTCAAAGTTCATGTGACTTCTCCTAACGGAATGGTCAAAACCCTAATTTAGCAACTTTTGATTTCTGGAACATTTCTTGATGAACCATGATAAATGCTTAATCAAATGATGAATATGACCTCAAAATGTTGATGTTGACCAAAAATCTTGAAGTTTTACTATATGTTGAGCACAATTGACTTTTTGTCCAATACAACTGATTTTCAATCATCTAAGCCATTGACTGAGCAAACTTGTGATGCAACACATGAGATTTGACATGAGGGTACCTTGAGACATATAAGGAATCATGAAATCCACTTGAGGCATTAGAAGCTCAATATCCCTTGAGAGCGATAAAACCCTAGTTGTGGGTGAATTGCTTAGAATGAGTGTTCATCTGGCCAACTCTTGAGTATGTGAAAACTTTATGACCATGAGGAAGTGCATTGAATGAGGGAGGGAAAATTTTGGGGTCCAACACCACCCTGACGCTGTTCTTTCGAATCTTTCATCTTCAGCATCGAAATTTCGGGGGTCTCCAAGCTTAGGTGTTGTTCAAGCAATTCGGGAAATTATTTTGGCCCTACCTGGAGTCTGTCCGCATTTTTAAGGGGATGTTTTATGTCGTGCAACCCCTTTCTGATGCGGTCGTGGACTCCCTGTATATATGGACCATCCATGTTAAGGATGGCAAGTGTGATCGGTGGGAATAGAACTGACTGTTTTGGAATGTTGGTTCGCGTTTGCGTTTTTTTCCGCAAAATGTCACGGTAAGCAAGAGTCGCCACCGTCTTTTATTTTATCCAACAAGGAAAGGACAAAAGCATAGAAAAATTCCTTTTTGAGATATTTCTCGGGTTCGGGAGGTAGATTATAGAAAGGGAAGGTATTAGCACCCTTTCTATCTGTGGTTATCCACGGGCTCTTAGGTACTTTCTCATTATGTTTTCAAAAAGTTTGCTTTCCTTTGTGTTTGTGGGTTTGAAAAGAGTTTATTGTTTGAAAGGGGTGTAAGTGCGAAATGTTTTGTTTTGTTTTAAAAGGATCAAGTACTTAAGAACCATCTACCCACTCAAAAAGGAATTAGACTGTGCAAATGTCCTTTACACAGTGCTATCCCACTATTGAGGTGTAGGTAGCACCGTCGTTGGAGTTTTCGGGTCAATTCGATTAAGGGACGTGTGGTCACTAAAGCAATGTTAGGATGCCTTAGCGGTAACCCTAATGTCTTAGATAATTTTATCCGAGGCAACCGTTTCGAGGCAACTTTGATCTTCGGACAAGAGGGCGACCTCTAAAACTTCCTATACTCAATGACCACGTTCGAGCCAACCAAGTGAGGTGTACTCTAAGAGTGGCATGTGCGAGTGTATCGTTTTTCAGTTATATTATCTTTGTACATGTTATGATGAGCTACTGTTGATTTTAAGTTAAAAATTTGGTCTTGTCATGCATTGCCTATTATTCAAACATCTAACAGTTAATGGTTGCGGAAATTAAATTGCGGAAAATAAATCTAAGCTATTACAAGGCGTCGGGTATTTACATCGCCAAAGACAAACCCTTTAAAATTAAATTGCGAAAAGTAAATAAAAGCGATAAATAAATAAATAAAATCCTAAGTTGAAAACTATTACATTCCCGAAACAGTTACAATATTGAAATATGGATCAAAAATAATTCGCGCGCGAGAAAATTAAATCGGAGTGCTTTTTAGATTTTGACCCCTTTTATTAAATAAAGCATATTTTTTGTTATTTTTTGAATTAAAAATTAGTCTAAGTTAGTAATTGAATTAACTAATTAAATGAAAAGATTTTTGGTTTTTTATTATTTAAGGAAATAAAATAATAATGGTTAAAAATATAAAAAAAAACCTAATTCTATATTAATTTTAATTTATTGCAAAAAGATATTAATGTTAAAACTATTTAAACTAAATAAATTACTTAATTGTTATTTACAAAAATAAATAATAAAATTAATGGAATTAAAAATATTATTTTTTTATGTTTTCTGGTTTTATTTAAAAAAATATTTAATTAGTTAATTTAAATGATAATAATAATTAGTAAATAAATAACAAAATAAATAAAAGAAATAGATAACCAAAGGGGTGTTGGGCCCAAGAGGAGGTGTGACTGCAATTTCAGAGGCCCAATTGTGAGCAGCCTCGTTGACCCTTTCAATCCAGTATGTGCCTTTGACTTGAGAATATGGTGAGGACTCTATTCTGGCCATTGGATCTAGTCTACAAGCCATCTGGACGAGATCTGGACGAAGGTATATGATGCACTGCAAAGCCTGAAACGCATGCAATTGCTTGGGAAAAAAACAAGACAAATAATATTGGGGGACCTGGGATTCGAACCCAGGTCCCAGTGCTCATTGACACGCTCCCTTGGCCAACTCATCCACGCTGCTTAGTTGTTAGTGGAATGGAAAACAAATATTATAAGATAAACAATTAATTATGCCTGGCAGAAAAATAAAAACGCGCAATTTGTTTGAATGAACCAATGACGCTAAGACACGTCTTCGTCTTCTTCAACGAAGACTGGTTCGTTTACCTGCAGATTTTATTCCCCAACTAAATCCATGGCATCATCCTACCATGCGCTACAAGCCATATAAATGCCAATGGAGGCCATCACTGCATTCGTCTCTCTCCCCTGATCATTCCTATACCCATCATTAGCCTCAATTTATCCTGCATCAAAAATGCCTAAAAGACAAGAACAGGAACCCTAGGTTCGGGCATCATGATATAGGTCCTAAAAATACAATTGAATAATACCAAAACGTTCCAAATCACACAACAAACACAAATATGCCAAGATTTTAAAGAAAAGATGCAAGAATTGAAGATTTGGAATCCATGTTCAGAGGTTGGTTCGTGATGACTTACAGTGCAATTTAGGCAATGAGAAGGCTTGGTTTTGATTGGTAAGGCTTCACTGGATGTCAGGGAAGAGAGCTATGTCAAGCTTTTTGTTTGAATCGAGCTCCAATGTTGTTTTTGATTCCACACTTTTTCCAAACTTGGTATGGCCGTTTCTGCAATGCTTTGTGCGTCCTCTTGGTCTGCCTCTCTTGTGTGTACATAAGGGAATGTGTTTAGGTCAAAATTTGGGCCTTAAACCATATGTATTGAAGATGGAAGATTTGCTTTTGATCAACATAATCAAGTTGCCATATTTGCATCAAATCTGAGATTTTGTGCTTGTTTTGACTTGGCACGAGTTTGATTGAGTGTCACATGATATTTTCAAGCTGTAATGATCACAAGAATCCCCTTACATCAATTTTTGGATTTTATTTGATTTAATATTGATTTAAAATGAATTAAATCAATAAAAATTAAATAAAATAGAAAAATAAGTGAATGGCCATGAAATCAAATATGGGACACGTGTGTGGCATGACAAGACCATATCAAGTGGAAAAAGTGGGCCCTTTTGTCAAAATTGGAGTTTTGAGGATAGTTGACTTTTGGCAAATTTGGAAAAATGCCAAACTTCAACAATGCATAACTTCTTCAATTTTGAACTTTTGGAGGTGTTCTTGGACTTTTTAGAAACCTTGAGGTGTCCTCTAATCAACCCTTTTGGTATCATCTCATTTTGATATTCCATGCTCAAGTTATAAGCTTTGTAAAAAAAGGTGTTTTTGTTGACTTTCAAAAATGACCTATAATGTCCAAATTTGTAACTTTTTGTGAGTGAATTTAGTGATCTTGGGGTGTGAATATGGATTGTAGGAAATTGCATCCTATTTAAAATGATATTTGTATGGGTCATTTATCATAAAGTATGAGAAAGTTATGCTTGGTCAAAGTTGAGTTGACTTTTCCTACAAAACCCTAATTTAGCAACTTTTGAATCTTGATGAATCTTGAGCAATCCTTGATGAATCATGATCAACCCTTGATCAAATGATTAATTATCCTTCAAAATGAGAATGTTGACAAAAAAATTTGAGGTTTGACAATATTTGGGACACAGCTGACTTTTGCCCTAGCGTAGTCGATTTTTGGGCCTCTTGAGCAATTGACTGACCAAACTTTCTCTGCAAGGCTCGAAATTTGACATGAATGAGCTTGAGAGAATATTAGGACATTGGGAAGCATTTGAGGTCATTTGGATGTAAGGATCTTGATGCAACACAAAACCCTAATTTTGACTTGACTGTCTTAGGAGGTGATTTGACTGCCCAACCCTTGAGCCAACTTGAAGATCATTCTTGGCAAATCTTGAGGAATATGGGAGGGAAAATTTTGGGGTACAACAGTTGCCCCTGTTCAATCTTCTTAAACATGAGGATATAGATTAGCGTTCAGGCCTTTCGTGATCCGAAGGTGGAAGATGATTGAACACTAGAGTGCCCAGAAATTTGCACTCACATGGTGTAGTGTCCACGTGGTGATGTCGGGAATGGGCTTACATATGCCATTTGGAGATTGTTGGTAGGAGGATGGGCTTATAGATTCCATCTGCAGGAGTGTCGATCGCATAAGAGATTCCTTAGCGATAACTTGCATACTTGTTGTTGTAAAAGATTCCGCTGGGGAAGTCTAACCTTTGTTAAGATTTAGGAACTTACCTGTATTTCAACTGAGAGAATGCTTCAGCTGAGTTTTAAGAACCTGTCAATAATTCAATTGGGGGGAAACATCTTCATCAAGATCTAGGAACTGTCTCGTGCTCAACGTAGTATACCGCTGAGGTTATAGAACTTGTCCATACTATGACGGAGGAAAACATCAAGATCTAGGAACTGACTCGTGCTCAATGGAGTATACCGTTGAGGTTATAGTACTCGTCCACACTATGACATGGGGAAACATCTTCATCAAGATCTAGGAACTGTCTCGTGCTCAACATAGTATACCACTGAGGTTATAGAACTTGTCCACACTATGACGAAGGAAAACATCAAGATCTAGGAACTGACTCGTGCTCAATGGAGTATACCGTTGAGGTTATAGTACTCGTCCAGACTATGACGTAGGGAAACATCTTCATCAAGATCTAGGAACTGTCTCGTGCTCAACGTAGTATATCGCTGAGGTTATAGAACTTGTCCACACTATGACGGAGGAAAACATCAAGATCTAGGAACTGACTCGTGCTCAATGGAGTATACCGTTGAGTTTATAGTACTCGTCCACACTATGACATAGGGAAATATCTTCATCAAGATCTAGGAACTGTCTCGTGCTCAACGTAGTATATCGCTGAGGTTATAGAACTTGTCCACACTATGACGGAGGAAAACATCAAGATCTAGGAACTGACTCGTGCTCAATGGAGTATACCGTTGAGGTTATAGTACTCGTCCACACTATGACGTAGGGAAACATCTTCATAAAGATCTAGGAAATGTCTCGTGCTCAACGTAGTATACCGCTGAGGTTATAGAACTTGTCCATAATATGACGGAGGAAAACATCAAGATCTAGGAACTGACTCGTGCTCAATGGAGTATATCGTTGAGGTTATAGTACTCGTCCACACTATGACGTAGAGAAACTGTCGAGATTGAGAACCTTATCTGAAATTCAACCGAGGATAATTCAATTGAGATTTAAGAACTGGTCAGGTCTTCGACTAAGCTGAGAACTTTACTGCATCTTTCCTGAAAGGTAAAGGTCAGTCATATGCAATGCATGAGATGGATCAAGCAATGATGTTCTCAACATAAATGAGATTGTATGGTATGATGCGTATATGCATGTATCATGATGTATGGAAATGTGATGTTTTAGCTGGGGAAAATAAATCCCGGAGATGCTGGAGAGTAGAGTTGAGTTCTTTGTTTCTGCTGGGGATGATGAACGAAGATGATAAAATTGCAGGAGAGGATAACTCCGTTGGGGAATATACTGATGAGGAGAATACTCCGAGGGGAATTACTCTGTGGGGAAAGAGACGTTCTGCTTGAAGATTTTAATGATAACTTCGCTGGGGATTCTGTTGATAAGCTCTATTGGGGATTTTAATGATGAACTCCGCTGGGGATAGAAAGAACTTCACTGGGGATGATCTTTTAGTTGAAACTTGCTGAGGATAACCTTCTGAATTTGGCTGGGGAGATTTACTTGTACTCTGCAGGGGATAAGCTTCCAGAATCTACTGGGTAAGATGATTCAACTCTAGCGGGGAAGCCCTTTTTTAGACTGCGCTGAGGAAATGACTCCACTGGGGTATCTTGTATTCCGCCGGAGAACATTCTTATACTCCGTTGAGGAATGTTAAGACTGTCGGGGATACTCTTATGCTTGCTGGGGAATATCTTTATACTCCGCTTGGGAATATTAAGATCTTATGGGGATACCCAACCTTTTTAGCGCTGATGGTGGATGTACTCTGCTTGGGGAGAGTATTACTGATTTGTACATAGCTGCAAGTCTCAGCTGGGAAATCTATCCTTACTGTTTTACTCTGCGGGGAGTGACGGTATCTTGGTCATATTCTTCAGCTGAACCTACCTTGGTACCTTGGTGGACAGAGCAACTACACTGCTCGGACAATTCTTATTGCCCCTGTTTCTGATATTACCAGTAATTCGTCCTTTGTTTCGCATGTAAATATTTATGAGCGGCAATTAATGTCAAATGCATATATCAAAAATGAACATTGGACGTTCTTTGCAAAACAAAACAGATAAAGGAAAAATAGTTTGAAACTTGTCTGAAAATGAATTTGTATTAATTTTGAAGTTTTGGCCTGAAAATAGGCGTTTTTGTACAAGAGGCTGACGTCCTAGCAAGAGAACGCCGCCGAACAAATAAAATCTATACAATTTGTGAAAAGAAAAAAAAATAGCTATGTGAATAATCCCACTGGGTTCCAACTCTGCTATTGCCTTTATATCTTCAAGCATCTCATCACTTTGCTGCTTAGTTGAAGATGAATCTGTTTGATTGGTGTCGTCCGAGCTTGATAGTTGATACCGAAGTCTGGATGTGAGGTGATCCAATGAGACATAGTGTTACGCTTTGATCCCTAACTTTTTCCTGGACCGCCCTTTCGGGTTTTCAGTCCACCGGGATACCCATTTTTGCCCAAGCCACCTTTTCAGGTTTTCGACTTGCCGGGTGTACAGATTTTTTCATTTTCATCCCTTATTTTTTCCCGAACCCTTTTGGTTCGCCGGGAAGCCCTTATTTTTGCCTAGGCCAGTCAACCTAGCGGGTCTTTGATTATGCGTAGTATCTTTTTACTATGTCTGCATTGACGGGGTGAGGACGGTCGTCACCATCCATGGTGGTTAGAATCATCGCTCCTCCTGAGAAAATGTTCTTAACCACAAATGGCCCTTCGTAAGTAGGGGTCCATTTGCCCCTGGGATCACCTTGAGGTAGAATAATGCGCTTGATTACCAGGTCCCTAACTTGATACTCTTGTCGTCTGACTTTCTTGTTAAATGCCTTGATCATCCGTTTTTGGTACGTCTGACCATGACAAACAGCAGTAAGTCTTTTTTTGTCGATTAGATTCAGTTGATCAAGTTTGGTCTGAATCCAGTCATCTTCGCTTAAACCTGCATCCTTCATGATCCGAAGAGAGGGTATCTGAACTTCGATGGGCAAGACTGCCTCCATGCCATAAACCAAGGAATAGGGTGTTGCCCCTGTTGACGTCTGTGCTGAGGTACGGTACCCGTGAAGAGCAAATGGTAACATCTCGTTCCAGTCTTTATATGTCACTGTCATCTTCTGCACAATCTTCTTAATGTTCTTATTTTCCGCTTCGACAGCCCCATTCATCTTTGGCCGGTAAGGAGATGAGTTATGATGTTGTATTTTGAATTGCTCGCAAAGCTCAGTGATCATCTTGTTGTTATGATTGGTACCATTATTCGTAATGATCCTCTCTGGTACACCGTATCGACATATCAGATTATGCTGAATGAACCGTGTCACGACGTTCTTGGTTACGGTAGCAAAGGAAGTTGCTTCAACCCATTTCGTAAAGTAATCAATTGCTACCAGGATGAAACGATTCCTGTTGGATGTCGTAGGTCTGATCTCGCCGATCATATCAATGCCCCACATTGCAAAAGGCCAAGGTGTTGTCAAGACGTTCAGAGGAACTGGAGGTATGTGCACCTTATCAGCATAGACCTGGCATTTGTGACATGTCCAAGAATGCTGATAATAGTCGGCTTCCATTGTGGACCAATAATATCCTGTCCGAAGGATTTTCTTTGCCATGGTGTGTCCACTGGAGTGAGTCCCGAAAGTACCTTCATGTAGATCTGTCATGATTCTTTCTGCTTCAACCTTATCCACACAACGCAGTAAGGTCGAATCATGGTTACGTTTGTAAAGAATGCCATTGCTGATGAAGAACTTGGCTGCAAACCTCCTCAGAAACTTCTTGTCATTAACAGATGCACCCTCGGGGTATTCTTGAGCTTCAAGGTACCTCTTCACCTCATGATACCAGGGCTATTCTGTTACCTCTTCAGTCTCAAGATCACAACAATGTGCAGGTTCGTCCAATTTTTCATTAATGATCTGAGGAGCCTCGTTGTCCCAATTGACTTTGAACATAGAAGACATCGTAGCTAGTGCGTCCGCCAACTGATTCTCCTCTCTAGGGAAGTGTTCAAAGGTTATCTCCTCAAAATGGGGAAGCAATGTCAACACATACTCCTTGTAAGGAATAAGATTTGGGTGTTTCGTATCCCACTCGCCTTTGATCTGACTGATCACGAGAGAGGAATCTCCGAAGACACTTAAAAACTTAATCCTTAGGTTAATTGCAGCTTTAAGACCCATGATGCATGCTTCATACTCTGTCATATTGTTGGTGCAATTGAAACATAGTCGGGCGGTAAACGTAGTATGAGAGCCTTTAGGAGATATGATCACAACGCCAATGCCATTACCAAAGCGTTTGAAGCTCCATCAAAGTACATAGACCATCGGGATCCTTCCTCAGGTCCTTCATCCGGTCCAGGTATCTCACAATCAGTCACTACCATTATATTCTCGTCTGGAAATTCAAAATTCATGGACTGGTAATCATCCACTGCCTGATGTGCCAAATGGTCTGCCAATACACTTTCCTTAATTGCTTTTTGAGTTGTGTACTGGATGTCATACTCAGTCAAGATCATCTGCCATCTTGCTATTCTTTCGGACAAGGCAGGCTTTTCGAAGATATACTTGATTGGATCCATCTTTGAAATCAACAGAGTAGTGTGAGTCAGCATATACTGTCTCAGCCGGCGAGCTGCCCATGCCAAAGCGCAGCAAGTTTTCTCAAGCAGTGAATATCGAGTCTCACAGTCGGTAAACTTTTTGTTAAGGTAATAAATAGCATGCTCTTTTCGGCCAGACTCGTCATGCTGCCCCAACACACACCCCATTGAGTTGTCAAGTACTTTCAAGTATAAGATCAGAGGTCTCCCTTCAACTGGTGGTATCAGAATGGGTGGCTCTTGGAGATACTCTTTGATTCTTTCGAAAGCGGCCTGACATTCATCATTCCAGCGTACCACTTGATCTTTCTACAACAGCTTGAAGATTGGCTCACAATTAGCAGTTAGGTGCGAGATGAATCGGGCAATGTAGTTCAGTCGTCCTAGAAAGCCTCTGACCTCCTTCTCTGTCTTGGGAGCTGGCATCTCTTGTATGAATTTCACTTTGGCAGGGTCCACTTGAATACCTTTGTCGCTCACGACGAAACCCAGTAGCTTACCAGACCTCACCCCGAAGGTGCACTTGTTCGGGTTCAACCTTAGCTTGTACAACTTCAGTCTATCAAATAGCTTTTGTAGATGGTCAAAGTGCTCCTCCTTAGTCGGGGACCTTGAAATCATATCGTCGACGTATACTTCAATCTCATGATGGATCATGTCATGAAACAAAGCAACCATGGCACACTGATACGTTTCCCCAACGTTCTTTAGTCCAAAAGGCATGACCTTGTAGCAAAAGGTACCCCACTGAGTAACAAAAGTGGTCTTCTCCATATCTTCGGGAGCCATCTTAATTTGATTATATCCGGAAAAACCATCCATAAAGGAGAATACCTTGTGCTGAGCAAGATTGTCAACCAGAACGTCAATGTGAAGTAGAGGGAAGTCATCCTTGGGACTGGCCCTGTTCAAATCCATGTAGTCAACACACATTCGGACCTTACCATCCTTCTTTGGTACTGGAACCACATTGGCCACCCACTGAGGGTAAAAACCGGCGTCAAACTGTTTGATAACTTCAACCTTGATTTTCTCGGACATCTCTGGGCGCATACGGCGAACCTTCTATTTTACGGGAGGGCGGTCTTCCTTGGTAGGCAGGCGATGAACCAAAATGTCTGTGATACGGTGGGAGAACTGACTATGGTTTTGCGTTTGTTTTCGCAAATGTTTCGGTTGAGCAAGAGTCGCCACCGACTTTTTATTTTATCCTAAGGAAAGGTTTAAAAAGCACAGCAAAAACCTTTGAGATATTTTATTGGGTTCGGGGAGTAGATTATAGAAAGGGAAGGTATTAGCACCCTTTCTATCCATGGTTATCCATGGGCTCTTAGGTACTTGCTTAGATCAACTTGCCTTGGTTTTCAATTGTTTGAAATGGTGCTTTGTGTGTGGTTTTGAAAATGTTTTGAAAAAGATGCCTTGTCTAGGCTACCCTTGTAACAATTCTTTACTCGAATGTTTTACAAAAGGTGTTTGTCTTTTTGAAAAGATGTTTCAAGGTTTTTGAAAGTTTGTTTTGAAAGTGTTTGTGAAGTGTGGTTTGAAAAATAGGCAAGTGTTTTTGTTTTGCAAGTTGACAAGTACTTAAGAGCTATCTACCCTAAAGTTCTCAAAGATTTTTTGCTATGTTTTAACCCTTTTAACAATTTTGTTCCACCATTGCATTTGGTGGACAATCTTGTGTTAGGATGTGAAAGGGACGGGCGCGGGTCATCGTTTAGACCATAATTGCAATGGTGCCAAGTATCTTTGGGCAATGTTTTCTTTAAGGGACTTGATCATTTTTTAGGCAACTTTCGAAAGCGTCGTCGAGGGACTATGATCATTTGAATTGTTTGTTTTTCCCAAAGAGACCTTAACATGCAATATGGCCCATTTATTGAAGGCAACAAGTGGAATACCCTAGGGGTGCAAGTGTGATTAGTGTTGTCCATTTTCATGCTTGTTTATCTTGAAATTAGGTCAAACTATTTTTGTTGTTTTTGATTCGCATACAAACCCTAATTCTATCATGGTATATTTAGAAAGCATTAAAGTGTGAAATTTAAAGTCCTAAACTATTACAACACAATATATATGGGAAGGGGGGTACAAATGTTCAAATGGGGGGTATTTTGACAAGGAATTTAAATCTAGACTATTACATCAATTTGGGAATTTACAAGATATTTAATTGCACAAATTAAATAGAAATAAAATAAATATGCAAGATGCAAAAAGGCTTTTTATATGTATGATAAAAAAGTATTTTTATGTCAAATAAACAAAAATAAAAAGTATTATTTTTTGGAGTTTTTTATGTTTAGGGAAAAACCCTAATTTTATTAAGTAAATGCATTAATTATTTAATATGTACAATATTTAATAATTATGTACAAAAAATAAAATAAAAATGAAGTATATTTATAAAAAGGTATTTTTAATGTCAAATATTAATAAAAATAAAAATGTATATATTTTGCATTTTTAACCTAAATATACTAATATATATATATATATAAACATTTGTATTATTTACTAAATATGTATTATATATACAAAATAATAATATTTAATATTTATAAAAAAGGTATATTTTATATAAAATATTTTCAAGAGAGAAATAAAATGAAAATCAGAAATAAAATAAGTTTGCATTATTTTTGGTATTTTTTAAATAAAAGTGTTTATTTATTTATTTATATACAAAAAAAACTATTCTAAACAAATAAATGCCTATAAATTCAAAAATGGTGTGAAAAATATTTTTTATATTTTTAATATTATTAGCAAAAATAAATAAGTCAGAATAAAAAAAGAAAAGTCAAAAAATCATTAAAATAAGCAAAATGGGCTTAGGGGGTGTAAAAGCAAAAATGGGGTGTGAAAAGAAATAGCAAAACAGGCCCAGCCCAAAGGCTGTTGTCTTCAACCTTCAGCCATTCAAAACAGAAAAACGCGCGTTTTCCATGCTTCCATCAAACTCCTGATTCCTTGATTTTCAGCCAAAACTCATAACATAAACAATGTAGAGCATTAAATCACGAATTCATACATATAAAGAACATGATTTAACTCTCAGAAATGAGAGAGAATTTCTCCATTCCCAAATCCTGACCTAGTTTTTGTTCCATGTTCAGACATCAAATTCTCACAGCACACATAACATAAATGAAAACTAATTACATGGGCATGTTCAGGGCTATGAATGTGACATATTTTCTTCACAAACCTAAAGCTAACAATGCCTGGATAGAGAGATATGAGTTCATGAACTTACCTGTTCAGTTGAAGTTGTATCTGATGATGGAGGTACTTTCAGAGCAAGGTGATGATTGGTACAACTTCCTTGATGTCCAGGGATGCTATTCCAAGTTTTACTTTGCTTTGAAACTAGCTGAATTGAGTTATAGCACTCCACTTGCAAAACAAGAAAATGAAAATGGCCAAACTGATTAGAGGAGTTACAGTCCACTTCTAATGCTTTGGATAGTTTGCATTGATGGTAGGGAAGGTGTTTGAAGTGGTCTTAGCAAGAATTCACGATGGAAATGAGTTGTGGGATTCAATCTGCAGCAGGTGCTCTGTTTGGACAGTTTGAGAGTGATTATGTGTTGGAGAGGGCAATGGAGGTGGATAGCTCGTGTTTCAGCTTGGGTTTGATGATTAGAAAGAGTTTGACAAGTTTGCTTAAGCTTGGTTTACAGGAAATGAGAGTTGTTGTACAAAAATGCTATGTTTCTTCACACTTAAGCAAGAAAAGGTCAAGTGGAGTTCTAGACTGATAGAGGCCCCCCTAATATGCTGCAAACCTTGGCCTTGATCAGTGTAATTAGTCTAATAACTTGTGCCAAAGATATTTGCACTGTCCTTGCTTGGATTGTTAATTGACATAAAGTTCACTTTTGCAAAAATGGTTAAAATGCTTTATCTATTTTGGGACTAAACCATTATGCAATGCTTGAACACAAAAAATATGGTCTTGGCACAATGAGTTTGCATTAAATTTATGAGTGTAACAGAGATTTAGGGCCTTTAATCAAGGAATGTATGCTGATTTGAAAATTGCCTAAGTGTATGAACATGGAAATTGGCCATAACAAAAGTGAGTTTTTCCCATATTGCCAAATTCGATTCTCTCTAACCATGAGGTTGTTTGATAAGTTCTTGGACATTTTGGAAAGCTTGGAATGTTTACTACAATCCATCTTTGAAATGAAAATTGAAATTCCAAGTAGAAGTATATGAAAAATGGTCTTGAAGTTAGGTTAAAACCTTGCCTAAAATAGGTCAAATTTTCTCTAAGTTAAGAATGGTTTGGTACCCTTGTTCCAAAAATTGTAACTTGAGATACAAGCTTCTTTTGGGAAAACTTTGTGAATCAAAGTTGTAGATTGTGCAATAGGCAACAACTTTCATGTTTTGACTTTTGCTTGAATCCAAATGAATCTTGGTGAGAAAGTGGGACAAAGTTAGGAAAAAATTAGGGTTTTTCATAACTTAGAAAAATTCTAAGTTATAAAAAATCTTCATTTCAAACCCTAATTTGCAATTCTTGATTTCTTGATAAACAAGTTTCATGATTTGCATTGTTTTGATGAAAAATGAATCTTGACATTTGATTTTGACCAAAAAGTCAAAGTTTGACTTTTCAATATACAGTCAAAATTGATCAATTGACTGGGAAATTCAACTGTCAATCTTGTGTATTTGGGATCTTTTGAACTTGTTGAGTATGTCAAGAAATTTCCATGGGGTCCTTGAGTCCATATGTGAGCTTGGTTTGCCATTGGCTAGGTCAAACAGTCAAAAATTGCCTTTGTGCAGTCAAAACCCTAAAAATGACCATTTTGCCCTTTTGGTGATCTGATCAAATTTCTTGTGAAATTGTGATCCACACTTGATCAAATGGTCCATGTGAGTTCATAATGTTGATGTGGGTCAATTTCCATGAGGTTTGACTGTCAATTGGCCATAGTTGACTTTTTCCCCAATACAGTTGATTTCTAGGTCAACTGTCCAATTGACTGGGCAAAATTTGGAATCAAGACTTGAAACTTGATGTGGATAAACTTGGGAGTCCAATATGAAGCATGAAAGTCATCTTAGGCATTTTAGGTCAAAACATTATTGTGCAAACACAAACCCTAATTTGGGTCAACAGTGCAAGGAGAAATCTTGGGAGATGGGAGGGCAAATTTTGGGGTACAACAGTTGCCCCTGTTCAATCTTCTTGAATCCGAAGATTTAGATTGGCAAGTTTGCCTTTCGCGACTCGAGGGTAAAAGGAGATTGGACACTAGAGTGCCCTTAAATTTGCACTCGTCAAAGCGATGGATGCGGGAATGGGCTTAGAGATGCCATTTGGAGATGGGCTTAACGATGCCATCGGGAGGAGTGACAGAAACTTGTCGGGGATGGGCTTAAAGATGCCATCTGGAATGAGTATCAGAAAGGTGTCCATGTTTAGGACCATCTCTGAACTGGGGTCTGAATAAGCAATAGATTGACATCCGTATCTGGAGGCATCCGTAAACTGTTTTCAGAAGTTGCATCTGAACAAGCGATAGATTAACATCCGTTGTTGGGAAGAATCCATAAACCGTTTTCAGAAGTCTTGAGAAGAATCTGAACAAGTGATAGGTTAACATCCGTTACTTGGAGAACCCGTGAACTGTTTTCAGAAATCTTGAAGTTGAATAAGCAATAGAGCAGCGTCCGTTGTTGGGAAGCGTCCGTAAACTGTTTTCAAAAGTTGCATCTGAACAAGCGATAGATTAACATCCGTTGTTGGGACGAATCCATAACTGTTTTCAGAAGTCTTGAGAAGAAACTGAACAAGCGATAGGTTAACATCCGTTACTTGGAGAACCCGTGAACTGTTTTCAGAAATCTTGAAGCTGAATAAGCAATAGAGCAACATTCGTTATTGGGAAGCGTCCGTAAACTGTTTTCAAAAGTTGCATCTGAACAAGTCGATAGATTAACATCTGTTGTTGGGAAGAATCCATAAACTGTTTTCAGAAGTCTTGAGAAGAAACTGAACAAGCGATAGGTTAGCATCCGTTACTTGGAGAACCCGTGAACTGTTTTCAGAAATCTTGAAGCTGAATAAGCAATAGAGCAGCATCCGTTGTTGGGAAGCGTCCGTAAACTGTTTTCAAAAGTTGCATCTGAACAAGTCGATAGATTAACATCCGTTGTTGGGAAGAATCCATAAACTGTTTTCAGAAGTCTTGAGAAGAAACTGAACAAGCGATAGGTTAGCATCCGTTACTTGGAGAACCCGTGAACTGTTTTCAGAAATCTTGAAGGTGGAGGAGGAACCGGTGTAGGGTTTCCTGATGATGAGCTCGTGTAAAAACTGCATCTGGATGAATCTGGAATAAGCATTAGAATGTTGCCATGTGTGGGTCACATCTGAACTATTCCTGGAAAGAATCTCGAGAGATAATGATTTTAGTCTGTCGACTGATCTTACCTGAAAAGGTAAAGAGTTAGTTGTATGCAATGTCATAATGCATAATGCAACGTATGTTATATGATATGAATGTAAATGAATGCGCATGTAAGTTGATGAGCTATCTTGCTGAGGATAAGTGAATCCTGGATGGCCGAAGATAAAATCCTCTTGACTGCTGTCGGGGAGAATAATTCCTGGTTGTTGCTGGAGAATAAGGAGCTTGGGTTGTATACCAATCTTCTGAGGAATTCCTGTCTTGAGGAGATCTTCATTGGAGAATCTTGAATATACAATGAGGAACTGAGAACTGAGAGTCTTCAGATTTGCTTGGGGAATACCAGACCTTCAATCGTCGAGGGGCCTTAGAACCACTTGCGGGGACTTGGAATTTCCTTGGTGACTTGCAGGGTAAGAGAATTTCTGATGATGTCTACTGGGGATTTTAGAACCTGGCAGACTTAAGCTGGGGAGATAAGACTGAGAATCTCTAGTCTAGTGAGAAGCATTTTTGTGGGGAAAAGGTTCACTAGTCTGGCTCCGCTGGGGATTGATAGTTTGAAGTTTTAGCTCTGCTGGGGATACTGGAACTTAGTTCTGAGGGGAATTGAGTTCTGGAGGATTCTCTGGCTAGGGATAACAAAGATAAACTCCTCTGGGGATTGTATTGATAAGTTATGTTGGGGAACTTTGATGAACTCCGTTGGGGATAGGAAGAATTTTGCCGAGTGCGATCTTCCGTGGCAATTAGCTGAGGATAACCCAGTTATAAGCCCTTGTGAGGAATAACTTTGAATAAAGCTCGGGAGAGACGTCCATACTCTGCAGGGGATAAGCTTTCAGAATCTACTAGGGATAAGCTTCAAGACTTGCTGGGGATATGGATTCCAAATCTCCTGGGGGTTTCTTTTGAAAGGATATCAAGATATCCAACTGCACCTTCAACCTATCAGTAATCCTCTTTCTTGATTCATAAGGAAATGATTATGTTCAGATGCATATGCCTATTTAACAAAACATTGGACGTTTCTCAAAATGAAACAATTAGTGTAAGAGAGAAAGGAAAAAGGAAATGACACAAATTTCTGGGAAAAGTATTTGTATTAACTTTCTATGAGTATATTTGTACAAAGGATACAACCATCCTAGTAAGAGGATTTCGTCGTAAATATTGAAAAATTTATACAAAAGAAGGGTGGCTATGTGAAATAATTCCATGGGATTCCATTCTGCTATAGCCTTCACAACTCTGAATATCTGTCCATTCAATGCTTCGTCTGCCGATGACTGGATTGATCAGAAGCCTGGAACTGGTTGATGAAGAGATTGTCTTTGAAGTGATCCGACGAGACATAGTCATACGCTTTAATTCCCTAACTTTTGCCTGAATCGCCCTTTCGGGTTTTCGATCCACCGGGAAACCCCTTTTTGCCCAAGCCGCCCTTTCAGGTTTTCAGCTTGCCGGGTGTACAAATTTTTTTATTTTTATCCCTAACTTTTGCCTGAACCGCCCTTTCGGGTTTTCGGTTCACCGGAATGCCCATTTTTTGCCCAAGCCGCCCTTTCGGGTTTTCGACTTGTCGGGTTATTTTATGCGTAGTATCTTTTGACTATGTCTGCGTTCGCAGGGTGCGGCAAATCGTCGCCGTCCATGGTGGTCAGAATCATTGCACCACCAGAAAATATGCTCTTGATCACAAATGGTCCTTCATATGTAGGAGTCCATTCGCCCCTGGGATCACTTTGCGGCAAGATAATCCGCTTGATTACGAGATCTCCGACTTGATACACTTGACGTCTAACTTTCTTATTGAAGGCCTTGATCATCCGTTTTTGATACGTCTGACCATGGCATATAGCAGCGAGTCGCTTCTCGTCGATCAGATTGAGTTGATCAAGTCGGGTCTGAATCCAATCATCTTTATTCAAACCCGTGTCCTTCATAATCCTTAGAGAAGGAATCTGAACCTCCATAGGCAGGACAGCTTCCATGCCATATACCAAAGAAAATGGGGTTGCCCCGGTTGAAGTACGTGCCGTCGTACGGTATCCATGTAGAGCAAACGGTAACATCTCATGCCAGTCTTTGTAAGTGACTGTCATTTTCTGAATGATCTTCTTAATGTTTTTGTTCGCAGCTTCAACAACACCGTTCATCTTCAGCCGATAGGGAGATGAATTGTGATGATAAATCTTGAACTGTTCGCACAATGCGGTGATCATCGTGTTATTCAGATTTGTACCGTTGTCCGTGATGATCCTGTCTGGAACACCATACCGGCATATGAGATTTTGCTTGATGAAGCAGGCAACCACATTTTTAGTAACAGAGGCGAAGGAAGCTGCTTCGACCCATTTGGTGAAATAGTCAATGGCAACTAGGATGAAGCGATGTCCGTTGGAAGCCGTGGGCTTGATCTCTCTAATCATGTCAATGCCCCACATTGCAAATGGCCAAGGAGCAGTCAGAACGTTGAGAGGAACCGGAGGGATATGAACTTTGTCAGCGTAGACCTGACATTTGTGGCAAGTACGGGAATGTTGATGGCAGTCAGCTTCCATGGTAGACCAGTAATAGCCTGCCCTTAGGATCTTCTTAGCCATTGTATGCCCGCTCAAGTGAGTGCCAAATGTGCCGCTGTGTATCTCGGTCATGATCAACTCTTCTTCAGCTTTGTCTACGCATCGGAGTAATACACAATCATGGCTTCGTTTGTAAAGGATGCCGTTGCTCAGGAAGAATTTGGCAGCGAATTTCCTTAAGAACTTCTTGTCATTTACAGAAGCTCCTTCGGGATAATCTCTAGTCTGGAGATACCTTTTGATTTCGTGGAACCAGGGTTGTTCCACTACTTCTTCGGTATTAATCTCGTGACAATGTGCAGGTTCATCCATTCGCTCAATGGTGATTTGGGGAGCCTCGTTATCCCAGTTGAGTTTAAACATGGAAGACATTGTAGCTAGAGCATCTGCTAGCTGATTCTCTTCTCGCGGGAAATGCTCAAAGGTAATTTGCTCGAAATGAGGCAACAATGTCAAGACATGTTCTTTGTATGGGATAAGATTAGGGTGCTTGGTATCCCACTCTCCTTTGATTTGATTGATAACCAAAGCCGAGTCCCCAAATACGATCAAAGATTTGATCTCCAAGTCTATAGCAGCCTTGAGACCAAAGATGCAAGCTTCATACTCAGCCATGTTGTTTGTGCAGCTGAAGCAAAGTCGGGTCGTGAAAGGTGTGTGACAACATTCCGGGGAAATGAGTACCGCACCGATACCATTTCCAAGTGCATTTGAGGCACCATCAAAGTACAGGGTCCATCGGGATCCCTTTTCGGGTCCGTCATACAGTCCGTTACCTTCAATGTTGTCCAAATTCATGATGTCCTCGTCTGGGAAGTCAAATCTCATGGGTTGGTAATCTTCGATAGCTTGATGAGCCAGATGGTCAGCTAGTACACTCCCTTTTATAGCTTTTTGAGTGGTGTACTGGATGTCATACTCAGTCAGGATCATCTGCCATCTGGCTATTCTTCCAGATAAAGCGGGCTTTTCGAATATATACTTGATAGGATCCATTTTGGAAATCAACAAGGTAGTATGAGTCAACATATACTGTCTTAGTCGGCGAGCAGCCCATACCAAAGCGCAGCAAGTTTTCTCGAGCAGTGAGTAGCGAGTCTCACAGTCGGTAAACTTTTTGCTAAGGTAATAAATAGCATGCTCTTTTCGACCAGACTCGTCATGCTGGCCCAAAACACACCCCAATGAGTTATCCAAGACGGTCAGATACATGATCAATGGTCTTCCTTCGACGGGTGGCATCAGAATAGGAGGTTCTAGCAAATACTCCTTGATTTTATCAAAAGCAGCTTGGCAATCGTCGTTCCATTCGACTACCTGATCTTTCTTCAAGAGTTTGAAAATTGGCTCACAGGTAGAAGTCAGATGAGAGATGAATCTGGCAATATAGTTCAAGCGCCCCAAGAACCCTCTAACCTCCTTTTCAGTACGGGGAGGAGGCATCTCTTGTATTTCTTTCACTTTTGCTGGATCGACTTCAATGCCTTTGTTGCTTACAATGAATCCTAGAAGTTTACCAGACCTAACTCCAAAAGTGCACTTACTTGGATTCAGCCTGAGTTTGTATTCTTTCAACCTGGCAAACAGCTTTTCTAGATGTTCAAGGTGCTCCTCCTCTGTTTGTGACCGAGCTATCATATCGTCTACGTAAACTTCAATCTCATGATGTATCATATCATGAAACAAAGCTACCATGGCGCGTTGATAAGTTGCCCCAGCGTTCTTCAGTCCAAACGGCATCACCTTGTAACAGAAAGTGCCCAATTGTGTGACAAAAGTTGTTTTCTCCATATCCTCGGGGGCCATTTTGATTTGATTGTAGCCCGAGAATCCATCCATGAAGGAAAACACTTTGTGCTGAGCTGTATTGTCGATCAAAATGTCAATGTGTGGAAGTGGAAAATCATCTTTGGGGCTGGCTCTATTCAAATCCCGGTAGTCCACACACATCCTGACTTTGCCATCTTTCTTAGGTACTGGCACGATGTTAGCGACCCATTGAGGATAGGACGTAACAGCCAGAAAGCCAGCGTCGAATTGCTTCATCACTTCTGCTTTGATCTTTTCAGACATGTCAGGCCTCATTCGGCGGACTTTTTGCTTGATCCGTGGTAAATCCTCTCTTGTGGGGAGACGGTGAACCACGATGTCTGTGTCTAAACCCGGCATGTCTTCATAAGACCAAGCGAAGATTTCAACATACTCATTCAACAATTGTATTAGGCGTTCCTTGACACTTGGTTCCAGATTGGCACCCACTTGCACCTCCTTCCGGTCTTCCTCGGTCCCTAAGTTGACAGTTTCCAATGACTCTTCGTGCGGTAAGATGGCCCTTTCCTCTTGCTGTAGAAGTCTGGCTAGTTCCCCTGGTACTTCACAACCTTCGTCATCTTCATAATCGGCTTGATTGACTAGATCTTCAGAGTTATTGAAGGATATAGCAGAATAGTCACCCATGGAATCCGGAGTGGATGGGTACCTGCATTTGTGAGTGTGGGTGCGTGTAAGGGATAGCCATCCTTAAACAAAAATGCAAAAGGAAAGAAAATGAACACAGCAGTTTATCAAATGAAAAACGTCCAATGAATCATTAAACATGGCATATGGATATGAAAGTAATCAAAACCCTTACAAATGGACCTACATGCCCCGGGCAAGGCATGAGGTAAAAAGATAGTGTACGGATTGTTCGAAAATAAATATTACAGACCAATAGGAAATGTTTGACAGATAAATTACTGATGAATAAAAGTGATGGGGACAAAGTCTTTTGCCTCCCAGTTGCACAATCCTTCTTTGACAGTTGGGTAAATCCACTCCTCGATGTTGCTCTCTTTGTCTTCATCCTCCAAAGCGTTGATTCCGAAGGGAGAAATTTTGACTGGCGCTCTTTCAATCTTCGAACGGCGCATAGCTTTCTGGCCCGCGGCTGTGAACCCTAATCCAAATTTGTTTGCTTTATGTGGAATATCAGGCAACTTCCCCCATGTTGAATTCTTCCCCTCCTTTATTGCGGCCCTTGCATCCTCCAGAGATGCCATCCTGGCCGTCTGCTTTGGCACTTCAGCTGCCAACTTTGCTACTGTAATTTCAGGAAGGACTTCTTCGAAATGCTGGAAAGGCGTCTCAATGAACTCCCTCTCTACCTCCACATACCGGAAGGAGTTCAAGTGGCTGATCATGTACTCCTCTTCACCATGTACGGTAATGATCTTCCCCTTGACAGGATACTTCAACATCTGATGTAAGGAGGAGATGACTGCCCCGGCATGGTGTATCCAAGGCCTACCCAACAAGCAAGAGTATGACGGACGGATGTCCATCACATAGAAAGTAGATTTAAACACCTCAGTGCCTATCTTGATGGGAATTTCAACCTCCCCATGGACCATCCTCTTCGAACCATCGAAAGCTCTGACAACAATATCATTCGGCTTCAACTCTAACCCTTCACAATCTAGTCGGTCCAAAGCTTTCTTAGGTAGTACATTTAGCGACGAACCGGTGTCGACCAAGACATGTGCGAGAGTAGTTCCCCGGCACTCGATTGAAATGTGCAAAGCATCATTGTGGTTTCTACCTTTAGGAGTTAGGTCGGCATCAGAGAAACCTAATCCATTGTCTGCAGTAAGGCTAGCCACGCAATTTTGGAATTGATCTGCAGAGGTTTCCTGGGGCACATGGGCTGCCTTTAGGAATCTTATCAGAGCCTTAACGTGCGCTTCCAAGCAAAGTAGTAGTGCCAGCATGGAGATCTTTGAGGGGGTTTTCCCCAGCTGTTCTACCACATCGTAATCACTCCTTTTGATTATCTTCAAGATCTCATCCATTTCTTTCTTGGAGGTTTCCGGGATGACCAAGGGTTGAGCCCTCGTCCTGACGAGCTCATCTTGGATTCCCTTACCTTTATCAGCAGCGGTAGGAGGGACAATACTAGGAACAACAACATCTTCAATCAATGGGGTTCTAGCGGAGAGTTTTATTGGTGCAGGGATAACCTTGTCAATAGATGAGGGTCCAAAGATTGCTCCTGGAGGGGCAATCTCTGGAGAAAATATTCTCCCGCTCCGGGTGATTTTGCTCGTGCCTGCAATGTTTCCAATGTTGGCTTCTTCATCATCCGAACTTTCTTCAGTTATTTCGATTTGTTTAATACCATGGTAGTAGACGTCACCGCCATAGTTCCATGGTATTGACTTCTCAGAAATATAGGGGACAGGCCCTGGCATTGTTATCTTCAAAGGAACAGATTTCGTAGCTGGTGTAATCTTAACAGGCTTTCTGACGGCCTTGGAAAGATTGGCGTGAATGGTTATGATTGAGACATCTTCAGTATGGGTTGGAATAGCAGAAACTTTTTCAAACAAAATTTGTCGACTGTCCATTAGGCCTTGGATGCCTTTCTTCAGTAACGGACAATCAAACGATAGAGAATAACAACAATAGTAGTCTTCCTTACATCCCGGGAAAATCCCGGCCTTTAACAGATTCAACTTGATGGTTAACAATGGAGTTATCAGATCATTGACGTCAGCAACATACAAATCTTCTTCAATGGCATTGACATTTCGGCCGTGTTTCGGCATTGGAGCAGATATCACGTTCGGCTTCTCAGGAGCGTCGAACTCTACCTCCTTCGCCTCTATCAGGTCTTGGATTTTATGCTTGAGTGCCCAACAATCATTGGTGTCGTGCCCGATACTGTCATAATGGTAGGCGCATTTAGCATTAGGATGATAATGCGGAGAGGACGTATTCACATTTTTTGGTGCCTCTTTGATAGTGGCGAGATTCAACTTTAACAGATGGGGAAGCACTTGCGCTGGAGTCATATTAATGCGGGTGAACTGCCGTTGTGGCCGTTCCACCCGTTGCTGATTTGGTCTGGACTGGTTATAGCGAGGCTGCTCACTTGAAGGGTTTTGAATCATTACGGCCCCCACGGTCGGCCGGCGCTCAGTCTTCCCTGCTCTTCTCTGGGAGTATACAACAGCCGTTTCTTTCTTGAAAGGTTTCTTCTCAACACTTGCAGCGGCACCCTTCTGAATCTTTCCTGACTTGATGCCAGCTTCTATTCTTTCGCCTGTTAAGATCAAATAGGTAAACCCCGCTGAAGAGTTACCAATTAGATGATTGAAAAATGGCCCAGATAGGGTCCCTAGAAACATATCAACAAGTTCACGGTCGGTTAAAGGAGGCTGCACCCTGCCAGCCAAATCCCTCCATTTTTGTGCATATTCTTTGAATCCTTCGCCTGTTCCCGGTGACATACCCTGAAGTTGGGTACGCGTAGGAGCAAGGTCAGAATTGTACTGATATTGTTTGTAGAAGGCGGTGGCCAAGTCTTCCCAGTTTCGGACGCTGGTTCCCTCTAGCTGATAAAACCACTCCAGTTGAGCCCCAGAAAGGCTGTCTTGAAAGAAATGGATCCAAAGGTTCTTATCTGCCGTATAAGGTTGGATCTTTCTTACGTAGGACCTGAGATGCATTTTTGGACAGGACAGCCCATCATACCTCACAAAAACTGGCACTTTGAACTTTGGGGGAATCACAATCCCAACAACTAAACCCAAGTCTTCGAAATCCAAACCCGGCACCCTCTGTAGCTCCATGGCGGCCAACCTGTCTTCTAAACCCTTGTATTTATCATCAGCCGGAGGATATTGTTGATCAGAGTAGTCTTCATCCTCTTCGACCTCTTCCTCTTCCACATCGGACTCAGAAGGTACCGCAGCCCCACCTCCTTTACTGGTCCCTTCATCAGAAGTAGGAGGAAATTCAAGCACTCTCTTGGCCTCTCCTTCAAATCGTCTCCCTAAAGTAGCCACCCCGAGTCTCTTTTTCTTCTTTTTCACTGGGTCTTTGTTCCCCAGCAAGGTCTTGAGATCCTCCTGACCCTTAGCCAAGGTCATCAGGAGTTGCTGGAACTGTGCATTTTGAGCTTGTAGGTCTTTGATTGTTTGCTCGAGATCCATCCTACTGAAATAAACAACAGACAGATAAGGAAACCTGGAGTGAGACCTGCTTATGCACATGATGAATGATATGCTTATGTATGCAATGCATTCAAGGATTTAGAACACTCAAAATTGTTGCAGACAAAGAAGAACGCACGTCATATTAATAAGAAGAAATTTGTTAGTACATAAATGCCCCATGGGCCAAATATTACAAAAACAACTTCTCAAGGTAAAAAGACATTGCGCATCCTCCTTGGTGCGATGTAGGTGTTGAGGGCCTCTTGCTCATGGAGTCGGCGGGTAAGCTCTAGAACCTTCTTCTCGCTAGCGTAGAAGCTGGCTTCAAAAGTGTTCTGTTCCTCCTTGAGCTGAATCCAACTTTTCTGCATTTCCTCCCACGATGTAGGCATGTCAGGATGTAGGATGGTGTAGGGAACCTCTCCTTCCTTGACGAGCTCTTTAATCACAGGGAGAACATGAGGATAAGGTATCATTAGACTCTGGGCTCGGGCTCGTACCCACTTGAGGTAAGGTTCAAGAGGGATGGAATTCTTGTGACCTAGTGTCTTGCTATCAACCTTGTTGGGCATCCTCCAAGCTCTGATGAATCTTTGGCGAAATCCTTGCGCATCATTGTCGAAGTCAAAAACTAGGTCAGGAATCAACATGTCGTGAGGGCCATCCCTCCGTGCATATCCAAATTGCCTCAAAGTTAGGCAAGGGTTGTAGGTAATGCCCCCTCTAATGCCAAGTAATGGGACATTAGGGAACTCTCCACAACGATCGACGATGATGACATTTTCTCTGGACCGAGAACACCAATGTACATCAGAGTGAGTAAGAGTCATCAACCGTTGGGACCACCTTGAGCCTTGGTCATTCTTCAAGACAAATTGTGGAAGGTGCGAAATAAACCACCTTGCAAGGAGAGGAGTACAGCACATGAGAACACCCCTCTTTCTCATTGTTCATGTGTAAAATGAGTGAAGGATGTCCCCAAGCAATGTTGGTATTGGATTTCTGGACAAGAAGATTTTGACGGCGTTGACATCTACCAATTGGTCAGAATTTGGGAACAAGACCAACCCATAGATAAGGAGTGCCACAATTTCTTCAAAGGCTTGTAGGTCCAATGAATTCCAACATTCTTGTGCCTTCTCAAATAAGAATTTTGCTAAGAATCCTTTGACGCCGCTTCTGGTTTCCCAATGCCCCTTGATGTCGGATGGTTGTAGATGTAATGCTCGAGCAACATCTTCTGGCTTTGGTTCCTTTTCCGTACCGTTGAAGGGTAGTTGTTTAAGGATAGGAATTCTCAGGAGTTGAGAAAACTCCTCCAAAGTGGGCACCAACTGGTAATTGGGGAAAGTGAAACAGTGGTGAAGAGGGTCAAAGAACTGGAATAGCACTTTCATCATGTCTTCTTCAATGTTGGTGTTAACTAAGCTGAGCAGTCTACCATGTCTTTCACTGAAGGATGAGCTTTCCGGAATTCTTGAGGTGAGCTCCTTGAGTTGAGGAGAGATTCTCACAAGGTTGACTTGGATGGTTTTTCTGCGAGGAATTTCCATGACCTACAAAACAAGAACAAAGATGAAGATCTAAACCCTTGAAGTGGTTAGTGAATGCATATGATGCTTTATGATGTTTATGATGTATGCACAAACATATGTACAAGCAAATCACACCAAACCCTAGTTTCAGGCTTGCATGGGGTTTCATAGGTAAGTACCCTCTTGAGTGTAGTTGGCTTAAAAACCTGTCCTATAAATAGTAACCGGGTTCTAAGGAGCTCAATATCATTGGATTGTTTCCATTGTTCATTGTTTTGGTTTAGCCACTTAACTAGCGACCAAAATATTCCAAGAAAACAACCCTCAATGAGTGTAGTATCGAGTATCTACAAACTTCGGACTACACCAAAGCCGGTCATCTCACTACCCCTAATGAAAGGCCAAGATGGTCAAGTAAGGTTCTAGGTCATTAGTGCTTAGTGACATCACTCAGCGGCCCCATACTCTCCTTGATTGAACTCAAGGGTTACCGGTACTCACAAATATGTCGCACTAATATAGCTATTGCTTCGACCGTGTCGGTATACCCCGCACAGTTTCCACAACGTATTGCTATCTATGAAATGTTTCCCAAAATCCGAGTGGAGGATTACAAACCCAAACAAGAGAGCCAAGATATAAAGCAATCAAGACAAACAATTAATCATGCAAGAGGGTGATCTAAGCCCTAAGGTTACTCCATTTTTAAAATTCTCCCCAGCAGAGTCGCCAGTTCTGTGATACGGTGGGAGAACTGACTATGGTTTTGCGTTTGTTTTCGCAAATGTTTCGGTTGAGCAAGAGTCGCCACCGACTTTTTATTTTATCCTAAGGAAAGGTTTAAAAAGCACAGCAAAAACCTTTGAGATATTTTCTTGGGTTCGGGGAGTAGATTATAGAAAGGGAAGGTATTAGCACCCTTTCTATCCATGGTTATCCATGGGCTCTTAGGTACTTGCTTAGATCAACTTGCCTTGGTTTTCAATTGTTTGAAATGGTGCTTTGTGTGTGGTTTTGAAAATGTTTTGAAAAAGATGCCTTGTCTAGGCTACCCTTGTAACAATTCTTTACTCGAATGTTTTACAAAAGGTGTTTGTCTTTTTGAAAAGATGTTTCAAGGTTTTTGAAAGTTTGTTTTGAAAGTGTTTGTGAAGTGTGGTTTGAAAAATAGGCAAGTGTTTTTGTTTTGCAAGTTGACAAGTACTTAAGAGCTATCTACCCTAAAGTTCTCAAAGATTTTTTGCTATGTTTTAACCCTTTTAACAATTTTGTTCCACCATTGCATTTGGTGGACAATCTTGTGTTAGGATGTGAAAGGGACGGGCGCGGGTCATCGTTTAGACCATAATTGCAATGGTGCCAAGTATCTTTGGGCAATGTTTTCTTTAAGGGACTTGATCATTTTTTAGGCAACTTTCGAAAGCGTCGTCGAGGGACTATGATCATTTGAATTGTTTGTTTTGCCCAAAGAGACCTTAACATGCAATATGGCCCATTTATTGAAGGCAACAAGTGGAATACCCTAGGGGTGCAAGTGTGATTAGTGTTGTCCATTTTCATGCTTGTTTATCTTGAAATTAGGTCAAACTATTTTTGTTGTTTTTGATTCGCATACAAACCCTAATTCTATCATGGTATATTTAGAAAGCATTAAAGTGCGAAATTTAAAGTCCTAAACTATTACAACACAATAAATATGGGGAGGGGGGTACAAATGTTCAAATGGGGGGTATTTTGACAAGGAATTTAAATCTAGATTATTACATCAATTTGGGAATTTACAAGATATTTAATTGCACAAATTAAATAGAAATAAAATAAATATGCAAGATGCAAAAAGGCTTTTTATATGTATGAAAAAAAAGTATTTTTATGTCAAATAAACAAAAATAAAAAGTATTATTTTTTGGAGTTTTTTATGTTTAGGGCAAAACCCTAATTTTATTAAGTAAATGCATTAATTATTTAATATGTACAATATTTAATAATTATGTACAAAAAATAAAATAAAAATGAAGTATATTTATAAAAAAGTATTTTTAATGTCAAATATTAATAAAAATAAAAATGTATATATTTTGCATTTTTAACCTAAATATACTAATATATATATATATATATATATATATATATATATATATATATATATATATATATATATATATATATATATATATATATATATATATATATATATATATATATATATATATATATATATATATATATATATATATATATATATATATATATATATATATATATATATATATATATATATATATATATATATATATATATATATATATATATATATATATATATATATATATATATAAACATTTGTATTATTTACTAAATATGTATTATATATACAAAATAATAATATTTAATATTTATAAAAAAGGTATATTTTATATAAAATATTTTCAAGAGAGAAATAAAATGAAAATCAGAAATAAAATAAGTTTGCATTATTTTTGGTATTTTTTAAATAAAAGTGTTTATTTATTTATTTATATACAAAAAAAAACTATTCTAAACAAATAAATGCCTATAAATTCAAAAATGGTGTGAAAAATATTTTTTATATTTTTAATATTATTAACAAAAATAAATAAGTCAGAATAAAAAAGAAAAGTCAAAAAATCATTAAAATAAGCAAAATGGGCTCAGGGGGTGTAAAAGCAAAAATGGGGTGTGAAAAGAAATAGCAAAACAGGCCCAGCCCAAAGGCTGTTGTCTTCAACCTTCAGCCATTCAAAACAGAAAAACGCGCGTTTTCCATGCTTCCATCAAACTCCTGATTCCTTGATTTTCAGCCAAAACTCATAACATAAACAATGTAGAGCATTAAATCACGAATTCATACATATAAAGAACATGATTTAACTCTCAGAAATGAGAGAGAATTTCTCCATTCCCAAATCCTGACCTAGTTTTTGTTCCATTTTCAGACATCAAATTCTCACAGCACACATAACATAAATGAAAACTAATTACATGGGCATGTTCAGGGCTATGAATGTGACATATTTTCTTCACAAACCTAAAGCTAACAATGCCTGGATAGAGAGATACGAGTTCATGAACTTACCTGTTCAGTTGAAGTTGTATCTGATGATGGAGGTACTTTCAGAGCAAGGTGATGATTGGTACAGCTTCCTTGATGTCCAGGGATGCTATTCCAAGTTTTACTTTGCTTTGAAACTAGCTGAATCGAGTTATAGCACTCCACCTGCAAAACAAGAAAATGAAAATGGCCAAACTGATTAGAGGAGTTACAGTTCACTTCTAATGCTTTGGATAGTTTTCATTGATGGTAGGGAAGGTGTTTGAAGTGGTCTTAGCAAGAATGCACGATGGAAATGAGTTGTGGGATTCAATCTGCAGCAGGTGCTCTGTTTGGACAGTTTGAGAGTGATTATATGTTGGAGAGGGAAATGGAGGTGGATAGCTTGTGTTTCAGCTTGGGTTTGATGATTAGAAAGTGTTTGACAAGTTTGCTTAAGCTTGGTTTACAGGAAATGAGAGTTGTTGTACAAAAATGCTATGTTTCTTCACACTTAAGCAAGAAAAGGTCAAGTGGAGTTCTAGACTGATAGAGGCCCCCCTAATGTGCTGCAAACCTTGGCCTTGATCAGTGTAATTAGTCTAATAACTTGTGCCAAAGAGATTTGCACTGTCCTTGCTTGGATTGTTAATTGACATAAAGTTCACTTTTGTAAAAATGGTTAAAATGCTTTATCTATTTTGGGACTAAACCATTATGCAATGCTTGAACACAAAAAATATGGTCTTGGCACAATGAGTTTGCATTAAATTTATGAGTGTAACAGATATTTAGGGCCTGTAATCTAGGAATGCATGCTGATTTGAAAATTGCCTAAGTGTATGAACATGGAAATTGGCCATAACAAAAGTGAGTTTTTCCCATATTGCCAAATTCGATTCTCTCTAACCATGAGGTTGTTTGATGAGTTCTTGGACATTTTGGAAAGCTTGGAATGTGTACTACAATCCATCTTTGAAATGAAAATTGAAATTCCAAGTGGAAGTATATGAAAAATGGTCTTGAAGTTAGGTAAAAACCTTGCCTAAAATAGGTCAAATTTTCTCAAAGTTAAGAATGGTTTGGTACCCTTGTTCCAAAAATTGTAACTTGAGATACAAGCTTCTTTTGGGAAAACTTTGTGAATAAAAGTTGTATATTTTTCAATAGGCTACAACTTTCATGTTTTGACTTTTGCTTGAATCCAAATGAATCTTGGTGAGAAAGTGGGGCAAAGTTAGGAAAAAATTAGGGTTTTTCATAACTTAGAAAAATTCTAAGTTATAAAAAATCTTCATTTCAAACCCTAATTTGCAATTCTTGATTTCTTGATGAACAAGTTTCATGATTTGGCATTTTTTGATGAAAAATGAATCTTGACATTTGATTTTGACCAAAAAGTCAAAGTTTGACTTTTTAGTATACAGTCAAAATTGATCAATTGACTGGGAAATTCAACTGTCAATCTTGTGTATTTGGGATCTTTCGAACTTGTTGAGTATGTCAAGACAATTCCATGGGGTCCTTGAGTCCATATGTGAGCTTGGTTTGCCATTGGCTAGGTCAAACAGTCAAAAATTGCCTTTGTGCAGTCAAAACCCTAAAAATGACCATTTTGCCCTTTTGGTGATCTGATCAAATTTCTTGTGGAATTGTGATCCAAACTTGATCAAATGGTCCATGTGAGTTCATAATGTTGATGTGGGTCAATTTCCATGAGGTTTGACTGTCAATTGGCCACAGTTGACTTTTTCCCCAATACAGTTGATTTCTAGGTCAACTGTCCAATTGACTGGGCAAAATTTGGAATCAAGACTTGAAACTTGATGTGGATAAACTTGGGAGTCCAATATGAAGCATGAAAGTCATCTTAGGCATTTTAGGTTAAAACATCTTTGTGCAAACACAAACTCTAATTTGGGTCAACAGTGCAAGGAGAAATCTTGGGAGATGGGAGGGCAAATTTTGGGGTACAACAATGTCAGTATCCAACCCAGGAATATCTTCGTAAGACCAAGCAAAGATCTCAACATAGTCATGCAGCATCTGAATCAACCGTTATTTCACACTAAACTCTAAGTTTGCACCGATCTTGACTTCTTTCTTGTCTGTTTCAGTACCTAGATTCACCGTTTCCACCGGCTCTTCATGTGGCTGAATGGCCCTCTCTTCCTGGAGTAGCAGTCTTGCAAGTTCACCAGGCACTTCGCAATCATCTTCACCTTCGTCTTCGACTAAGTTGATCGGATTTTCGAAGTCATAACTGGCAGTAGCAGAGTCGTTACCAGTGAGATCCATAGTGGATTGAGACCTGTATATGTGAGTGTGTGTAAAATAGTTGTTTTGCAATATATAATAAAGAAAAACAAGGAGCGCAAAATTTGAAATGCAAGAAACGTCCAATGCTTTTATTAATGATATATGAAAATGGCACACAAAAGCCCTCACAAATGAAACCACGGTGCCCCGGGTAAGACACCAGGCCATCAAATTTCACAACATTGTCTGTTACAAATTCAAAACAAAGAGTTCATTACTGGGTAACAAAAGTAATAGGGATGAAGTCCTTTGCTGTCTAGTTGCTTGGTCCACTGTTGGTTGTAGGATAGATCCATTTATCGAATTCAGACTCTTCCACATCATCTTCAATGGCATTCACTCCCGAGTTGCTGATGAACACGGGAGGTCTTCCAATCCTTGCACTTCGAACAGCCTTTTGAGCTTCTGCAGTGAAACCCAAACCAAAATTGTTAGTCTTCTGAGTTAAATCAGGAAGTCGGCCCCAATTTGCACACTCACCCTTCTCAATAACAGCCTGGACATCCTTTAAGGAAGCCATCTTCATAGGAGAATCTTCAACTACAGTCTCAGCTGATGCCAGTGTCTGAGGAACCTCTTCAAAGTGCTGAAATGGGGTTTCGATGAACTCCCCATCCATCTCTACGTATCTGAACGAGTTGGGGTGGCTGACCATGTACTCTTCCTCTCCTTGAATTGTCACAATCTTCCCTCTGACCGGGTACTTCAGCTTCTGGTGGAGCGTTGAGGTCACATCTCTAACTTTGTGGATCCATGGACGACCCAACAAACAAGAATAGGATGGCCGAATGTCCATTACGTAGAATGCAGAATTAAAGACCTGAGAACCAACTTTAATTGGAATATCAACTTCACCGTGCACCATCCTTTTAGACCCGTCAAAGGCCCTGACAATGATGTTGCTTGGCTTTAGCTCCAACCCTTCGCAATCCAACCGGTCTAGAGCCTTTTTGGGTAAGACGTTCAATGAGGAACCAGTATCAACCAAAACATGTGCAAGAGTAGTGCCCCTGCATTCAATGGAGACATGCAGGGCATCGTTGTGGTTATTCCCTTTAACAGTCAAATCAGCGTCGGAGAAACCCAAACCATTATCAGCAGTTAAATTGGCCACACAGTCGATAAACTGATCAACTGATGTCTCTTGTGGCACGTGGGCTGTTTTCAGGAAGGTAATCAGAGCCTTAGCATGGGCCTCTGAGCACAGCAATAGTGACAACATAGAAATTTTAGATGGGGTTTGCCCCAACTATTCAACTACGTTATAATCACTCTTCTTAATAATCTTCAGAATCTCTTCCATCTCCTGTTTGGAAGCTTCAACAGTAATGGTCTTTGGTGCCTCTGTCTGGGCAGGCACATCAATGGTGATCCCTTTGCCCCGAGCGATAGATGACTCGGCGACAGGGGTAGGACTAAGAACTTGATCAGGAATGGCAGTAGGTACACTTGCAGGTGTAATGACAACAGGTCTTCGGACAGTCGGTGGAGCAATATCAGGTGAGAAAAGTCTACCACTGCGGGTGACTTTAGCAGGTCCAGTAATGTTGTTGACGCCAGTATCAGCATCCAACTCTTGCTTAACTCCTAGAACATAAACATCTACCCCATAGTGCCAAGGGACAGCTTTGTCAGAGGTGTAGGGGATGGGCCCCAGAACAGTGATAATCACAGGTGCGATCTTCGGAACAGATGTAATTCTAACAGGATTCCTCGAGGGAGCCTTGGAAGAATTGTCGAAAATGGTAATGATGGCAACTTCTTCAGTACGAATGGAAGGAACGACAATCTTCTCAAACAGGATCTCCTTATTATCCATCAGGTTTTGGATACCTGACTTCATAAATGGGCAACCAGTAGGTAAAATAGAACACATACGACAACCTTCGCCACATCCCAGAAATAAACCGGCTAGCAACAGGTTCTTCTTGACAGTCATCAGAGGGGTAACAATATCATCCACGGAAACTACAAACAAGTCTTCCTCTACAGATTTTACTCCATGTTTGGGCATGGGAGCAGTCACAACATTAGGCCTCTCGGGAGCCTCAAACTCAATCTCCTTTGCATCAATTACGTCTTGCACCCTATTCCTCAAAACCCAACAATCATCTGTATTATTCCCCGGGCTATCAGAGTGAAAAGCGCAGCGGGCATTAGGGTTGTACTTTGGTGATGTGGTACTTGGATTCTTCAGAGCTTCTTTTAGAATCACCAGATTGGTCTTCAGCAACTGTGGCAGAATCTGAGACAAAGTCATGCTGAGACGAGTGAATTGCCTTCGAGGTCTCTCGTCCTTCTGTTGATTGTGGTGCTGAGGAGCACCAGCAGGTTTTGAAATAACAACCGCATTGATAGCTTGGCGGTGTTCAGGTTTATTCTGTCTTCTTGAACTGTAGACAGCACTAGACTCTTTCTTAAATGACTTCTTCTCAGTGCTTGATGAGGCACCCTTCTGTATCTTTCCAGCCTTAATACCAGCTTCAATCCTCTCACCAGTCAAAATAAGATCTGTAAACCCAACTGAAGAGCTTCCAATTAGATGGTTAAAGAATGGACCAGACAGGGTCCCCAAAAACATGTCAACAAGTTCACGATCAGCCAAAGGTGGTTGCACCCTTCCAGCAAGGTCTCTCCATTTCTGAGCATACTCTTTGAATCCTTCACCCATTCCTATTGACATACCCTGGAGTTGGGTACGCGTAGGAGCAAGGTCGGAGTTGTACTGATACTGCCTATAGAATGCAGTAGCCAAATCTTCCCAGCTGCGGATACTGGCTCCATCCAGCTGATAGAACCACTCAAGCTTAGTCCCTGAGAGACTGTCTTGAAAGAAATGGATCCATAGGTTCTTATCGGCAGTGTAAGGTTAGATCTTCCTCACATATGACCGGAGGTGCAGCTTTGGACAGGAAGCTCCGTCATACTTGGCAAAGGCGGGTGCCTTGAACTTATGGGGAGTCACCACCCCAGATGATATGCCCAGATCTCCAAAGTCCAGACCGGGCACCTTCTGAATTTCCATAGCGCTCAAACGGTCTTCCAGTTGTTTGTACTTATCCTCAGCAGGTGGATATTGTTCTTCATCATAGTCCGTCTCGTTGTCGGAGACCATAGGGCTAGGAGCCCTCCTTTCTTGTGGACTATCCTTCCCTCCAGATGAGGTGGTCAGATCAACTTCATTCTGCAGCCCATTTCCAAACCTACGTCCAGTATTGAACAGGATGATCCTCTTCTTCTTCTTCTTCTTCTTCTCTTTCAGAATCAAAGTCTTCAAGTACTGCTGGCCCTTAGCTAGATTCATGAACAACTCTTGAAACTGGGCATTATGGGCCTGGAGGGCCTTGATAGCTTGCACAGTTGAAGGTTCAGTAGACATGATGTTTGCTGAAATAAACAGTGAAGAAGATAAGAGACCTGTAAAGGGTACCTGTTTATGAAGTGCATGGGATGAAATGCGTATGATTTATGATTTCAAAGAAAATTGGGATTCAAATTTGTAAACAAGAAAGGAAACACACTTTATTAGATTTAAACTTCGAAATTTAAATTGTTTCAACAAATTGCCCTTAGGCGTTACAAGAATGGAAGTACTGAAAAATAAGTAAAAACTGTAAAAGAAATCATCAAAGGTCCATCAATGCTCCCATGGTCTCTTCTTCTCAGTGCGGACATAATCATTCAGGATCTGCTCTTTCTCCAGTTGCCTAGTCAGCTTCTGGATCTTCTGCTCCTGTTCATTGAACCTCTCTCTGTAGGAATCTCGTTCATCCCTCAACTGCATCCAAGACCTCTTCAGTGTCCCAATATCAGTGGGCATATAAGGGTGAAGAATAGTTGGAAGAACCCCCTCCTCATTAGCAACTTCAAGAGGAACAGGCCTGACAGCTTCATATGGCATACCTAGCTTCTGGTCACGAATGCAGACCCATCTGAGATATGGCTCCATTGGCAGAGAATTCTTTGGTCCCAACTCATGTGGGTCAGATTGGTGAACTCTACCCTAAGCCCTTATGAATCTACGACGCAGCTCATCGATATCTCCCTGAAAATCAAAGATGATATGAGGCATCGACATCTCATGAGGCCCTTCTCTTCTGGATCTTCCAAACTGACGAAGAGCTAAGCACGGATTGTAAGAAATCCCTCCATGGGTTCTGATCAATGGAACATTAGGATACTCTCCACAGTGATCAATGACAGTCACCTCATCCATACCTTTGAGAGTCCAGATAATGTCATTATTAGAAAGAGACATCACCCTATAAGCCCAGCCCATTCCTTCTTTGTTCTTCAGTACGGACTTAGGTAGGTGTGAAATAAACCACCTCGATAATAAAGGAGCATAGCACATCAAAGTTCCCCGCTTTCAGGCAGTACGAGCATAGAGATGATGAAGGATATCACCCAAGAGAGTGGGTACCGGATTCTGAGAGATGAAGATCTTTATGGAATTAATATCAATAAAAGTGTCAGGATTCGGAAACAATACCAAACCATAAATCAAGAGAGCCAGAATATCCTCGTACGCCTTGAAGTCTAAGTTGTCCCATAAGTAATTAGCTTTGTCAACCAAAAACTTAGTCAGAAAACCCTTAGCTCCACTTCTAGTCTCCCAGTTAGCCATTACCTCCTCCTTGGTCAAGTGAAGGGCTGCAGCAATTTCTTCGGGCTTAAGAGTCTTTTTCCAACCAGTAAACGGAGTCTGCTCCAGAACAGAGATACTGAACAGCTCAGAGAACTCTTCTAGGGTAGGAACCAGCTGATAGTCTTGAAAAGTGAAGCAATGGTACAGCGGATCATAAAACTGGACCGTGACACTCATCATTTGTTCGTCCAACTTTGAGGTGACCAAACTGAGAAGAGAACCATGCCTTCTGATGAAGGAAGTAGTGTCTGGAATCCTGACAACCAACTCTTTAAGCAAGGTAGGTACTTGGACAAAGTTGATCCGGATAGTATTCCTACGCATGGGCATCATGATGACCTACAAAACAGAGCAAAGATGAAACCCTCTTGTCCTTGAAATAGGTTAGTCCTTATGCAAGATGTATGCAATGTTATGATGTCATAATGTCATGATAAAGGCACACCACAAGTATCCACAAAAAGCAAACATGGTAAAGGCACACAAGTCACACTGAGAGCCCTTAGATTTCAGGCTGGTATGGAGCTTAGGTACTACCCTCTTTCAATTCAGTTGGTTTAAACCTGTCCTAAAAATAGTAACCGGGTTCTAGAGGATCTCAATATCACTGACTACCCTCAATCGGTCATAATTCCAGTTTAGCAACCTTTTCTTGCGGCCGAAATCATCGCGAGAGTTTAGTCTCAATGAGTGTAGCATACTGCTACTGTTCTATGGCCAAGTTGGTCAATTTAAGGTTCTAAGATCAGTTGGTGCTTAATGACTCCTTAGAAGACCCATATTCTCCTAGTTCTAACACAAGGGATATCGGTGCAGACCAAGGTGCCACACCAACGTAGCTACTGCTTCATCCGTATCGGTCTACGCCGTACAGATCCCTCATAGTTTATTGCTACTTACCTAAAAGGTATCCCCAGATCCGGGTTAGGATCTATAGAACTCCGATACAAGCCCACTAAATTAAAGCATACAAAGCATACAATTGAAAACATAGTGATCTAATCCTAAGGTACACCTCACTTAAGCTTCCCCATCAGAGTCGCCAGTTCTGGCGATCGGTGGGAATAGAACTGACTGTTTTGGAATGCTGGCTCGCGTTTGCGTTTGTTTTTGCAAAATGTCGCGGTAAGCAAGAGTCGCCACCGTCTTTTATTTTATCCAACAAGGAAAGGACAAAAGCACAGAAAAATTCCTTTTTGAGATATTTCTCGGGTTCGGGAGGTAGATTATAGAAAGGGAAGGTATTAGCACCCTTTCTATCCGTGGTTATCCACGGGCTCTTAGGTACTTGCTCGTTGTGTTTTCAAAAAGTTTGCTTTCCTTTGTGTTTGTGGGTTTGAAAAGAGTTTATTGTTTGAAAGGGGTGTAAGTGCGAAAAGTTTTGCTTTGTTTTAAAAGGAGCAAGTACTTAAGAACCATCTACCTACTCAAAAAGGAATTAGACTGTGCAAATGTCCTTTAGACAGTGCTATCCCACTATTGAGGAGTAGGTAGCCCCGTCGTTGGAGTTTTCGGGTCAATTCGATTAAGGGACGTGTGGTCACTAAAGCAATGTTAGGATGCCTTAGCGGTAACCCTAATGTCTTAGATAATTTTATCCGAGGCAACCGTTTCGAGGAAACTTTGATCTTCGGACAAGAGGGCGACCTCTAAAACTTCCTATACTCAATGACCACGTTCGAGGCAACCAAGTGAGGTGTACTCTAAGAGTAGCATGTGCGAGTGTATCATTTTTCAATTATATTATCTTTGTACATGTTATGATGAGCTACTGTTGATTTTAAGTTAAAAATTTGGTTTTGTCATGCATTGCCTATTATTAAAACATGTAACAGTTAATGGTTGCGGAAATTAAATTGCGGAAAATAAATCTAAGCTATTACAAGGCGTCGGGTATTTACATCGCCAAAGACAAATCCTTTAAAATTAAATTGCAAAAAGTAAATAAAAGCGATAAATAAATAAATAAAATCCTAAGTTGAAAACTATTACATTCCCGAAGCAGTTACAATATTGAAATATGAATCAAAAATAATTCGCGCGCGAGAAAATTAAATCGGAGTGCTTTTTAGGGTTTTGACCCTTTTTATTAAATAAAGCATATTTTTTGTTATTTTTTTAATTAAAAATTAGTCTAAGTTAGTAATTGAATTAACTAATTAAATGAAAATATTTTTGGTTTTTTATTATTTAAGGAAATAAAATAAGAATGGTTAAAAATATAAAAAAAAAACCTAATTCTATATTAATTTTAATTTATTGCAAAAAGATATTAATGTTAAACCTATTTAAACTAAATAAATTACTTAATTGTTATTTACAAAAATAAATAATAAAATTAATGGAATTAAAAATATTATTTTTTTATGTTTTCTGGTTTTATTAAAAAAAAAGATTTAATTAGTTAATTTAAATAATAATAATAATTAGTAAATAAATAACAAAATAAATAAAAGAAATAGATAACCAAAGGGGTGTTGGACCCAAGAGGAGGTGTGACTGCAATTTCAGAGGCCCAATTGTGAGCAACCTCGTTGACCCTTTCAATCCAGTATGCGCCTTTGACTTGAGAATATGGTGAGGACCCCATTCTGGCCATTGGATCTAGTCTACAGGCCATCTGGACGAGATCTAGACGAAGGTATATGATGCACTGCAAAGCCTGAAACGCATGCAATTGCCTGGAGAAAAAAACAAGACAAATAATATTGGGGGACCTGGGATTCGAACCCAGGTCCCAGTGCTCATTGACACGCTCCCTTGGCCAACTCATCCATGCTGCTTAGTTGTTAGTGGAATGGAAAACAAATATTATAAGACAAACAATTAATTATGCCTGGCAGAAAAATAAAAACGCGCAATTTGTTTGAATGAACCAATGACGCTTAGACACGTCTTCGTCTTCTTCAACGAAGACTGGTTCATTTACCTGTGGATTTTATTCCGCAACTAAATCCATGGCATCATCCTACCATGCGCTACAGGCCATATAAATGCCAATGGAGGCCATCACTGCATTCGTCTCTCTCCCCTGATCATTCCTATACCCATCATTAGCCTCAATTTATCCTGCATCAAAAATGCCTAAAAGACAAGAACAAGAACCCTAGGTTCGGGCATCATGATACAGGTCCTAAAAATACAATTGAATAATACCAAAACGTTCCAAATCACACAACAAACACAAATATGCCAAGATTTTAAAGAAAAGATGCAAGAATTGAAGATTTGGAATCCATGTTCAGAGGTTGGTTCGTGATGACTTACAGTGCAATTTAGGCAATGAGAAGGCTTGGTTTTGATTGGTATGGCTTCACTGGATGTCAGGGAAGAGAGCCATGCCAAGCTTTTTGTTTGAATCGAGCTCCAATGTTGTTTTTGATTCCACACTTTTCCAAACTTGGTATGGACGTTTCTGCAATGCTTTGTGCGTCCTCTTGGTCTGCCTCTCTTGTGTGTACATAAGGGAATGTGTTTAGGTCAAAATTTGGGCCTTAAACCATATGTATTGAAGATGGAAGATTTGCTTTTGATCACCATAATCAAGTTGCCATATTTGCATCAAATCAGAGATTTTGTTCTTGTTTTGACTTGGCACGAGTTTGATTGAGTGTCACATGATATTTGCAAGCTGTAATGATTACAAGAATCCCCTTACATCAATTTTTGGATTTGATTTGATTTAATATTGATTTAAAATGAATTAAATCAATAAAAATTAAATAAAATAGAAAAATAAGTGAATGGCCATGAAATAAAATATGGGACACGTGTGTGGCATGACAAGACCATATCAAGTGGAAAAAAGTGGGCCCTTTTGTCAAAATTGGAGTTTTGAGGATAGTTGACTTTTGGCAAATTAGGAAAAATGCCCAACTTCAACAATGCATAACTTCTTCAATTTTGAACTTTTGGAGGTGTTCTAGGACTTTTTAGAAACCTTGAGATGTCCTCTAATCAACCCTTTTGGTATCATCTCATTTTGATCTTCCATTATCAAGTTATAAGCTTTGGCAAAAAAGGTGTATTTGGGACACATTTGACTTTTGCCCTATCACAAACGATTTTTGGGCCTCTTGAGCAATTAACTGACCAAACTTTCTCTTCAAGGCTCGAAATTTGACATGAATGAAGTTGAGAGCATATTAGGACATTGGGGAGAATTTGAGGTCATTTGGATGTAAGGATCTTGATGCAACACAAAACTCTAATTTTGACTTGACTGCCTTAGGAGGTGATTTGACTGTCCAACCCTTGAGCCAACTTGAGCAACTTGAAGATCATTCTTGGAAAATCTTGAGGAATATGGGAGGGAAAATTTTGGGGTAAAACAACAAGGAAGTGGAATAGTTGAGGGCGAAGTTCTTCTTGAAGTGAGAGAGAAGGCATTATGATGAGAAGCCCGAGTTTTACGCGATGAAGCCTGAGAAACTGGATGCCCAGGATCAGCTTGCCTACGAGAAGTTGGAGAGTTATGTGAATAATTTTTCTCTGGCCACTTATGTGGATCTGGAAGACAATTTCATTCTTAATGATGATGGGGAGCCGGAACATGCCCGACGCCATATCAACACTAAAGCTCTCCTCAAGTGTAGTACTGGTGAGGAGGCGCTAACCCTTTTAAGTATAGGGTCTGCCCGACCTTCAGAGTTTTCTTTCATTTATTTGTTTAATAATTGGATCTTTTGTATTGCAGGGAAAATAGCCACCTTACATGATCGTCTTCTCAAACTGAGGCCCAAATCTTTGAAGCCTCATGTCAAAGACCGGGCCACCTAGCTTCAGGAATAAGCGAAGATGGATGCTCAAGTTGGTGGCTCTGCTTCTTCTCCAGGGGGGATCCTTATGTCCCTATTGATCCACCGGCGAAGAGAAAATGCAGGGTTGGTTCTGAGTGTGCCGCTTATGTCGATAAGGGAAAGAGGCTTGGGGAGATTTTTGTATTGCCTCCCTGTTATGTCAATCATCACCTGTTTGATGGTCCACACTCGCTGGGAGTTCAAGACGAAGAGAGGGAGTTCATCCTCTCAGCGGACAAGAAAGTTCAGGGCGACCATCTAGCTGAGAACATGGTCATAGTCATAAGGGTCCTCGAGACTTCCTTGACTCTGAATGAGGCGGGGACTTGCCTACAAGCTTCTCTCGACCAGGCGAAGAAGAGGATCTTCGAGCTCGAAGGAGAGAATATTGCCTTTCAGAATGATGTTTTATCGCACAAGGGAAAGTATGAGGCTCATCTTGCACTCCTCAAGGATTTGAATGAACTGCGCCCGAAGTTCGATTTATTGACCCAAGAGGACGAGCGCCTGTCCACTAGGGTAAAGGAGTTGGAGAGGATCATAGATCCTGCAGAGAAGAGAATGTGGAGGAGAAGGCGCTCGGGACCCGAGGGAGTTGATCGCCAGGATCCAAGTTCTTAAACAAGATGTCATGGAGTGTGTTACTTATGGCTTTGACAATGACGTAGAGCAGATCAAGATGGTCAATGATAGGGCCGAGGTCGTGACTGAGGGAATCGGCCCCTTTAACCAAGTGGTCAACGGGAAGATACTTTATCCACCTGAGGATTTAAAGTGTGGTGAGTTGGATTGCGGTAATTGTGAAGATTAGTTGTTGCGCCTGCGTGCCCATGTTATATCTGGCCTGCATGCCGAACTTTTTTTTGACAGGTTCCGTCCATTTTATGTACATTTTTGTTGGGGCCAGCGTGCCCATATTTTGCAAGTTACAGACAGCTTTTGCCTAAAGGTCGACATATAATCATTTGTTATACTATTTGTTTTATTAATTTATTATGTTGTTTTAGATCTTGTGTGTGATCGAAACTAATTGTAGTATGTCGAGTGGGTGGGCTTGAGTCCCACCGTACAAGGGCGAAGTTGAGTTTTAAGGCTTCGCTCTCGCAGCGTGAACTGCCCATCGCGAGCTAGGAGTTTTGTCAAGATGGTACTTTCGATGGCAGAGCTCGGTCGAGGTGTCCCCATTGGGACGAGTTTATGTTTGTTTATGAATGAGAACCTTGCCATTTGAGTTTGGGTGATATGTACGTACCGGGACAAGCCCCATTGGTCGAGCTAGTTTCGCCTTGTCAAAGGAAACTTAGATGTAATATTGCTTTAATTTTATGGCATTCCAAGGTCGAGGGAGTTGTTCTTCTTTCAAGTTTTCTAAATAATATATCCCATTTCCCGTCATTCCAATGACGTGGTAGGGCCTTCCCAGTTGGTGGCCAGCTTCCCCTTATGGGAATCCTTCTGGTTTCTTTGTAAAACTAGACTTCTGTCTCTAAACTCGTGCTTAATTACTTTGGCGTTATGTGATAGAGTGATCTGTTGTTTGAGAATAGCCTCTCGAAGACTTGCCCCTGTTCATATTTCCTCGACCATGTCGAGCTCCCCTCTCAAGGCTTCTTCCTTCATCTCCTCGTCGAGAGGGGATTCATTTCATCTATTTATCTCTCTTATCTCTGTCGGGATGACCGCTTCAGTTCTGTATGTGAGCTAGAAAGGAGTTTCTCTTATTGCGAATGTGGGGTCGTCCTATAGGCCCATAGTACGCTATTTAACTCCTCGACCCATCTCTTTTTTGATTCGCCAAATCTAAGTTTGAGGCCATGTAGAATGACTCTATTAGTAGCCAAGGTCTGTCCGTTAGTTTGTGGGTGTTCGACGGAAGTGAAGTGTTGTTTGGTGCCGAGTTTTGCGGTGAACGCGTGGAAATTCTGGTTAGTAAATTGTGTCCTGTTGTCAATGACGAGCGCTTGAGGTATGCCGAACCTGGCGAGCATGTTCCTCTTGTAAAAGCAGAGTATGTTGTGCGGCGTGAATTTTGCAAGGGCTTTGGCCTTGATCTTTGTGAAGTAGTCTACTGCTACTATCAGGAATTTGTTTTGATATGACCCCTGGGTGAATGGTCTAAGGATATCCATCCCCCACCACGAAAATGGCCACGAGGACGATAATGTTTTGAGCTCGTGGGGTGGAGCTATATGCTTATCTGGGTGTCATTGGCATTTGTCACACTTTTGGACAAGCTCCTTGGCGTCTTGCTGCATGGTGGGCTAATAGTATCCTGCTAGTAGAGCTTTCTTGGCGAGTGATCATCCTCCTAGGTGTTGGGCATTGATTCCCTCGTGAGTATCTCGCAAAATGTTAGGGACCTTTGACTCCTCGAGGAATTTCAGTAATGGGATGGAAAATCTTCGTCGGTAGTCTCTGCTTGATCACTGTGATACGGTGGGAGAACTGACTATGGGTTTTGCGTTTGTTTTCGCAAATGTTTCGGTTGAGCAAGAGTCACCACCGACTTTTTATTTTATCCTAAGGAAAGGTTTAAAAAGCACAGCAAAAACCTTTGAGATATTTTCTTGGGTTCGGGGAGTAGATTATAGAAAGGGAAGGTATTAGCACCCTTTCTATCCATGGTTATCCATGGGCTCTTAGGTACTTGCTTAGATCAACTTGCCTTGGTTTTCAATTGTTTGAAATGGTGCTTTGTGTGTGGTTTTGAAAATGTTTTAAAAAAGATGCCTTGTCTAGGCTACCCTTGTAACAATTCTTTACTCGAATGTTTTACAAAAGGTGTTTGTCTTTTTGAAAAGATGTTTCAAGGTTTTTGAAAGTTTGTTTTGAAAGTGTTTGTGAAGTGTGGTTTGGAAAATAGGCAAGTGCTTTTGTTTTGTAAGTTGACAAGTACTTAAGAGCTATCTACCCTAAAGTTCTCAAAGATTTATGCTATGTTTTAACCCTTTTAACAATTTTGTTCCACCATTGTATTTGGTGGACAATCTTGTGTTAGGAGGTGAGAGGGACGGGCGCGGGTCATCGTTTAGACCATAATTGCAATGGTGCCAAGTATCTTTGGGCAATTTTCCTTTAGGGACTTGATCATTTATTAGGCAACTTTTTTGAAAGCGTCATCGAGGGACTATGATCATTTGATTGTTTGTGTTTGTTTTGCCCAAAGAGACCTAACATGCAATATGGCCCATTTATTGAAAGCAACAAGTGGAGTACCCTAGAGGTGCAAGTGTGATAAGTGTTGTCCATTTTTCATGCTTATTTATCTTGAAATTAGGTCAAACTATTTTTGTTCTTTTTATTTGCATACAAACCCTAATTCTAACATGGTATATTTAGAAAGCATTAAAGTGCGAAAAATAAAGTTCGAAACTATTACAACACAATTTGGGAAGAGGGGGTACAAATGTTCAAATGGGGGGATATTTGACAAGAAATTTAAATCTAACTATTACATCAATTTGGAATATTTACAAAGTAATTAATTGCGTAAATTAAATGGAAATAAAATAAATGTGCAAAATGCAAAAAAGGGTTTTTATATGTATGAAAAAAAGGTATTTTTTATGCCAAATAAACAAAATAAAAGAAATATTATTTTTGGAGCTTTTTTATGTTTAGGGCAAAACCCTAATTTTATTAAGTAAATATGTTAATTATTTAATATACCAATATTTATCAATTATATACTAAATAAAAATAAAAATGAAGTATATTTATAAAAAAAAAAGTATTTTTAAGGTCACATATTAATAAAAGAAAAAATGTATGTATTTTTGTCCTAAATATATTAATATATATATATATATGAATATCTTTATTATTTACTAAATATATTATATATACAAGAATAATAATATTTAATATTTATAAAAAAAGGTATATTTTATATAAAATATTTTAAGAAGATAAAACAAAATAAAAAATGAAAATAAATGTGTTTACATTATTTTTGGTATTTTTAAATAAAAGTAAGTTTACATATTTATTTATGTACAAATAACTAATCTAAACAAATAAATGCCTATAAATTCAAAAATGGTGTAAAAAATTATTTTTATATTTTTAAATATCATGAGAAAAAATAAATAAATCAGAATGAAAAAAGAAAAGTCAAAAAATCATAAAAATAAGTCAAATGGGCCTAGGGGGTGTCAAAGTAACAAAAGGGTGTAAAAAGAAATGATAACACAAGCCCAGCCCACCAAGTCTTTCTTCAATCTCCAGACTTCTGTTTGAACAAAAAACACGCGCCTCTTTCTTCCTTTGCAAGGTCCTGATTCTTTGAGTTTTAGCAAAAACTTACAACACCAAAAATGTTAAGCATTGAATCACGATTCTGAATATGTAAAGAACTCCTCCTAACTCTCAGAAATGAGAGAGAATTTTATCATTCCCAAATCTTAACCTAACTTTTCTTCCATATTCAGACTTAAAATTCTCTAAGCATACATAATATAAATGAAATCTAATCACATGGGCATGTTCAGGGCTATGAATGTGACATGTTTTCTTCACAAACCTAAAGCTAACAATGCCTATATAGAGAGATTCGTGTTCATGAACTTACCTGTTCAGCTGAAGTTGTATCTGATGATTGAGGTACTTTCAGAGCAAGGTGATGATTGGTACAGCTTCCTTGATGTCCAGGGATGCTATTCCAAGCTTTACTTTGTCTTGAAACCTTTTGAATCGAGCTATGGAACTTCAACTGCAAAACAAGAAAATGAAAATGGTGGAACTGATTAGAGGAGTTACAGTCCACTTCTAATGCTTTGAATAGTTTGCATTGATGGTAGGGAAGGTGTATGAACTGGTTTGGGCAAGAATGCACAATGGAAATGAGAGTTGGAACTCAAACTGCAGTAGGCCCTGTTTTTGTACAGTTTGATGGTGATTTTGTGAATGAGAGAGTTTGGGACTTGGTTAGATCGTGTTCTAGCTTAGGATGGATGTTTAGAAAGTGTACAAAGTATTTTCTTAGGCTTGTTTGTGCTGAGATGAAAGTTCTGTTGTGATATGCTATGTTTCTTAACACTTAAGCAAGCAAATGTCCACTTGAGTTTTAGACAGCTAGAGGCCCCCCTAATGTGCTGCTAACCTTCCCCTTGATCAGTGTGTTTTATTCATAATCTTGTGCCAAAGAGATTTGATCTGTACTTGCTGATTTGCAACTTGACATAAAGCTCACTTTTTGCAAAAATGGTTAAAGTGCTTTATCTATTTTAGGATTAATCCATCATGCAATGCTTGAACACATAGAACATGGTCTTGGCACAAAGAGTTTACATTAAATTTATGAGTGTTGGATGGTTTAGATGCCTGTAATCAAGTTGCATGCTGATTTGAAAAAATTGCACAAGTTATGAACATATACATGGCCATGAATCAAAGTGACTTTTTCCCAACTTGCCAAATTCGATTCTCTCTAACCATGAGGTTGTTTGATGAGTTCTTGGACATTTTGGAAAGCTTGGAATGTGTACTACAATCCATATTTGAAATGAAAATTGAAATTCCAAGTGGAAGTATGTGAAAAATGGTCTTGAAGTTAGGTAAAAACCTTGCCTAAAAAGGTCAAAATTTCACTAAGTTAAGAATGGTTTAGTACCCTTGTTCCAAAAATTGTAACTTGAGATACAAGATTCTTTTGGGAAAACTTTGTGAATCAAAGTTGTAGATTATGCAATAGGCTACAACTTTCATGTTTTGACTTTTGCTTGAATCCAAATAAATCTTGGTGAGAAAGTGGGGCAAAGTTAGAAAAAAATTAGGGTTTTTCATAACTTAGAAAAATTCTAAGTTATGAAAAATCTTCATTTCAAACCCTAATTTGCATTTCTTGATTTCTTGATGAACAAGTTTCATGATTTGGCATGCTTTGATGAAAAATGAATCTTGACTCTTGATTTTGACCATAAAGTCAAAGTTTGACTTTTTAGTATACAGTCAAAATTGATCAATTGACTGGGAAATTCAACTGTCAATCTTGTGTACTTGGGATCTTTTGAACTTGTTGAGCATGTCAAGACAATTATATGGGGTCCTTGAGTCCATATGTGAGCTTGGTTTGCCCTTGGCTAGGTCAAATAGTCAAAAATTGCCTTTGTGCAGTCAAAACCCTAAAAATGACCATTTTGCCCTTTTGGTGATCTGATCAAATTTCTTGTGGAATTGTGATCCAAACTTGATAAAATGGTCCATGTGAGTTCATAATGTTTATGTGGGTCAATTTTCATGAGATTTGACTGTCAATTGGCCACAGTTGACTTTTTCCCCAATACAGCTGATTTCTAGGTCAACTGTCCAATTGACTGGGCAAAACTTGGAATCAGGACTTGAAACTTGGTATGGATAAACTTGGGAGTCCAATATGAAGCATGAAAGTCATCTTAGGCATTTTAGGTCAGAACATCTTTGTGCAAACACAAACCCTAATTTGGGTCAACAGTGCAAGGAGAAGTCTTGAGCAGATGAAACCCTAACTGGATCTTGAGCTTCAAGGGTTTTCTGATGAGAAATCAATGAGAGATGGGAGGGCAAATTTTGGGGTACAACAGTTGCCCCTGTTCAATCTTCTTGAATCCGAAGAGTTAGATTGGCAAGTTTGCCTTTCGTGACTCGAGGGTAAAAGGAGATTGGACACTAGAGTGCCCGGAAATTTGCACTCGTTAAAGCAATGGATGCGGGAATGGGCTTAGAGATGCCATTTGGATATGGGCTTAACGATGCCATCGGGAGGAGTGACAACAACTTGTCAGGGATGGGCTTAAAGATGCCATCTGGAATGAGTATCAGGAAGGTGTCCATGTTTTGAACCACATCTGAATTGGGAGTCTGAACAAGCAATAGATTGACATCCGTATCTGGAGACATCCGTAAACTGTTTTCAGAGATTGAGAAGAGTCTGAACAAGCGATAGATTAACATCCGTTGTTGGGAATAATCCATAAACTGTTTTCAGAAGTCTTGAGAAGAAACTTAACAAGCGATAGGTCAACATCCGTTACTTGGAGAACCCGTAAACTGTTTTCAAAAGTTGCATCTGAACAAGTGATAGATTATCATCCGTTGTTGGGAAGAATCCATAAACTGTTTTCAGAAGTCTTGAGAAGAAACTGAACAAGCGATAGGTTAACATCCGTTACTTGGAGAACCCGTAAACTGTTTTCAGAAATCTTGAAGTTGAATAAGCAATAGAGCAGCATCCGTTGTTGGGAAGCGTCCGTAAACTGTTTTCAAAAGTTGCATCTGAACAAGCGATAGATTAACATCCGTTGTTGGGAAGAATCCATAAACTGTTTTCAGAAGTCTTGAGAAGAAACTGAACAAGCGATAGGTCAACATCCGTTACTTGGAGAACCCGTAAACTGTTTTCAGAAGCCTTGAATTTGGAGGAAGAACCGGTGTAGGGTTTCCTGATGATGAGCTCGTGTAAAACTGCATCTGGATGAATCTGGAATAAGCATTAGAATGTTGCCATGTCTGGGTCACATCCGAACTATTCCTGGAAAGAATCTCGGAAGATAATGATTTTAGTCTTTCGACTGATCTTACCTGAAGAAGGTAAAGAGTTAGTTATATGCAATGTCATGATACATGATACAATGTATGTTATATGATATGGATGTAAATGGATGTGCATGTAAGCTGGAGAGCTGTCTTGCAAAGGATAGATGAATCCGAGATGGCTGAAGATAAAAGTATCTTGACTGCTGCCGGGAAGAATAATTCCTTGGCTGCTGCTGGGGAAGAGAATTCCTGATGACTTCTACTGGGGAGTTCCAATCTAAAAGACTCATGCTGGGGAGGTAAGACTGAGAATCTTCAGTCTGGTGGGAAGTATCTCTATGGGGAGAAGGTTCACTAGTCTGGTTCTGCTGGGGATACTGAAACTTAGTTCTGAGGGGAATTGAGTTTCGGAGGATTCTCTGGCTGGAGATTGTATTGATAAGCTATGTTGGGGAACTCTGATGAACTCCGCTGGGGATAGGAAGAATTTTGGCGAGTGCGATCTTCCGTGGCAATAAGCTGAGGATAACCCAGTTATAATCCCTTGTGAGGAATAACTTTGAATAAGGCTCGGGAGAGACGTCTGTCCTATGCAGGGGATAAGCTTCCAGAATCTATTGGGGATAAGCCTCAAGACTTGCTGGGGATATGGATTCCAAAACTCCTAGGGGTTTCCTTTGAAAAGGTATCAAGATATCCAACTGTACCTTCAACCTGTCAGTAATCCTCTTTCTTGATTTATAAGGGAATGATTATGTTCAAATGCATATGCCTATTTAACAAAACATTGGACGTTTCTCAAAATAAAACAATTAGTGCAAGAGAAAAAGAAAAAGGAAATGACACAAATTTCTAGGAAGAGTATTTGTATTAACTTTCTATGAGTATATTTGTACAAAGGAGACAATCATCCTAGTAATAGGATTTTGTCGTAAATATTGAAAGATTTATACAATATAAAAGATGGCTATGTGAAATAATTCCATGGGATCCCATTCCGTTGTAGCCTTCACAACTCTGAATATCTGTCTATTCAATGCTTCGTCCGCCGATGACTGGATTGATCAGAAGCCTGGAACTAGTTGATGAAGAGATTGTCTTTGAAGTGATCCGACGAGACATAGTCATACGCTTTAATTCCCTAACTTTTGCTTGAATCGCCCTTTCGGGTTTTCGATCCACCGGGAAACCCCTTTTTGCCCAAGCCGCCCTTTCGGGTTTTCAACTTGCCGGGTGTACAAATTTTTTTTTTGTTTTTATCCCTAATTTTTGCCTGAACCGCCCTTTCGGGTTTTCGGTTCACCGGGATGCCCATTTTTGCCCAAGCCGCCCTTTCGGGTTTTCGACTTGTCGGGTTATTTTATGCGTAGTATCTTTTGACTATGTCTGCGCTCGTAGGGTGCGGCAAATCGTCGCCGTCCATGGTGGTCAGAATCATTGCACCACCAGAAAATATGCTCTTGATCACAAATGGTCCTTCGTATGTAGGAGTCCATTTGCCCCTGGGATCACTTTGCGGCAAGATAATCCGCTTGATTACGAGATCTCCGACTTGATACACTTGACGTCTGACTTTCTTATTAAAGGCCTAGATCATCCGCTTTTGATACGTCTGACCATGGCATATAGCAGCGAGTCGTTTCTCATCGATCAAATTGAGTTGATCAAGTCGGGTTTGCATCCAATCATCTTCATTCAAACCTGTGTCCTTCATAATCCTTAGAGAAGGAATCTGAACTTCCATAGGCAGGACAACTTCCATGCCATATACCAAAGAAAATGGGGTTGCCCCGGTTGAAGTACGTGTCGTCGTACGGTATCCATGTAGAGCAAACGGTAACATCTCATGCCAGTCTTTGTAAGTGACTGTCATTTTCTGAATGATCTTCTTAATGTTTTTGTTCGCAGCTTCAACAGCACCGTTCATCTTCGGCCGATAGGGAGATGAATTGTGATGATAAATCTTGAACTGTTCGCACAATGCGGTGATCATCGTGTTATTCAGATTTGTACCGTTGTTTGTGATGATCCTGTCTGGAACACCATACCGACATATGAGATTTTGCTTGATAAAGCGGGCAACCACATTTTTAGTAACAGAGGCGAAGGAAGCCGCTTCGACCCACTTGGTGAAATAGTCAATGGCAACTAGGATGAAGCGATGTCCGTTGGAAGCCGTGGGCTTGATCTCCCCAATCATGTCAATGCCCCATATTGCAAATGGCCATGGAGCAGTCAGGACGTTGAGAGGAACCGGAGGGATGTGAACTTTGTCAGCGTAGACTTGACATTTGTGGCAAGTACGGGAATGTTGATGGCAGTCAGCTTCCATGGTAGACCAGTAATAGCCTGCCCTTAGGATCTTCTTAGCCATTGTATGCCCGCTCAAATGAGTGCCAAATGTGCCTCTGTGTATCTCAGTCATGATCAACTCTGCTTCAGCTTTGTCTACGCATCGGAGTAATACACAATCATGGCTTCGTTTGTAAAGGATGTCGTTGCTCAGGAAGAATTTGGCAGCAAATTTCCTTAAGAACTTCTTGTCATTTACGGAAGCTCCTTCGGGATAATCTCTAGTCTCGAGATACCTTTTGATTTCATGGAACCAGGGTTGTTCCACTACTTCTTCGGTATTAATCTCGTGACAATGCGCAGGTTCATCCATTCTCTCGATGGTGATTTGGGGAGCCTCGTTATCCCAGTTGAGTTTAAACATGGAGGACATTATAGCTAGAGCATCTACTAGCTGATTTTCTTCTCGCGGGAAATGCTCGAAGATAATTTGCTCGAAATGAGGCAACAATGTCAGGACATGTTCTTTGTATGGGATAAGATTGGGATGCTTGGTGTCCCACTCTCCTTTGATTTGACTAATAACCAAAGCCGAGTCCCCAAATATGATCAAAGATTTGATCCCCAAGTCTATAGCAGCCTTGAGACCAAAGATGCAAGCTTCGTACTCAGCCATGTTGTTTGTGCAGCTGAAGCAAAGTCGGGCCGTGAAAGGTGTGTGGCAACCTTCCGGGGAAATGAGTACCGCTCCGATACCGTTTCCAAGTGCATTTGAAGCACCATCAAAGTACAGGGTCCATCGGGATCCCTTTTCGGGTCCGTCGTATGGTCTGTTACCTTCAATGTTGTCCAAATTCATGATGTCCTCGTCTGGGAAGTCAAATCTCATGGGTTGATAATCTTCGATAGCTTGATGAGCCAGATGGTCAGCTAGTACACTCCCTTTTATAGCTTTTTGAGTGGTGTACTGGATATCATACTCAGTCCGGATCATCTGCCATCTGGCTATTCTTCCAGATAAAGCGGGCTTCTCGAAGATATACTTGATAGGATCCATTTTGGAAATCAACAAGGTAGTATGAGTCAACATATACTGTCTTAGTCGGCGAGCAGCCCATACCAAAGCGCAGCAAGTTTTCTCGAGCAGTGAGTAGCGAGTCTCACAGTTGGTAAACTTTTTGCTAAGGTAATAAATAGCATGCTCTTTTCGACCAGACTCGTCATGCTGGCCTAAAACACACCCCATTGAGTTATCCAAGACGGTCAGATACATGATCAATGGTCTTCCTTCGACGGGTGGCATCAGAATAGGAGGTTCTAGCAAATACTCCTTGATCTTATCGAAAGCAGCTTGGCAATCGTCGTTCCATTCAACTACCTGATCTTTCTTCAAGAGTTTGAAAATTGGCTCACAGGTAGAAGTCAGATGAGAGATGAATCTGGAAATATAGTTCAAGCGCCCTAAGAACCCTCTAACCTCCTTTTCAGTACGGGGAGCAGGCATCTCTTGTATTGCTTTCACTTTTGCTGGATCGACTTCAATGCCTTTGTTGCTTACAATGAATCCTAGAAGTTTTCCAGACCTAACTCCAAAAGTGCACTTACTTGGATTCAGCCTGAGTTTGTATTCTTTCAATCTGGCAAACAGCTTTTCTAGATGTTCAAGGTGCTCCTCTTCTGTTTGTGATCGAGCTATCATATCGTCTACGTAAACTTCAATCTCATGATGTATCATATCATGAAACAAAGCTACCATGGCGCGTTGATAAGTTGCCCCAGCGTTCTTCAGTCCGAACGGCATCACCTTGTAACAGAAAGTGCCCTATTGCGTGACAAAAGTTGTTTTCTCCATATCCTCGGGGGCCATTTTGATTTGATTGTAGCCCGAGAATCCATCCATGAAGGAAAACACTTTGTGCTGAGTTGTGTTGTCGATCAAAATGTCAATATGAGGTAGTGGAAAATCATCTTTGGGGCTGGCCCTATTCAAATCCCGGTAGTCCACACACATCCTGACTTTTCCATCTTTCTTAGGTACTGGCACGATGTTAGCAACCCATTGAGGATAGGATGTAACAGCCAGAAAGCCAGCATCGAATTGCTTCATCACTTCTGCTTTGATCTTTTCAGACATATCAGGTCTCATTCGGCGGACTTTTTGCTTGATCGGTGGACAATCCTCTCTTGTGGGGAGGCGGTGAACCACGATGTATGTGTTTAAACCTGGCATGTCTTCATAAGACCAAGCGAAGATTTCAACATACTCATTCAACAACTGTATCAGGCGTTCCTTGACACTTGGTTCCAGATTGGCTCCCACTTGCACCTCCTTCCGGTCTTCCTCGGTCCCTAGGTTGACAGTTTCCAATGACTCTTCGTGAGGTAAGATGGCCCTTTCCTCTTGCTGTAGAAGTCTGGCTAGTTCCCCTGGTACTTCACAACCTTCGTCATCTTCATACTCGGCTTGATTGACCAGATCTTCAGAGTTATTGAAGGATATAGCAGAATGGTCACCCATGGAATCCAGATTGGATGGGTACCTGCATTTGTGAGTGTGGGTGTGTGTAAGGGATAGCCATCCTTAAACAAAAAATGCAAAAGGAAAGAAAATGAACACAAGCAGTTTATCAAATGAAAAACGTCCAATGAATCATTAAACATGGCATATGGATATGAAAAATAATCAAAACCCTTACAAATGGACCTACATGCCTCGGGCAAGGCATGAGGAAAGATAGTGTACGGATTGTTTGAAAATAAATATTACAGACCAAATAGGAAATGTTTGACAGATAAATTACTGATGAATAAAAGTGATGGGGACAAAGTCTTTTGCCTCCCAGTTGCATAATCCTCCTTTGACAGTTGGGTAAATCCACTCTTCGATGTTGCTCTCTTTGTCTTCATCTTCCAAAGCGTTGATTCCGTAGGGAGAAATTTTGACTGGCGCTCTTTCAATCTTCGAACGGCGCATAGCTTTCTGGCCTGCGGTAGTGAACCCTAATCCAAATTTGTCTATCTTATGTGGAATATCAGGCAACTGTCCCCATGCTGAATTCTTCCCCTCCTTTACTGCGGCCCTTGCGTCTTCCAGAGATGCCATCCTGGCCATCTGCCTCGGTGTCTCAGCTGCCAACTTTGCTACTGTTATTTCAGGAAGGACTTCTTCGAAATGCTGAAAAGGCGTCTCAATGAACTCCCCTTCTACCTCCACATACCAGAAGGAATTCAAGTGGCTAATCATGTACTCTTCTTCACCATGGACGGTAATGATCTTCCCCTTGACAGGATACTTCAACATCTGATGTAAGGAGGAGGTGACTGCCCCAGCATGGTGTATCTAAGGCCTACCCAGTAAGCAAGAGTATGACGGACGAATATCCATCACATAGAAAGTAGATTTGAACACCTCAGTACCTATCTTGATGGGAATTTCAACCTCCCCATGGACCATTCTCTTCGAACCATCGAAAGCTCTGACAACAATATCACTCGGTTTCAACTCCAACCCTTCACAATCTAGTCGGTCCAAGGCCTTCTTAGGCAATACATTCAGCGACGATCCAGTGTCGACCAAGACATGTGCGAGGGTAGTTCCTCGGCACTCGACTGAAATGTGCAAAGCATCATTGTGGTTTCTGCCTTTAGGAGTTAGGTCGGCATCAGAGAAACCTAATCTATTGTCCGCAGTAAGGCTAGCCATGCAATTTTGAAATTGATCTGCAGAGGTTTCCTGGGGCACATGGGCTGCCTTCAGGAATTTTATCAGAGCTTTAGTGTGCGCTTCCGAGCAAAGTAGCAGTGCCAGCATGGAGATCTTTGAGGGGGTTTGCCCCAGTTGTTCTACCACATCGTAATCACTCCTTTTGATTATTTTCAAGATCTCATCCATTTCCTTCTTGGAGGTTTCCGGAATGACCAAGGGTTGAGCCCTCGTCCTGACGAGCTCATCTTGGATTCCCTTGCCTTTGTCAATAGTGGTAGGAGGGACAATACTTGGAACAACAACATCTTTAATCAAAGGGGTTCTAGCGGAGAGTTTTATTGGTGCAGGGATGACCTTGTCAGCAGATGAGGGTCCAAAGATTGCTCTTGGAGGGGCAATCTCTGGAGAAAATATTCTCCTGCTCCGAGTGATTTTGCTCGTGCCTGCAATGTTACCAATGCTGGCTTCTTCATCATCTGAACTTTCTTCAGTTATTTTGATTTGCTTAATACCATGGTAGTAGACGTCACCGCCATAATTCCATGGTATCGACTTCTCAAAAACATAGGGGACAGGCCCTGGCATTGTTATCTTCAAAGGAACAGATTTCGTGGCAGGTGTAATCTTAACAGGCTTTCTGACGGCCTTGGAAAGATTGGCGTGAATGGTTATTATTGAGACATCTTCAGTATGAGTTGGAACGGCAGAAACTTTTTCAAACAAAATTTGTCGACTATCCATTAGGCCTTGGATGCCTTACTTCAGTAACGGACAATCAAACGGCATAGAATAACAACAATAGCAGTCTTCTTTACATCCCGGGAAAATACCGGCCCTTAACAGATTCAACTTGATGGTTAACAATGGGGTTATCAGGTCATTGACATCAGCAACATACAAATCTTCTTCAATGGCATTGACATTTCGGCCGTGCTTCGGCATGGGAGCAGATATCACATTAGGCTTCTCCGGAGCGTCGAACTCCACTTCTTTCGCCTCTATCAGGTCTTGGATTTTATGCTTGAGTGCCCAACAATCATTGGTGTCGTGCCCGACACTGTCAGAATGGTAGGCGCATTTAGAATTAGGATGATAATGCGGAGAGGACGTATTTACATTTTTTGGTGCCTCTTTGATAGTGGCGAGATTCAATTTCAACAGATGGGGATGCACTTGTGCGGGAGTCATATTAATACGGGTGAACTGCCGTTGTGGCCGTTCCACTCGTTGTTGATTTGGTCTGGACTGGTTATAGCGAGGCTGCTCACTTGAAGAGTTTTGAATCATTACGGCCCCCACAGTCGGCCGGCGCTCAGTCTTCCCTGCTCTTCTCTGAGAATATACCACAGTCGTTTCCTTCTTAAAAGGCTTCTTCTCAACACTTGCAGCAACACCCTTCTGAATCTTTCCTGACTTGATGCCAGCTTCTATTATTTCGCCTGTTAAGATCAAATCGGTAAACCCCACGGAAGAGTTACCAATCAGATGATTGAAAAATGGCCCAGATAGGGTCCCTAGAAACATATCGACAAGCTCACGGTCGGTTAAAGGAGGCTGCACCCTGCCAGCCAAATCCCTCCATTTTTGTGCATATTCTTTGAATCCTTCGCCTGTTCCTAGTGACATACCCTGAAGTTGGGTACGAGTAGGAGCAAGGTCAGAATTGTACTGATATTGTTTGTAAAAGGCGGTGGCCAAGTCTTCCCAATTTCGGACGCTGGTTCCCTCTAGCTGATAAAACCACTCCAATTGAGCCCCAGAAAGGCTGTCTTGAAAGAAATGGATCCAAAGGTTTTTATCTGCCGTATAGGGTTGGATCTTTCTCACGTAGGACCTGAGATGCATTTTTGGACAGGACAGCCCATCATACCTCACAAACACTGGCACTTTGAACTTTGGGGGAATCACAATCCCAGCAACCAAACCCAAGTCTTCAAAATCCAAACCCGGTACTCTTTGTAGTTCCATGGCGGCCAACCTGTCTTCTAAACCTTTGTACTTATCATCAGCTGGAGGGTATTGCTGATCAGAGTAGTCTTCATCCTCTTCGACCTCTTCTTCTTCCACATCGGACTCAGAAGGTACCGCAGCCCCACCTCCTTTACTGGTCCCTTCATCAGAAGTAGGAGGAAATTCAAGCACTCTCATGGCCTCTCCGTCAAATCTTCTCCCTAAAGTAGCCACCCCGAGTCTCTTTTTCTTCTTTTTCACTGGGTCTTTATTCCCCAGCAAGGTCTTGAGATCCTCCTGACCCTTAGCCAAAGTCGTCAGGAGTTGCTGGAACTGTGCATTTTGAGCTTGCAGGTCTTTGACTGTTTGCTCGAGATCCATCCTACTGAAATAAACAACAGACAGATAAGGAAACCTGGCGTGAGACCTGCTTATGCACATGATGAATGGTATGCTTATGTATGCAATGCATTTAAGGATTTAGAACATTCAAGATTGTTGCAGACAAAAAGAACGCACGTCATATTAATAAGAAGAAATTTGTTAGTACATAAGTGCCCCATGGGCCAAATATTACAAAAACAACCTCTCAAGGTAAAAAGACGTTGCGCATCCTCTTTGGCGCAATGTAGGTGTTGAGGGCCTCTTGCTCATGGAGTCGGCGGGTAAGCTCTAGAACCTTCTTCTCACTGGCGTAGAAGCTGGCTTCAAAAGTGTTTCGTTCCTCCTTGAGCTGAATCCAACTTTTCTGCATTTCCTCCCACGATGTAGGCATGTCTGGATGTAGGATGGTGTAGGGAACCTCTCCTTCCATGACGGGCTCTTTAATCACAGGGAGAACATGGGGATAAGGCATCATCAGACTCTGGGCTCGGGCTCGTACCCATTTGAGATAAGGCTCAAGAGGGATGGAGTTCTTGTGTCCCAGTGTCTTGCTATCAACCTTGTTGGGCCTTCCCCAAGCTCTGATGAATCTTTGGCGAAGTCCTTGCACATCGTTGTCGAAGTCAAAAACTAGGTCATGAATCAACATGTCGTGAGGGCCATCCCTCCGTGCATATCCAAATTGCCTCAAAGCTAGGAAAGGGTTGTAGGTGATACCTCCTCTGATTCCAAGTAAAGGAACATTAGGAAACTCTCCGCAACGATCGACGATGATGACATTTTCTCTAGACCGAGAACACCAATGTACATTAGAGTGAGTAAGAGTCATCAACCGTTGGGACCACCTTGAGCCTTGGTCATTCTTCAAGACAGATTGTGGAAGGTGCGAAATAAACCACCTTGCAAGGAGAGGAGTACAGCACATGAGAACACCCCTCTTTCTCATTGTTCGTGTGTAAAATGAGTGAAGGATATCCCCAAGCAATGTTGGTATTGGATTTCTGGACAAGAAAATTTTGACGGCGTTGACATCTACCAATTGGTCAGAATTTGGGAACAAAACCAACCCATAGATAAGGAGTGCCACAATTTCTTCAAAGGCTTGCAGGTCCAATGAATTCCAACATTCTTGTGCCTTCTCAAACAAGAATTTTGCTAAGAATCCTTTGACGCCGCTTCTGGTTTCCCAATGCCCCTTGATGTCGGATGGTTGTAGATGTAATGCTCGAGCAACATATTCCGGCTTTGGTTCCTTTTCCGTACCGTTGAAGGGTAGTTGATTAAGGATAGGAAATCTCAGGAGTTGAGAAAACTCCTCCAAAGTGGGCACCAACTGGTAATCGGGGAAAGTGAAACAGTGGTGAAGAGGGTCAAAGAACTGGAATAGCACTTTCATCATGTCTTCTTCAATGTTGGTGTTGACTAAGCTGAGCAGTCTACCATGTCTTTCACTGAAGGATGAGCTTTCCGGAATTCTTGAGGTGAGCTCCTTGAGTTGAGGAGAGATTCTCACAAGGTTGACTTGGATGGTTTTTCTGCGAGGAATTTCCATGACCTACAAAACAAGAACAAAGATGAAGATCCAAACCCTTGAAATGGTTAGTGAATGCATATGATGCTTTATGATGTTTATGATGTATGCACAAAACATATGTACAAGCAATTCACACCAAACCCTAGTTTCAGGCTTGCATGGGGTTTCATAGGTAAGTACCCTCTTGAGTGTAGTTGGCTTAAAAACCTGTCCTATAAATAGTAACCGGGTTCTAAGGAGCTCAATATCATTGGATTGATTTCGTTGTTCATTGTTTTGGTTTAGCCACTTAACTAGCGACCAAAATATTCCAAGAAAACAACCCTCAATGAGTGTAGTATCGAGTATCTACCAACTTCGGACTGCACCAAAGCCGGTCATCTCACTACCCCTAATGAAAGGACAAGATGGTCAAGTAAGGTTCTAGGTCATTAGTGCTTAGTGACATCACTCAGCGGCCCCGTACTCTCCTTGATTGTACTCAAGGGTTACCGGTACTCACAAATATGTCGCACCAATATAGATATTGCTTCGACCGTGTCGGTATACCCCGCACAGTTTCCACAACGTATTGCTATCTATGAATGTTTCCCAAAATCCGGGTGTAGGATTGCAAGCCCAAACAAAAGAGCCAAGATGTAAAGCAATCAAAACAAACAATTAATCATGCAAGAGGGTGATCTAAGCCCTGAGGTTACTCCACTTTTAAAATTATCCCCAGCAGAGTCGCCAGTTCTGTGATACAGTGGGAGAACTGACTATGGGTTTTGCGTTTGTTTTCGCAAATGTTTCGGTTGAGCAAGAGTCACCACCGACTTTTTATTTTATCCTAAGGAAAGGTTTAAAAAGCACAGCAAAAACCTTTGAGATTTTTCTTGGGTTCGGGGAGTAGATTATAGAAAGGGAAGGTATTAGCACCCTTTCTATCCATGGTTATCCATGGGCTCTTAGGTACTTTCTTAGATCAACTTGCCTTGGTTTTCAATTGTTTGAAATGGTGCTTTGTGTGTGGTTTTGAAAATGTTTTAAAAAAGATGCCTTGTCTAGGCTACCCTTGTAACCATTCTTTACTCGAATGTTTTACAAAAGGTGTTTGTCTTTTTGAAAAGATGTTTCAAGGTTTTTGAAAGTTTGTTTTGAAAGTGTTTGTGAAGTGTGGTTTGGAAAATAGGCAAGTGCTTTTGTTTTGTAAGTTGACAAGTACTTAAGAGCTATCTACCCTAAAGTTCTCAAAGATTTATGCTATGTTTTAACCCTTTTAACAATTTTGTTCCACCATTGTATTTGGTGGACAATCTTGTGTTAGGAGGTGAGAGGGACGGGCGCGGGTCATCGTTTAGACCATAATTGCAATGGTGCCAAGTATCTTTGGGCAATTTTCCTTTAGGGACTTGATCATTTATTAGGCAACTTTTTTGAAAGCGTCATCGAGGGACTATGATCATTTGATTATTTGTGTTTGTTTTGCCCAAAGAGACCTAACATGCAATATGGCCCATTTATTGAAAGCAACAAGTGGAGTACCCTAGAGGTGCAAGTGTGATAAGTGTTGTCCATTTTTCATGCTTATTTATCTTGAAATTAGGTCAAACTATTTTTGTTCTTTTTATTTGCATACAAACCCTAATTCTAACATGGTATATTTAGAAAGCATTAAAGTGCGAAAAATAAAGTTCTAAACTATTACAACACAATTTGGGAAGCGGGGGGGGGGTACAAATGTTCAAATGGGGGGATATTTTACAAGAAATTTAAATCTAACTATTACATTAATTTGGAATATTTACAAAGTAATTAATTGCATAAATTAAATGGAAATAAAATAAATGTGCAAAATGCAAAAAAGGATTTTTATATGTATGAAAAAAGGTATTTTTTATGCCAAATAAACAAAATAAAAGAAATATTATTTTTGGAGCTTTTTTATGTTTAGGGCAAAACCCTAATTTTATTAAGTAAATATGTTAATTATTTAATATACCAATATTTATCAATTATATACTAAATAAAAATAAAAATGAAGTATCTTTATAAAAAAAAGTATTTTTGAGGTCACATATTAATAAAAGAAAAAATGTATGTATTTTTGTATTTTTGTCTTAAATATATTAATATATATATATATATATATATATATATATATATATATATATATATATATATATATATATATATATATATATATATATATATATATATATATATATATATATATATATATATATATATATATATATATATATATATATATGAATATCTTTATTATTTACTAAATATATTATATATACAAGAATAATAATATTTAATATTTATAAAAAAAGGTATATTTTATATAAAATATTTTAAGAAGATAAAACAAAATAAAAAATGAAAATAAATGTGTTTACATTATTTTTGGTATTTTTAAATAAAAGTAAGTTTACATATTTATTTATGTACAAATAACTAATCTAAACAAATAAATGCCTATAAATTCAAAAATGGTGTAAAAAATTATTTTTATATTTTTAAATATCATGAGAAAAAATAAATAAATCAGAATGAAAAAAGAAAAGTCAAAAAATCATAAAAATAAGTCAAATGGGCCTAGGGGGTGTCAAAGTAACAAAAGGGTGTAAAAAGAAATGATAACACAAGCCCAGCCCACCAAGTCTTTCTTCAACCTCCAGACTTCTGTTTGAACAAAAAACACACGCCTCTTTCTTCCATTGCAAGGTCCTGATTCTTTGAGTTTTAGCAAAAACTTACAACACCAAAAATGTTAAGCATTGAATCACGATTCTGAATATGTAAAGAACTCCTCCTAACTCTCAGAAATGAGAGAGAATTTTATCATTCCCAAATTTTAACCTAACTTTTCTTCCATATTCAGACTTAAAATTCTCTAAGCATACATAATATAAATGAAATCTAATCACATGGGCATGTTCAGGGCTATGAATGTGACATGTTTTCTTCACAAACCTAAAGCTAACAATGCCTATATAGAGAGATTCGTGTTCATGAACTTACCTGTTCAGCTGAAGTTGTATCTGATGATTGAGGTACTTTCAGAGCAAGGTGATGATTGGTACAACTTCCTTGATGTCCAGGGATGCTATTCCAAGCTTTACTTTGTCTTGAAACCTTTTGAATCGAGCTATGGAACTTCAACTGCAAAACAAGAAAATGAAAATGGTGAAACTGATTAGAGGAGTTACAGTCCACTTCTAATGCTTTGAATAGTTTGCATTGATGGTAAGGAAGGTGTATGAACTGGTTTGGGCAAGAATGCACAATGGAAATGAGAGTTGGAACTCAAACTGCAGTAGGCCCTGTTTTTGTGCAGTTTGATGGTGATTTTGTGAATGAGAGTGTTTGGGACTTGGTTAGCTCGTGTTCTAGCTTAGGATGGATGTTTAGAAAGTGTACAAAGTATTTTCTTAGGCTTGTTTGTGCTGAGATGAAAGTTCTGTTGTGATATGCTATATTTCTTAACACTTAAGCAAGCAAATGTCCACTTGAGTTTTAGACAGCTAGAGGCCCCCCTAATGTGCTGCTAACCTTCCCCTTGATCAGTGTGTTTTGTTCATAATCTTGTGCCAAAGAGATTTGATCTGTACTTGCTGATTTGTAACTTGACATAAAGCTCACTTTTTGCAAAAATGGTTAAAGTGCTTTATCTATTTTAGGATTAATCCATCATGCAATGCTTGAACACATAGAACATGGTCTTGGCACAAAGAGTTTACATTAAATTTATGAGTGTTGGATGGTTTAGATGCCTGTAATCAAGTTGCATGCTGATTTGAAAAAATTGCACAAGTTATGAACATATACATGGCCATGAATCAAAGTGACTTTTTCCCAACTTGCCAAATTCGATTCTCCCTAACCATGAGGTTGTTTGATGAGTTCTTGGACATTTTGGAAAGATTGGAATGTGTACTAAAATCCATATTTGAAATGAAAATTGAAATTCCAAGTGGAAGTATGTGAAAAATGGTCTTGAAGTTAGGTAAAAACCTTGCCTAAAAAGGTCAAAATTTCACTAAGTTAAGAATGGTTTAGTACCCTTGTTCCAAAAATTGTAACTTGAGATACAAGCTTCTTTTGGGAAAACTTTGTGAATCAAAGTTGTAGATTATGCAATAGGCTACAACTTTCATGTTTTGACTTTTGCTTAAATCCAAATAAATCTGGGTGAGAAAGTGGGGCAAAGTTAGAAAAAAATTAGGGTTTTTCATAACTTAGAAAAATTCTAAGTTATGAAAAATCTTCATTTCAAACCCTAATTTGCATTTCTTGATTTCTTGATGAACAAGTTTCATGATTTGGCATGCTTTGATGAAAAATGAATCTTGACTCTTGATTTTGACCACAAAGTCAAAGTTTGACTTTTCAGTATACAGTCAAAATTGATCAATTGACTGGGAAATTCAACTGTCAATCTTGTGTACTTGGGATCTTTTGAACTTGTTGAGCATGTCAATACAATTTCATGGGGTCCTTGAGTCCATATGTGAGCTTGGTTTTCCCTTGGCTAGGTCAAACAGTCAAAAATTGCCTTTGTGCAGTCAAAACCCTAAAAATGACCATTTTGCCCTTTTGGTGATCTGATCAAATTTCTTGTGGAATTGTGATCCAAACTTGATCAAATGGTCCATGTGAGTTCATAATGTTGATGTGGGTCAATTTTCATGAGATTTGACTGTCAATTGGCCACAGTTGACTTTTCCCCAATACAGCTGATTTCTAGGTCAACTGTCCAATTGACTGGGCAAAACTTGGAATCAGGACTTGAAACTTGGTATGGATAAACTTGGGAGTCCAATATGAAGCATGAAAGTCATCTTAGGCATTTTAGGTCAGAACATCTTTGTGCAAACACAAACCCTAATTTGGGTCAACAGTGCAAGGAGAAGTCTTGAGCAGATGAAACCCTAACTGGATCTTGAGCTTCAAGGGTTTTGTGATGAGAAATCAATGAGAGATGGGAGGGAAAATTTTGGGGTACAACAATCACCATGTAAGAGCAGGATCGGCCGCGTGGTCATGTTGGCCTCTTTCTGATCTGCCGGTAGTTCACCCTTAGTGAGATAACTATACACCAGGGTCATCCAGCAAGCATTATCCCCAGTTGCGTTTACGCTCCCGATGACATTTATGTTGTTCAAGGGGGTGGATCGTTTGATGCTCGTCCGAGAGAGGGACTCTTGTATGACAGAATTGTTCTCGCCCTTCTTCTTGGTGCTCATGAGTTTTGAGAGAATATTTACATGGGTGTTCTGCTCGTTGAGTATGTGCTGGATTTCTGCCCGATTGAAACTATTCATTTTTTATTTAACGATGTTTAAGTACTCGATGAGGTTGTCCTTCTTCGCCTGGTAATCTCCCCGTACCTGTAAGGCTACGAGCTGTGAATCTGTGAATATACGTATTTCTCGGGCTCTTAAGTCTTCGACAAGTTGCAACTTGGCCAGCAGGGCCTCATATTCGGCCTGGTTGTTTGATGTTGGAAAGGAAAGAGCGAGTGAATGCTCGATTACAACTCCTTCCTCATTTTCGAGGAGGATGCCGACTTCGCTTCCTGTCGAGCTGGAAGCTCCGTCTATGAATATGGTCCATTTCTTTTCTCCGCCCGTGGGGATTTCATGGGAAGTCATTTCCACTATAAAGTCAGCCAAAGCTTGGGATTTAAGAGCTTTTTTGGCTTCATATTGGATGTTGAACTCCGAAAGTTCAAGGGACCATTTCAACATCTGACCGGCCATGTCTGGCCGACCCAAAAGTTTCCTCGCGGGCTGATCTGTTTGTACAACAACTGTATGGGCCAAGAAGTAGTATCTGAGTCTCCTTGCTGCGGTGATAAGGGCCAAGGCTACTTTTTCAATTTGTTGGTACCTGATATCGGGGCCTTGCAATGCTTTGATAATGAAGTAGACCAGTTTTGCCCATCCGGTGTTTCGCGTATGAGAGTCGCACTCACAACTTTGTCGGAGATAACCATGTATAGGAACAAGGTTTCTCCATTTTCTGAACGAGACAATACAGGTGGCTAAGACAGGGTTTTCTTAAGGTTGAGGAGGGCCTGTTCGCAGTCCCCTGTCCACTCAAATACGACCTCTTTGCACAGGAGTTTGAAAAATGGGAGTGTGTGTTATGTTAATTTTTCCATAAAACGGGAGAGCGAAGTAATCATTCCGTTAAGGACTTGTATGGATTTTTTAATTGAGGCGTGGGGAGTTCGGAGAACTCCCTACACTTATCAGGGTTTTCTTTGATTCCCCGCTCCGTTAGGTAGAAGCCGAGGAACTTCCATGCCTTTACCCCGAATGTGAACTTCTCCGGGCTGAATCTCATTCGGCATTGTCGTGCTTGGTCAAAGACTTTCCTCAAATGTGCAGTGTGATTGGTTTTAGCTCGAGATTTGATGATCATGTCATCCATGTAAACCTCGATCATTTCGCTGATTTCCCTATGAAAGACTTTGTTCACCATCTACTGGTATGTGGCGCCCGTGTTTTTCAAGCGGAAGGGCATTATATTGTAGTACTAATTGTCTGATCCGGTCATAAAAGTCGTGCAACACTTGTCTCTCATTTCCATGGGGATCTGGTTATTTCCCGAGTATGCATCCATAAACGACCGAATTTTGTAGCCGACCGAGTTATCGACCAACATGTCAATGTTAGTAAAGGAAAAGCACCCTTGGGACATGCTCGGTTAAGATCAGTATAGTCAACACACATTTTCCATTTCCAATTATTCTTTTTGACAAGTACAATATTGGTGAGCTAGGTTGAATATCTGGCCTCAGAAATAAAATTTGCCTCTATGAGTTCTTTTACAGCTTTTTCATCTGCCTAGGCTTTCTCAGGAGACTACCTAAGCCTACGTTGCACTACTGCCTTAGCAGTGGGATCCACAACAAGTTGGTGATAGGCGACCTCAGGGTCGAGTCCTAGCATCTCCGCGACGCTCCAAGAGAACAAGTAGCATTTTCTATGAGACTAGCTGCGAGTTATTTTCAATCCAAGTCGAGGAGGCCTGACCCAATCTTCACTCCTTTTCTCGGGTATTCACAGAGGGGAACGAATTCGAAGTCCCCATCGGGAATAGGCCGGAGAGGGTCTTGCTCTCCATTTGGTATGGCAACTTCGTCTTCAGTGAAGCGGGCATCTAAGTCGATGCAGTTGACCTTTGGTGGAACCTGCTGCTCTTGGGCTGGTTTGTCTAATGCCACTGGTGAGGGAGATTTGTTCATTGGTCGAACCCCTGTGTCAACCATAGTCTGACCTTTAGAGGCTGTGTTGAAGCACCTTCAGGCAGCAGTGATATTGCCGTTGACAATGACCATGCGACCCCTTTTAGTGTAGAACTTCATCTTTAGATGTACTGTAGAGGGCACAGTGGTCAACTCGGCCAGAGTTGGCCTCTATGATACGGTGGGAGTACCGACTTGGGTGTTTTACGTTTGATCGCAAATATTGCAGTTAGCAAGAGTCGCCACCGACTTTTCTTTTATCCAAAAGGAAAGGCTGAAAAGAACAGGAAAGACTTTTAGAGATGTTTTCTTGAGTTCGGAGGTAGATTATGAAAAGGGAAGGTATTAGCATCCTTTTCGTCCATGGTTTTCCATGGGCTCTTAGTTGCTTGCTAGATCACTTACTTTTTGTTTGAAAATGTTCTTTGTGTGGTTTTTGAAAGTATTTTTGAAAAGAGGCCATTGTTTAGGAAAACTTTGTAATGATTCTCGTTCGTAAGAATGTATACAAAGGTGTTGATCTTTTGAAAATGTTTTCAAGTTTGAAATGTGTTTTGAAAGTGTAGGTGTTTGTTTTTGTTTTGAGAAAGCGAGCAACTAGGAGAGAATCTACCTACTCAAAAGGTCTTAAATGTTCTTTTCTTCCTCCTATAGATGTTTCTATCTCACCATTATTTTGGTAAGAAGCCCCAATTGGATGTGAAGGGACGGGCATGGGACGTTTTTGTATAGTCATAGAAGGCAACTTATGGGACATTTTAGCAATGTTGTTTTAGGGACTAGATCATTTACCGAAGGCAACATTGAGGGTTATCGAGGGACTACAATCTTTTATCGAGGGTCTTTGCTAAAATGCCCATATTCGAGGGATATGACTATTTTCCGAAAGGCAACAAGTGAGATTATCCTAAGGTTACATGTGTGAATAATGTGTTTTATTTACACGCATTTAGTCTTGATTAGGGTTATCTATTTATTGATTTCATATCTTGCCATACACATCCTAATTACTAACAATATATGAAAGCAATAAAAGAGCGGGAAAATTAAAGTCCTACACTATTACATCATTAAGGGGATGGGGGTACAAATTTATGAATGGGGGGTTGCAATAATTTGAATCCTATTTAACTATTACAACCATATTGAAATATACGATGCAAGAAAGAAAGAGGACTTGTTTAGAAAGTGGTTTTTTGTCTTAATGAATTAAGAAAAAGAAATAAATTAATAAAAGAAAATATTTTTATGTCTTTTTTATATTAATAAAAAGAGTATTAGTATTATAAATGATAAAAAAAGGGAAATAATGAGAGATAGAATTAACATGCTGCTGAAAGCAACACAAAGGGGATCAGAAGTTCTGATGTTGGGCGCGCTGTGGTCCAGAAAGAAGCATCAGAAGTTCTGGATTGATACACTCTGAGGTCCTGCAAGAAACGTTAAAGGAAAGATACATAAGTTATGGGTTGCTGTGTGCTGAACTTCTGAGTGTTAGAACAGTGAGAAAGTCTTAGAAGTTCCGTGTATTAAAATAGTGAAGTGAACTCATAAGTTATTTATGTGCTAAGACAGTGAGTGAAAATCATAAGTTAAGTGTGTTTAAAACAGTGAAGAGAACTCAGAAGTTCAGTATGTGCTAAGACAGTGAGTGAACACCAGAAGTTCAGTGTGTTTAAAACAATGAAGAGAACTCAGAAGTTCAGTATGTGCTAAGACAGTGAGCGAACATCAGAAGTTCAATGTGTTTAAACAGTGAGAAAATCATAGAAGTTTCACGTGTTAAAACAGTGAGAAGAACTCAGAAGTTCTGTGTTTTGCTAAAACCGTGAGTAAAAATCAGAATTTATGTGCTAAATTTCAACTCATTCTTCATATTAATCATCACATCAGCAATTTATTCAACTCTTAACAACAGCAAATCAGAAGGATAAAAAAACACAACAGTTTATAGAAGCTCTAATCCTAATTCTAAGCCTAGCCTTAATCAAGAAGTTCTGATCCACAGTTTTTCTACTCATGCAATGATATGGACAACATCAATACTATGATATTTACATATTTAATGATGTTCTGAATGAAAAGATACAAAGTCAGAAAGACTTACCTTGAATTTGGAGCGTGTGCTTGGAATTTGAACTGCTGCCTTCATATATTCAGGAGTCAGTGAGAGCAACGGAACAGTGGTTATGTTCTTTGATTCACAGAGAAGAACAAATGTTTTGTTTAGGCTTTGCGAAAGTTTTTTCCGTTTCCTTTTCTCTCTTTTGACAATTCTCTCTCTCCAAAAGTCAGCCCCTTGCAAGTGTGACTTAGCAACTTATTTATAGGTGAATTTGTTATGGTTTTAGGGGGGAAACAAATGGGATTTGAACCTCTTTTTGGCATACTGTTCCGTTGCTTTTTGATCACAGTTTTCGTATGCTAGTTTGGTGTAATTATGGGATGCAGGCGTGGACTGAATTAGCTGTTGGTTATAGGATTTTGCTGTAGCAGTGCATCAGGTTGTATAAACGAGGTTTTGGGATTTGGTGATGTTCTGACCAAAGCGTTGAACATATCTGTTGTACCCCAAAATTTTCCCTCCCATTTCTCAATGATCTCTCATCACAAAACCTTTGAAGCCCAAGATCCAGTTAGGGTTTCATCTGCTCAAGACTTCTCCTTGCACTGTTGACCCAAATTAGGGTTTGTGTTTGCACCAAGATGTTTTGACCTAAAGAGCCTAAGATGACTTTCATGCTTCATATTGGACTCCCAAGTTATCCACATCAAGTTTCAAGCCTTGATTCCAAGTTTTGCCCAGTCAATTGGACAGTTGACCTAGAAATCAGCTGTATTGGGGAAAAAGTCAACTGTGGCCAATTGACAGTCAAACCTCATGGAAATTGATCCACCTCAACATTATGAACTCATATGAACCATTTGATCAAGTTTGGATCACAATCCCACAAGAAATTTGATCAGATCACCAAAAGGGCAAAATGGTCATTTTTAGGATTTTGACTGCACAAAGGCAATTTTTGATTGTTTGACCTAGCCAATGGCAAACCAAGCTCACATATGGACTCAAGGACCCCATGGAATTATCTTGACATGCTCAAAAAACTCAAAAGATCCCAAGTACACAGGATTGACAGTTGAATTTCCCAGTCAATTGATCAATTTTGACTGTATACTGAAAAGTCAAACTTTGACTTTTTGGTCAAAATCAAGAGTCAAGATTCCTTTTTCATCAAAACATGCCAAATCATGAAACTTGTTCACCAAGAAATCACAAAATGCAAATTAGGGTTAGAAATTAGAATTTTTCATAACTTAGAATTTTTCTAAGTTATGAAAAACCCTAATTTTTTCCCAACTTTGCCCCACTTTCTCACCAAGATCCATTTGGATTCAAACAAAAGTCAAAACATTAAAGTTGTAGCTTGTTGCATAATCTACAACTTTGATTCACAAAGTTTTCCCAAATGAGGCTTGTATCTCAAGTTACAAATTTTTGAATAAGGGCACTAAACCATTCTTAACTTAGTGAATTTTTGACCTATTTTGACAAGGTTTTCTACCCCACTTCAAGGCCATTTTCCATACACTTCCACTTGGAATTTCAATTTGCATTTCAAATATGGATTGTAGTACACATTCCAAGCTTTCCAAAATGTCCAAGAACTCATCAAACAACCTCATAACTTGAGAGAATCGAATTTCACAATTTGGCAAAAACTCACTTTTTGAATTGATCATGAGCATGTTCATAACTTAAGCCATTTTCAAGTCAACATAGTTTGTGCTAAATTACAGGTCCTAAAACCCTTTGACACTCAATAATTAAATGCAAAACCTTTGTGCCAAGACCTTGTTTCATGAGTTCAAGCATTGCCTAAAGGATTAATCCATTTATAGATAAAGCATTTCTTCCATTTTTGCAAAAGGTAACTTTATGTCCAATTGAAAATCCAAGCAGTACAAATGAGATCTAATTGGCACAAGATTATGAGCAAAACACTCTGATCAAGGAGGGATTATGCAGCTCATTAGGGGGCCTCTACTGACCTAGAACACAACTTGGGCATTTGTTGCTTAAAGTGTAAGTAACTTGGCATATTGTAACACAACTCTCATATCAGCTTGCAAACACTTAAGTGAACTTGTGAAACACACTCAAGAGATCCCAACAAAGCTAGTGCACGACCCAAACATCTCTCATACACTCCCAATCTCAGAATCACCTTCAAACTGCAAAAACAGGGCCAGGCCTGCAGTTTGAGTGCCATCTTCCATTTCCCTCAAGCTCTCTTGCCCAAACCAGTTCACACACATTCCCTAGCATCTATGCAAGCTAACCATGACTTGAAACACGACCTGTAATCCCTCTAACCTGTTCCACCATTTTCAGTTTCTTGTTTTGCAGGTGAAGTGCTCTAGCACGATTCAAAAGCTTTCAAGACAAAGTAAACATTGGAATAGCATCCCTGGACCTCAAGGAAGCTTTACCAATCATCACCTTGCACTGAAAGCTTCCCCATTGCCAGATAGAACTTCAACTGAACAGGTATTTTGGTGAACTTCTATCTCTCTTATTAAGCATCATTAGCTCTAAGTTTGTGAATAAACAATGTTCTACTCATGCCACTGAACATGTACATGTTTTTACTTTTCATTTCTTTTGCTTGAGCTGTGAGAATTTAAGGTTTGAAAATGGCAGAAAATCTAGGTTAGGATTTGGGGGAGAAGAAATTCTCCCTCATCTTAGAGAGTTAGATCAAGTTCTGCATATGGTTGGATTCGTCTCTTGATGCTGAATATTTTTTACGTTATGAGTTTTCATTAATAAGCCAGGAATCAGGAGTTAGAAGTTTGAGAAGAAGGGCGCGCGTTTTGAACTGGTTTTGTCTGAAGGTTGAAGACAATGTCTTCTTGGGCTGGGCCTGAATTATTTTCTTATTCACACCACCTTTTTGGTTTTACACCCCCTGAGCCCATTTGCTTTATTTTTAATGTTTTTTGACTTTTTCTTTTTTTAATTGACTCATTTATTTTTTCTCAGCATATTAAAAATATAAAAATATTTTTCTCATCATTTTTGAATTTATTAGGTATTTATTTGATTTTTTCTTTTAGTTTGTACATAAATAAATAAATATATACTTTTTTGTTTAAAATACTAAAATAGCACAAATATATTTTATACACTTTTATCTTAATGTTACTTCCTGAAAATATTTTATAGAAAAATACTTTTTTTATTTAAATATTAAATATTATTAATATATATATATATAATACATAATTTATAAATAATATAAATAAATAGGTATATATTAATACACTTAGGATATAAATACCAAAATGTACATATTTTATTTTTTAATATTTAATACTAAAAAATACATTTTTTATAAATATACTACATTTTATTTTATTTTTGTATGTAAATAGTAAATATTATATATATTAAATAATTAATCCCCTTTTGATTAAAATTAGGGTTTTGCCCTAAATATGAGAATACCCCAAAAATAATACCTTTTTTTATCTCTTTTTATTTTTACATAAATAATACTTTTTTTTCATACACATAAAAATTCTTTTTACACTTTGCATATTTATTTCATTTCCATTTAATTATGCAATTATTTGTATTGTAAATATTCCAAGAAAATGATGTAATAGCTAGGTTTAATTTCTTGTCTAAATATACCCCATTTGAAACATTGTACCCCCCTCCCCATATTATTGTGTTGTAATAGTGTAGGAATTTAAATTTCGCACTTTAAATGCTTTCTAACATACCATGCTAGAATTAGGGTTTGTATGCGAATAAAACGAACAAAATAGTTGGACCTAATTTCAAGATAAATAAGCATGAAAATGGACAACACATTTCACACTTTCACCCCTAGGATATTCCACTTTGTTGCCTTCAAATAATTGGGCCATATTGCATGTTGAATTTCTTTGGGTAAAACAAACAATCAAATGATCATAGTCCCTCAAAATGTTGCCTAAATAAATGATCAAGTCCCTTTTAAAGAAAAATTGCCCAAAGACATTTAACACTATTGCAATTATGGTCTAAACGATGACCCGCGCCTGTCCCTTTCACCTCCTAATACAAGATTGTCCACCAAATGCAATGGTGGAACAAAATTGTCAAAAGGTTTAAAACATAACAAAAATCTTTGAGAAAACTTTAGGGTAGATAACTCTTAAGTACTTGCCAATTTGCAAAGAAAACACTTGCCCCTTTTCAAATCACACTTCACAAACACTTTCAAAATCAACTTTCAAAGAAACCTTGAAACATCTTTTCAAAAGACAAAACACCTTTTGTAAAACATTCGAGTAAGGAATTGTTACAAGGGTAGCCTATACAAGGCATCTTTTCAAAACATTTTCAAACCACACACCAAGCACCATTTCAAACAATTGAAAACCAAGGCAAGTTGATCTAAGCGAGTACCTAAGAGCCCATGGATAACCATGGATAGAAAGGGTGCTAATACCTTCCCTTTCTATAATCTACTCCCCGAACCCAAGAAAAATCTCAAAGGTTTTTGCTGTGCTTTTTAAACCTTTCCTTAGGATAAAATAAAAAGTCGGTGGTGACTCTTGCTCAACCGAAACATTTGCGAAAACAAACGCAAAACCCTAGTCAGTTCTCCCACCGTATCACAGAACTGGCGACTCTGCTGGGGAGAAATTTAAAAGTGGAGTAACCTTAGGGCTTAGATCACCCTCTTGCATGACTAATTGTTTGATTTGTTTGCTTTATACTTTGGCTCTATTGTTTGGGTTTGCAATCCTACACCCGGATTTTGGGAAACATTCATAGATAGCAATATGTTGTGGAAACTGTGTGGGGTATACCGACACGGTCGAAGCAATAGCTATATTAGTGCGACATATTTGTGAGTACCGGTAACCCTTGAGTTCAATCAAGGAGAGTACGGGGCCGTTGAGTGATGTCACTAAGCACTAATGACCTAGAACCTTAATTGACCATCTTGGCCTTTTATTAGGGGTAGTGAGATGACCGGCTTTGGTGCAGTCCGAAGTTGGTAGATACTCGATACTACACTCATTGAGGGTTGTTTTCTTGGAATATTTTGGTCGCTAGTTAAGTGGCTAAACCAAAACCATGAACAATGAAAACAATCCAGTGATATTGAGCTTCTTAGAACCCGGTTACTATTTATAGGACAGGTTTTTAAGCCAACTACACTCAAGAGGGTACTTACCTATGAAACCCCATGAAATCCTGAAACTAGGGTTTGGTGTGATTTGCTTGTACATATGTTTTGTGCATACATCATAAACATCATGAAGCATCATATGCATTCACTAACCATTTCAAGGGTTTGGATCTTCATCTTTGTTCTCGTTTTGTAGGTCATGGAAGTTCCTCGCAGAAATACCATTCAAGTCAACCTTGTGAGAATCTCTCCTCAACTCAAGGAGCTCACCTCAAGAATTCCGGAAAATTCATCCTTCAGTGAAAGACATGGTAGACTGCTCAGCCTAATCAACACCAACATTGAAGAAGACATGATGAAAGTGCTATTCCAGTTCTTTGACCCTCTTCACCACTGTTTCACTTTCCCTGATTATCAGTTGGTACCCACTTTGGAGGAGTTTTCTCAACTCCTGAGAATTCCTATCCTTAATCAACTACCCTTCAACGGTACGGAAAAGGAACCAAAGCCAGAAGATGTTGCTCGAGCATTACATCTACAACCATCCGACATCAAGGGGAATTGGGAAACCAGAAGCGGCGTCAAGGGATTCTTAGCAAAATTCTTGTTTGAGAAGGCACAAGAATGTTGGAATTCATTGGACCTACAAGCCTTTGAAGAGATTGTGGCACTCCTTATCTATGGATTGGTCTTGTTCCTAAATCCTGACCAATTGGTAGATGTCAACGCCGTCAAAATCTTCTTGTCCAGAAATCCAATACCAACATTGCTTGGGGACATCCTCCACTCATTTTACACACGAACAATGAGGAAGAGGGGTGTTCTCATGTGTTGTACTCCTCTCCTTGCAAGGTGGTTTATTTCACACCTTCCACAATCTGTCTTGAAGAATGACCAAGGCTCAAGGTGGTCCCAACGATTGATGACTCTTACTCATTCTGATGTGCATTGGTGTTCTCGGTCCAGAGAAAATGTCATCATTGTCGATCGTTGCGGAGAGTTTCCTAATGTTCCTTTACTTGGAATCAGAGGAGGTATCACCTACAACCCTTGCCTAGCTTTGAGGCAATTTGGATATGCACGGAGGGATGACCCTCATGACATGTTGATTCCTGACCTAGTTTTTGACTTCGACAACGATGCGCAAGGACTTCGCCAAAGATTCATCAGAGCTTGGGGAAAACTGAACAAGGTTGATAGCAAGACTCTGGGACACAAGAACTCCATCCCTCTTGAGCCCTATCTCAAGTGGGTACGAGCCCGAGCCCAAAGTCTAATGATGCCTTATCCTCATGTACTCCCAGTGATTAAAGAGCCCGTCAATGAAGGAGGGGTCCCCTACACCATCCTACATCCAGACATGCCTACATCATGGGAGGAAATGCAGAAAAGTTGGATTCAGCTCAAGGAGGAACGGAATACTTTTGAAGCTAGCTACTACGCCAGTGAAAAGAAGGTTCTAGAGCTTACCCGCCGACTCCACGAGCAAGAGGCCCTCAACACCTATATCGCACCAAAGAGGATGCGCAATGTCTTTCTGCCTTAAGAAGTTTATTTTGTAATATTTGGCCCATGGGGCATTTATGTACTAACAAATTTCTTCTTATTAATATGACGTGCGTTCTTCTTTATCCGAAACAATTTTGAATGTTCTAAATCCTTGAATGCATTGCATACATAAGCATACCATTCATCATGTGCATAAGCAGGTCTCACTCCAGGTTTCCTTATCTGTCTGCTGTTTATTTCAGTAGGATGGATCTCGAGAAAACAGTCAAAGACCTACAAGCTCAGAATGCACAGTTCCAGAAACTCCTGATGACCTTGGCTAAGGGTCAGGAGGATATCAAGACTCAATTGGGGAATAAGGACCCAGTGAAAAAGAAGAAAAAGAGGATTGGGGTGGCTACTTTGGGGAGAAGATTTGACGGAGAAGCTCAAAGAGTGCTTGAATTTCCTCCTACTTCTGATGAAGGGACCAGTAAAAGAGATGGAGCTGCGGTGCCTTCCGAGTCTGATGCGGAAGAAGAAGAGGTTGAAGAGGATGAAGATTATTCTGACCAGCAATACCCTCCAGCTGATGATAAATACAAAGGGTTAGAAGACAGATTGGCCGCCATGGAATTACAAAGAGTACCGGGCTTGGACTTTGAAGACTTGGGTTTGGTTGTCGGGATTGTGATTCCCCCAAAATTCAAAGTGCCAGTGTTTGTGAGGTATGATGGGCTGTCCTGCCCCAAAATGCATCTCAGGTCCTACGTAAGAAAGATTCAACCCTATACGGCAGATAAAAATCTCTGGATTCATTTCTTTCAAGACAGCCTTTCGGGAGCTCAGTTGGAGTGGTTTTATCAGTTAGAAGGAACCAGTGTCAGAAATTGGGAGGATTTGGCCACCGCTTTTTACAAACAATACCAATATAATTCTGATCTTGCTCCTACTCGTACCCAACTTCAGGGTATGTCACTAGGAACAAGTGAGGGATTCAAAGAATATGCACAAAAATGGAGGGATTTGGCTGGCAGGGTGCAGCCTCCTTTAACCGATCGTGAGCTCGTTGATATGTTTCTTGGGACCCTATCTGGGCCATTTTTCAATCATCTAATTGGTAACTCTTCCGCGGGGTTTACCGATTTGATCTTAACAGGCGAAAGAATAGAAGCTGGCATCAAGTCAGGAAAGATTCAGAAGGGTGTTGCTGCGAGTGTTGAGAAGAAGCCTTTTAAGAAGGAAACAGCTATGGTATATTCTCATAGAAGAGCAGGGAAGACGGAGCGTCGGCCAACTGTGGGGGCCGTAATGATTCAAAATACTCCAAGTGAGCAGCCTCGTTATAACCAGTCCAGACCAAATCAACAACGAGTGGAACGGCCACAACGGTAGTTCACCCGCATTAATATGACTCCAGCGCAAGTGCTTCCCCATCTACTAAAGTTGAACCTCGCCACCATCAAGAAGGCACCAAAGAATGTGAATACGTCCTCTCCGCATTATCATGCCAATGCTAAATGCGCCTACCATTCAGACAGTGCTGGACACGACACCAATGATTGTTGGGCACTCAAGCATAAAATCCAAGACCTGATAGAGGCTAAGGAGGTAGAGTTTGACGCTCCAGAGAAGCCTAATGTGATATCTGCACCCATGCCGAAGCACGGCCGAAATGTCAACGCCATTGAAGAAGATTTGTATGTTGCTGATGTCAGTGATCTGACTACTCCACTGCTAACCATTAAGTTGAATTTGTTAAGGGCCGGGATCTTCCCGGGATGTAAAGAAGACTGCTATTGTTGTTACTCTCTGCCGTTTGATTGTCCGTTACTAAAGAAAGGCATCCAAGGCCTTATAGATAGTCGACAAATTTTGTTTGAAAAAGTTTCTGCTGTTCCAGTTCATACTGAAGATGTCTCAATCATAACCATTCACGCCAATCTTTCCAAGGCCGTCAAAAAGCCTGTTAAGATTACACCAGCTACAAAATCTGTTCCTTTGAAGATAACAATGCCAGGGCCTGTTCCCTATGTTTCTGAGAAGTCGATACCTTGGAACTATGGCGGTGACATCTACTACCATGGTATCAAGAAAATCGAAGTAATTGAAGAAAGTTCAGATGATGATGAAGCCAGCATTAGCAACATTGCGGGCACTAGCAAAATCACCAGGAGCGGGAGAATATTTTCTCCAGAGATTGCCCCTCCAAGAGCAGTCTTTGGACCCTCATCAGCTAACGAGGTCATCCCTGCACCAATAAAACTCTCTGCTAGAACTCCTCTAATTGAAGACATTGTTGTTCCTAGTACTGTCTCTCCTACCGCTGCTGACAAAGGTAAGGGAATCCAAGATGAGCCCGTCAGGACGAGGGCTCAACCCTTGGTAATCCCGGAAACCTCCAAGAAGGAAATGGACGAGATTTTGAGGATAATCAAAAGAAGTGATTACGATGTGGTGGAACAGTTGGGGCAAACCCCCTCCAAGATCTCCATGCTGGCACTACTACTTTGCTTAGAAGCGCACGCTAAAGCCCTGATAAAATTCTTGAAGGCAGCTCATGTGCCCCAGGAAACCTCTGCGGATCAATTTCAGAATTGCGTGGCTAGCCTGACTACAGACAATGGATTAGGTTTTTCTGATGCCGACCTAACTCCTAAAGGTAGAAATCACAATGATGCTTTGCACATTTCAGTCGAGTGTCGAGGAACTACTCTCGCACATGTCTTGGTTGATACTGGTTCGTCGCTGAATGTTTTGCCTAAGAAGGCCTTGGACCGACTAGATTGTGAAGGATTGGAATTGAAGCCAAGTGATATTGTTGTCAGAGCTTTCGATGGTTCGAAGAGAATGGTCCATGGAGAGGTTGAAATTCCCATCAAGATAGGCACCGAGGTGTTTAAATCCACTTTCTATGTGATGGACATCCGTCCATCATACTCTTGCCTGCTGGGTAGACCTTGGATACACCATGCTGGGGCAGTCACCTCCTCCTTACATCAGATGTTGAAGTATCCTGTCAAGGGAAAGATCATCACTGTCCATGGCGAAGAAGAGTACATGATTAGCCACTTAAATTCTTTCCGGTATGTGGAGGTTGAAGGAGAATTCATCGAGACACTGTTTCAACATTTCGAAGAAGTCCTTCCTGAAATAGCAGTAGCGAAGTTGACGGCTGAGACACCGAGGCAGATGGCCAGGATGGCATCTCTGGAGGATGCAAGGGCCGCAATAAAAGAAGGGAAGAATTCAGCATGGGGGCAGTTACCCGACTTTCCGCATAAGACTGACAAGTTTGGGTTAGGGTTCACAGCCGCCGGCCAGAAAGCTATGCGCCGTGCGAAGATTGAAAGGGCGCCAGTCAAAATTTCTCCCTACGGAATCAACGCCCTGGAAGATGAAGACAAGGACAGCAACATTGAAGAGTGGATTTATCCAACTGTCAAAGGAGGATTGAGCAATTGGGAGGCTAAGGACTTTGTCTCCATCACTTTTATTCATCAGTAATTTATCTGTTAAACATTTCTTATTTGGTCTGTAATATTTACTTTCAAACAATCCGTACACTATCTTTTCACCTCCTGCCTTGCCCGGGGCATGTAGGTCCATTTGTAAGGGTTTTGATTATTTTTCATATCCATATGCCATGTTTAATGATTCATTGGACGTTTTTCATTTGGTAAACTGGTTATGTTCATTTTCTTTCCTTTTGCATTTTTTGTTTAAGGATGGCTATCCCTTACACACACCCACACTCACCAATGCAGGTACCCATCCACTCCGGATTCCATGGGTGACTATTCTGTTATATCTTTCAATAACTCTGAGGATCTGGTCAATCTAGCCGAGTATGAAGATGACGAAGGTTGTGAAGTACCCGGGGAACTAGCCAGACTTCTGCAACAAGAGGAAAGGGCCATCTTACCGCATGAAGAACCATTGGAAACTGTCAACTTGGGAACCGAGGAAGACCGGAAGGAGGTGCAAGTGGGTGCCAATCTGAAACCGAGTGTCAAGGAACGCCTGATACAGTTGTTAAATGAGTATGTTGAAATTTTTGCTTGGTCTTATGAGGACATGTCGGGTTTAGACACAGACATCATGGTTCACCGTCTCCCCACAAGAGAAGACTGTCCACCGATCAAGCAAAAAGTTCGCCGAATGAGGCCTGACATGTCTGAAAAGATCAAAGCAGAAGTAATGAAGCAATTCGATGCTGGCTTTTTGGCTGTTACGTCCTATCCTCAATGGGTCGCTAACATTGTGCCAGTACCTAAGAAAGATGGCAAAGTCAGGATGTGTGTGGACTACCAGGATTTGAATAGGGCCAGCCCTAAAGATGATTTCCCGCTACCTCACATTGACATCTTGATCGACAATACAGCTCAGCATAAAGTGTTTTCCTTCATGGATGGATTCTCGGGCTACAATCAAATCAAAATGGCCCCCGAGGATATGGAGAAAACAACTTTTGTCACACAATGGGGCACTTTCTGTTACAAGGTGATGCCTTTCGGGCTGAAGAACGCATGGGCAACTTATCAACGCGCCATGGTAGCTTTATTTCATGATATGATACATCATGAGATTGAAGTTTACATAGACGATATGATAGCTCGATCACAAACAGAGGAAGAGCACCTTGAACATCTAGAGAAGCTGTTTGCCAGGTTAAAAGAATACAAGCTCAGGCTGAATCCAAGTAAATGCACTTTTGGAGTTAGGTCTGGTAAACTCCTGGGATTCATTGTAAGCAACAAAGGCATTGAAGTCGATCCAGCAAAAGTAAAAGCAATACAAGAGATGCCTGCTCCCCGTACTGAGAAGGAAGTTAGAGGATTCTTGGGGCGCTTAAACTATATTGCCAGATTCATCTCACATCTGACTTCTACCTGTGAACCGATTTTCAAACTCTTGAAAAAAGATCAGGTAGTGGAATGGAACGACGATTGCCAAGCTGCTTTTGATAGAATCAAGGAGTATTTGCTAGAACCTCCTATTCTGATGCCACCCGTCGAAGGAAGACCATTGATCATGTATTTGACCGTCTTGGATAACTCAATGGGGTGTGTTCTGGGCCAACATGACGAGTCTGGTCGAAAAGAGCATGCCATTTATTACCTTAGCAAAAAGTTTACCGACTGTGAGACTCGCTACTCACTGCTTGAGAAAACTTGTTGCGCTTTGGAATGGGCTGCTCGCCGACTAAGACAGTATATGCTGACTCATACTACCTTGTTGATTTCCAAAATGGATCCTATCAAGTATATCTTCGAAAAGCCCGCTTTATCTGGAAGGATAGCTAGATGGCAAATGATCTTAACTGAGTATGACATCCAGTACACCACCCAAAAAGCTATAAAAGGGAGTGTATTAGCTAACCATCTGGCTCATCAGGCTATCGAAGACTATCAACCCATGAGATTTGACTTCCCAGACGAGGACATCATGAATTTGGGCAACGTTTAAGGTGACGGACCGTATGACGGACCTGAAAAGGGATCCCGATGGACCCTGTACTTTGATGGTGCTTCAAATGCGCTTGGAAACGGTATTGGCGCAGTACTCATTTCTCCAGAAGGTTGTCACACACCTTTCACGGCCCGACTTTGCTTCAGCTGCACAAACAACATGGCTGAGTATGAAGCCTGCATCTTTGGTCTCAAGGCTGCTATAGACTAGGGGATCAAATCTTTGATCGTATTTGGGGACTCGGCTTTGGTTATCAGTCAAATCAAAGGAGAATGGGATACCAAACATCCTAATCTCGTCCCATACAAAGAACATGTCCTGACATTGTTGCCGCATTTCGAGCAAATTACCTTCGAGCATTTCCCGCGAGAAGAGAATCAGCTAGCAGATGCTCTAGCCACAATGTCCTCCATGTTTAAACTCAACTGGGATAACGAGGCTCCCCAAATCACCATCGAGCGAATGGATGAACCGGCGCATTGCCACGAGATTAATACCGAAGAAGTAATGGAACAACCTTGGTTTCATGAAATCAAAAGGTATCTCGAGACTAGAGATTATCCTGAAGGAGCTTCAGTAAATGACAAGAAGTTCTTAAGGAAATTTGCTGCTAAGTTCTTCCTAAGCAACGACATCCTTTACAAACGAAGCCATGATTGTGTATTACTCCGATGCGTAGATAAAGCTGAAGCAGAGTTGATCATGACTGATATACACAGCGGCACATTTGGCACTCACTTGAGCGGGCATACAATGGCTAAGAAGATCCTAAGGGCAGGCTATTACTGGTCTACTATGGAGGCTGACTGCCATCAACATTCCCGTACTTGCCACAAGTGTCAAGTCTATGCTGACAAAGTTCATATTTCTCCGGTTCCTCTCAACGTCCTGACTGCTCCGTGGCCCTTTGCAATATGGGGGATTGATATGATTGGAGAGATCAAGCCCACGGCTTCCAACGGACATCGCTTCATCCTGGTTGCCATTGACTACTTCACTAAATGGGTCGAAGCAGCTTCCTTCGCCTCTGTCACTAAAAATGTGGTTGCCCGCTTTATCAAGCAAAATCTCATATGTCGATATGGTGTTCCAGACAGGATCATCACAGACAACGGTACAAATCTGAATAACACAATGATCACTGCATTGTGCGAACAGTTCAAGATTTATCATCACAATTCATCTCCCTATCGGCCGAAGATGAACGGTGATGTTGAAGCTGCGAACAAAAACATTAAGAAAATCATTCAGAAAATGACAGTCACTTACAAAGACTGGCATGAGATGTTACCGTTTGCTCTGCATGGATACCGTACGACGGTACGTACTTCAACCGGGGCAACCCCATTTTCTTTGGTTTATGGCATGGAAGTTGTTTTGCCTATGGAGGTCCAGATCCCTTCTCTAAGGATTATGAAGGATGCAGGTTTGAATGAAGATGATTGGATGCAGACCCGACTTGATCAACTCAATTTGATCGACGAAAAGCGACTTGCTGCTATATGCCATGGTCAGACGTATCAAAAGCGAATGATCAAGGCCTTCAATAAGAAAGTCAGACGTCAAGTGTATCAAGTCGGAGACCTCGTAATCAAGCAGATTATCTTGCCGCAAAGTGATCCCAGGGGCAAATGGACTCCTACATATGAAGGACCATTTGTGATCAAGAGCATATTTTCTGGTGGTGCAATGATTCTGACCACCATGGACAGTGACGATTTGCCGCACCCTGCGAACACAGACATAGTCAAAAGATACTACGCATAAAATAACCCGACAAGCCGAAAACCCGAAAGGGCGGCTTGGGCAAAAATGGGCATCCTGGTGAGCCGAAAACCCGAAAGGGCGGTTCAGGCAAAAATTAGGGATAAAAATAAAAAAAATCTGTACACCCGGCAAGTTGAAAACCCGAAAGGGCGGCTTGGGCAAAAATGGGTATCCCGGTGGATCGAAAACCCGAAAGGGCGATTCAGGAAAAAGTTAGGGAATTAAAGCGTATGACTATGTCTCGTCGGATCACTTCAAGGACAATCTCTTCATCAACCGGTTCCAGGCTTCTGATCAATCCAGTTATCGTCAAGCGAGGCATCGAATGGACAGATATTCAGAGTTGTGAAAGCTATAGCAGAATGGAATCCCATGGAATTATTTCACATAGCCATCCTTATTTTGTATAAAACTTTCAAATATTTACGACAAAATCCTCTTACTAGGATGATTGTCTCCTTTGTACAAATATACTCATAGAAGATCAATACAAATACTTTGCCCAGAAATTTGTGTCATTTCCTTTTCTTTTCTCTTGCACTATTTGTTTATTTTGAGAAACGTCCAATGTTTTGTTAAATAGGCATATGCATTTGAAACATAATCATTTCCTTATGAACCAAGAAAGAGGATTACTGATAAATCGAAGGTACAGTTGGATAACCCGATACCCTTTCAAAGGAAACCCCCGGGAGATTTGGAATCCATATCCCTAGCAAGTCTTGAAGCTCATCCCCAGTAGACTCTGGAAGCTTATTCCCCGCAGAGAAAGGACGTCTCTCCCGAGTTTTATTCAAAGTTATTCCTCCCAGGGACTTATAACTGGGTTATCCTCAGCTAACAACCGCGGAAGATCGCACTCGCCAAAATTCTTCCTATCCCCAGCGGAGTTCATCAAAATTCCCCAGCAGTAACTTATCTTTACAATCCCCCAGCCAGAGGATCCTCAGGAATCCAATTTCCCTCAGAATTTAAGTTTCAATATCCCCAGCGGAGCCAGACCAGTGAACCTTTTTCCCCACAGAGTTTTAGGAAGGAAAATCTTGAGTTCCCCAGTGAAGTCGCCAGAGGTACTTCCCGCCAAACTGAAGAGTCTCAGTCTTGCATCCCCGGCATAAGTCTACTAGATTGGTACTCCCCAGTAGAGGTCATCAGGATTTCCCCAGAGGTTTGGTATACAACCCAAGCTCTTTGTTCCCCAACAACCGCCAAGGATTTGTTCTTCCCGGCAGCGGTCAAGATTGTTCTTATCTTCAGTCATCCAGGATTCATCTATCCCCAGCAAGACAGCTCATCAACTTACATACGCATTCATTGCATTCATATCATAAACATTCATATAACATATATTGCATCATGCACTTCATACAACATAATTCTGTGTTTAGCTAACATTTTGTCCGAACAGGATAAGAATAAAAGGCTATCATTAACAGTTTCAGGTGCAGTTTTGCACGGATTCATCATCAAGCAACCCTACACCGGTTCTTATTCAAATCCAAGACTTCTGAAAACAGTTTATGGATTCGTCCCAACAACAGATGTTAATCTACCAACTTGTTCAGACTCTTCTCAACCTTTTGAAAACAGTTTACGGACGCTTCCCAACAACGGATGCTGCTCCATTGCTTATTCAACTTCAAGATTTCTGAAAACAGTTTACGGGTTCTCCAAGTAACGGATGTTAACCTATCGCTTGTTCAGTTTCTTCTCCAGACTTCTGAAAACAGTTTATGGATTCGTCCCAACAACAAATGTTAATCTACCAACTTGTTCAGACTCTTCTCAACCTTTTGAAAACAGTTTACGGACGCTTCCCAACAACGGATGCTGCTCCATTGCTTATTCAACTTCAAGATTTCTGAAAACAGTTTATGGGTTCTCCAAGTAACGGATGTTAACCTATCGCTTGTTCAGTTTCTTCTCCAGACTTCTGAAAACAGTCTATGGATTCTTCCCAACAACGGATGTCAATCTATCACTTGTTCAGATGCAACCTTTTGAAAACAGTTTACGGACGCTTCCCAACAACGGATACTGCTCCATTGCTTATTCAACTTCAAGATTTCTGAAAATAGTTTACGGGTTCTCCAAGTAACGGATGTTAACCTATCGCTTGTTCAGTTTCTTCTCCAGACTTTTGAAAACAGTCTATGGATTCTTCCCAACAACGGATGTTAATCTATCACTTGTTCAGATGCAACCTTTTGAAAACAGTTTACGGATTCCTCCTAACAACGGATGTCAATCTATTGCTTATTCAGACCCTCAGTTCAGAAATGGTCCAAAGCATGGACACCTTCCTGATACTCATTCCAGATGGCATCTCTAAGCCCATCCCCGACAAGTCTCTGTCACTCTTCCAGATGGCATCAGTAAGCCCATCTCCAAATGGCATCTCTAAGCCCATTCCCGCATCCATTGCTTTGACGAGTGCAAATTTCCGGGCACTCTAGTGTCCAATCTCCTTTTACCCTCGAGTCACGAAAGGCAAACTTGCCAATTTAACTCTTCGGATTCAAGAAAATTGAACAGGGGCAACTGTTGTACCCCAAAATTTTCCCTCCCATTTCTCAATGATCTCTCATCACAAAACCTTTGAAGCCCAAGATCCAGTTAGGGTTTCATCTGCTCAAGACTTCTCCTTGCACTGTTGACCCAAATTAGGGTTTGTGTTTGCACCAAGATGTTTTGACCTAAAGTGCCTAAGATGACTTTCATGCTTCATATTGGACTCCCAAGTTATCCACATCAAGTTTCAAGCCTTGATTCCAAGTTTTGCCCAGTCAATTGGACAGTTGACCTAGAAATCAGCTGTATTGGGGAAAAAGTCAACTGTGGCCAATTGACAGTCAAACCTCATGGAAATTGATCCACCTCAACATTATGAACTCATATGAACCATTTGATCAAGTTTGGATCACAATCCCACAAGAAATTTGATCAGATCACCAAAAGGGCAAAATGGTCATTTTTAGGGTTTTGACTGCACAAAGGCAATTTTTGACTGTTTGACCTAGACAATGGCAAACCAAGCTCACATATGGACTCAAGGACCCCATGGAATTATCTTGACATGCTCAACAAACTCAAAAGATCCCAAGTACACAGGATTGGCAGTTGAATTTCCCAATCAATTGATCAATTTTGACTGTATACTGAAAAGTCAAACTTTGACTTTTTGGTCAAAATCAAGAGTCAAGATTCCTTTTTCATCAAAACATGCCAAATCATGAAACTTGTTCACCAAGAAATCACAAAATGCAAATTAGGGTTAGAAATTAGAATTTTTCATAACTTAGAATTTTTTTAAGTTATGAAAAACCCTAATTTTTTCCCAACTTTGCCCCACTTTCTCACCAAGATCCATTTGGATTCAAACAAAAGTCAAAACATGAAAGTTGTAGCTTGTTGCATAATCTACAACTTTGATTCACAAAGTTTTCCCAAATGAGGCTTGTATCTCAAGTTACAAATTTTTGAATAAGGGCACTAAATCATTCTTAACTTAGTGAATTTTTGACCTATTTTGACAAGGTTTTCTACCCCACTTCAAGGCCATTTTCCATACACTTCTACTTGGAATTTCAATTTGCATTTCAAATATGGATTGTAGTACACATTCCAAGCTTTCCAAAATGTCCAAGAACTCATCAAACAACCTCATAACTTGAGAGAATCGAATTTCACAATTTGTCAAAAACTCACTTTTTGAATTGATCATGAGCATGTTCATAACTTAAGCCATTTTCAAGTCAGCATAGTTTGTGCTAAATTACAGGTCCTAAAACCCTTTGACACTCAATAATTCAATGCAAAACCTTTGTGCCAAGACCTTGTTTCATGAGTTCAAGCATTGCCTAAAGGATTAATCCATTTATAGATAAAGCATTTCTTCCATTTTTGCAAAAGGTAACTTTATGTCCAATTGAAAATCCAAGCAGTACAATGAGATCTAATTGGCACAAGATTATGAGCAAAACACTCTGATCAAGGAGGGATTATGCAGCTCATTAGGGGGCCTCTACTGACCTAGAACACAACTTGGGCATTTGTTGCTTAAAGTGTAAGTAACTTGGCATATTGTAACACAACTCTCATATCAGCTTGCAAACACTTAAGTGAACTTGTGAAACAAACTCAAGAGATCCCAACCAAGCTAGTGCACGACCCAAACATCTCTCATACACTCCCAATCTCAGAATCACCTTCAAACTGCAAAAACAGGGCCAGGCCTGCAGTTTGAGTGCCATCTTCTATTTCCCTCAAGCTCTCTTGCCCAAACCAGTTCACATACATTCCCTAGCATCTATGCAAGCTAACCATGACTTGAAACACGACCTGTAATCCCTCTAACCAGTTCCACCATTTTCAGTTTCTTGTTTTGCAGGTGAAGTGCTCTAGCACGATTCAAAAGCTTTCAAGACAAAGTAAACATTGGAATAGCATCCCTGGACCTCAAGGAAGCTTTACCAATCATCACCTTGCACTGAAAGCTTCCCCATTTCCAGATAGAACTTCAACTGAACAGGTATTTTGGTGAACTTCTATCTCTCTTATTAGGCATCATTAGCTCTAAGTTTGTGAATAAACAATGTTCTACTCATGCCACTGAACATGTACATATTTTTACTTTTCATTTCTTTTGCTTGAGCTGTGAGAATTTAAGGTTTGAAAATGGAAGAAAATCTAGGTTAGGATTTGGGGGAGAAGAAATTCTCCCTCATCTTAGAGAGTTAGATCAAGTTCTGCATATGGTTGGATTCGTCTCTTAATGCTGAATATTTTTTATGTTATGAGTTTTCATTAATAAGCCAGGAATCAGGAGTTAGAAGTTTGAGAAGAAGGGCGCGCGTTTTGAACTGGTTTTGTCTGAAGGTTGAAGACAATGTCTTCTTGGGCTGGGCCTGAGTTATTTTCTTATTCACACCACCTTTTTGGTTTTACACCCCCTGAGCCCATTTGCTTTATTTTTAATGTTTTTTGACTTTTTCTATTTTTAATTGATTCATTTATTTTTTCTCAGCATATTAAAAATATAAAAATATTTTTCTCATCATTTTTGAATTTATTAGGTATTTATTTGATTTTTTCTTTTAGTTTGTACATAAATAAATAAATATATACTTTTTTGTTTAAAATACTAAAATAGCACAAATATATTTTATACACTTTTATCTTAATGTTACTTCCTGAAAATATTTTATAGAAAAATACTTTTTTTATTTAAATATTAAATATTATTAATATATATATATATAATACATATTTTGTAAATAATATAAATAAATAGGTATATATTAATACACTTAGGATATAAATACCAAAATGTACATATTTTATTTTTTAATATTTAATACTAAAAAATACATTTTTTATAAATATACTACATTTTATTTTATTTTTGTATGTAAATAGTAAATATTATATATATTAAATAATTAATCCCCTTTTGATTAAAATTAGGGTTTTGCCCTAAATATGAGAATACCCCAAAAATAATACCTTTTTTTATCTCTTTTTATTTTTACATAAATAATACTTTTTTTTCATACACATAAAAATTCTTTTTACACTTTGCATATTTATTTCATTTCCATTTAATTATGCAATTATTTGTATTGTAAATATTCCAAGAAAATGATGTAATAGCTAGGTTTAATTTCTTGTCTAAATATACTCCATTTGAAACATTGTACCCCCCTCCCCATATTATTGTGTTGTAATAGTGTAGGAATTTAAATTTCGCACTTTAAATGCTTTCTAACATACCATGCTAGAATTAGGGTTTGTATGCGAATAAAACGAACAAAATAGTTGGACCTAATTTCAAGATAAATAAGCATGAAAATGGACAACACATTTCACACTTGCACCCCTAGGGTATTCCACTTTGTTGCCTTCAAATAATTGGGCCATATTGCATGTTGAATTTCTTTGGGTAAAACAAACAATCAAATGATCATAGTCCCTCAAAATGTTGCCTAAATAAATGATCAAGTCCCTTTTAAAGAAAAATTGCCCAAAGACATTTAACACTATTGCAATTATGGTCTAAACGATGACCCGCGCCTGTCCCTTTCACCTCCTAATACAAGATTGTCCACCAAATGCAATGGTGGAACAAAATTGTCAAAAGGTTTAAAACATAACAAAAATCTTTGAGAAAACTTTAGGGTAGATAACTCTTAAGTACTTGCCAATTTGCAAAGAAAACACTTGCCCCTTTTCAAATCACACTTCACAAACACTTTCAAAATCAACTTTCAAAGAAACCTTGAAACATCTTTTCAAAAGACAAAACACCTTTTGTAAAACATTCGAGTAAGGAATTGTTACAAGGGTAGCCTATACAAGGCATCTTTTCAAAACATTTTCAAACCACACACCAAGCACCATTTCAAACAATTGAAAACCAAGGCAAGTTGATCTAAGCAAGTACCTAAGAGCCCATGGATAACCATGGATAGAAAGGGTGCTAATACCTTCCCTTTCTATAATCTACTCCCCGAACCCAAGAAAAATCTCAAAGGTTTTTGCTGTGCTTTTTAAACCTTTCCTTAGGATAAAATAAAAAGTCGGTGGCGACTCTTGCTCAACCGAAACATTTGCGAAAACAAACGCAAAACCCTAGTCAGTTCTCCCACCGTATCACAATATCCTTCATATGCTAGGGTGTTGCCTTGTTCTTGAAGCAAGTATGGTGGTTAGCAGCTTTTAGTCGTGCCTAAGTTGGATTTATAAGCATGAATTAAGGAAAAATACCCCTAGAGGCAAAAGAAAAGCATAGGCCTAGCATAACCTTGTACAAAAGTTTTATTTTCAAGGACAACAATAGTACTTCCATATCACATGTGGGGAAATCCTTTAGATAAAAACTCAAAAGTGGTTGTGAGCCTTAAATGATGATGAGATTTATCAAACTAGAAATCATGCGCTATGAGATTGTGCATCATAGCTTTGATCTGGGCTAGAAGTTCAGCATCAGCGCAACTTAGAATAAACATTCAACTTCTAATCCTTGAATCCCTTTGCTCCAACATGTTCTGAGCGAGTTCTCAGACTTTTCAGAAAGCTTGTGACACGCTTTGTAAGCCCTCTTTGAATTACTCTTGCAACTTCTGACCAGACCTACATGAAAACTGGCCCATAAGTTGTAGACAACTTCTGACTTGAAAATGCTCAGAATTTGCTAAATGCCTAAGCTTCAGAGACGTGCCTTTGTGGATGTATAACTTGAAATCCCAGCATTTCTAAAATAAGTTATGTTATTCAATGTTTTAATCTCATTGAAATCTATAACTTTTGTGTCAGAAGTTCTTCCAGAATCAGCTTGCATCATGGTGATAATCTGATCAGAAGTTCTGAGCTTGTCATATTTCTTAAACACTTAGAAAAATTCGAAGTATTTAGAAATTTGACTTTTCCAAAGTAATTTTGACTTTTGAATTTCTTGATGGAAACAAACTTCATATTTCAACATGCCTTGATGAAATATGACTCTTGAAACTTGACTTTGGTCCAAAAGTCAAAGTTTTGACTTTTCAGTAAGCAAAATGACCATTTTGCCCTTGTGATTGACTTTCTTGGAAAATTTGTAATTCACGGCTTGAAATTGAATGGAAGCAAACCTGAGGGTCCAGGATGATCCTTTGAGAAATGAGAGGGAAAATCTTGGGGTAAAACATACTCCATAGGATACAGTTGTAGAGCGAGTTGCAGTCGATGACTAGGAAGCGCACTTTGACCTGTCGGGATGTAGCTTCCTCCCTGAATGTAACGAACAACTCGACATAGCCCCATGGTCTGGAAGTTGACCCTTTGAAATCTTGTAGGTCGGAACCCACGTATGGTGACAAGTAAGAGTCATCCAGCTGTAAAGTTCGGAAGAGATGGGAGTACATTACGTCGACGAAACTCCCCTTATCGACCAGGATGCGATGCACATCAAAATTAGCCATTCTAGTCCTGAAGAGCAAGGGACGTAGGAATTAGGTGCTCCGCCCGATAGCTCCTCGAGGAAGAAGGTGATTGGATCTGATTTTCCTCTGACCCTTTCAAGGGTGACCGCTTGGATCGGGGCCATATCCATTAACTAGTCGAACATCCTTTTTGCTGAATTCACCAAGATGTCGGTGAAACCCCCTCCAGAAATCACCATTGCAGTGAGGAACTTCTCCCACTTGCTGTGGGTGAATAGAAACCTGAGGTCGTCAGGAGATCTTTTATTGTCTTTGAGGTAGTCGGTGATGTAACATTCCTCAAGCCTAGAGATACAATAAGCGACTTGGTGGGGGCCAAACTCGTCAGTATGGAGGGCCTCCTCAATTTCCTTTATCTCACAGGTTTCTAGGCGAGGGCGTCATTCTTCTTATACTGCTCGAGCCTTCCTACTTTGATGAGAATCTTGATGGCATCTTTTAGGTGGATGCAGTCTTTGGTCAGGTGTCCGTGGCTTCAGTGGTATTGGCAGTATTTTGTCTTGTCCGTCCTAGGCTTAGCAGGGATTGGTCAGGGGCGCCTCACCCCTCCATCCTTGAACTTTGTGCTCGATCACTCCGCCAGTATACACTCGCGGGAAGCGACTAGAGGAGTGTACTCGGTGAATGTCCCTTTTTTCCCCCCTGTGCTCGCTGGAATCATGGGGCTTGTCTTCTCTTATCTTGTCCCTCGGACGTCGGGAAGATCATGCATTATTACGCCACTGACTTTTCTTTTATCCAAAAGGAAAGGTGGAGAAGAACAGGAAAAACCTTTGAGATTATTTCTTGAGTTCGGAGGGTAGATTATGAAAAGGGAAGGTGTTCGCACCCTTGTCATCCTTAGTTATCTATGGGCTCTTAGTTACTTGCTAGATCACTTGCTTTTGTTTGAAAACGTGCTTTGTGGTGGGTTTTTGAAAGTATTTTGAAAAGGCGCCTTCGTTTAGGCAAACTTTGTAATGGTTCTCGTTCGTAAGAACGTATACAAAGTGTTAGACTTTTGAAAATATTTTATGTTTTGAAAGTTTGTTTTTTTGAAAGTGTTTGGTGTTTGTTTTGAAAAATGAGCAAGGATGTTTGTTTTGAAAGTGAGCATGAAACTAGGAACGTTTCTACTTACTCAAAAGTCTTTTGTTCATTTCTTCCATTCCTTTGATATTGTTATCTTACCATTGATTGGTAAGAAGCCTTATCTTTGGATGTAAAAGGGACGAGCATGGGTCATCGTATAGTCATGATAGCAATGTTGTGAGATATCTTAGCATTTCTCTTTGAGGGACTAAGATCATTTGAAAGGCAACATTCGTAGCGTCATCGACGAACTATGATCTTGTATTTTGATTGTTTTCGCTAAGACATACACATGCATAACATGACCATTTTTGTAAGACAACAAGTGGAATTCCCCTAAGGGTGCATGTGTGAATAGTGTATTTGATTTGCATGCATATAATATTTGATTAGGGTTATCTACTTGTTGATTTTATCTTTCCATACAAACCCTAATTACTTGCATTTATATGAAAGCGATAAATTGAGGAAAGTAAAGTTACTACGCTATTACATCATTAGGGGGTTGGGGTATACAAATTTACAAATGGAGATTGCAAAAAATTAAACCTAATTATCTATTACAATCATATTGAATAATGTATAAGAATTGAAAAGAATATAATGTGCAAAGATGTAAATGAAAAGGAAATGATTTTTGTTTGGATTTTGTTAAGGGTTTGGTTTTAACCTAATTATCTAAAAGAAAGTAATTAATTAAATTAAGAAAATTAAGCCTAAACTAGTTAAGAAAAGAAATTAAATTAGAAAGCATTCTTTAGGTTTTTATTAAGAAAATGTTTTTTAGTTTGATAAAAATAATATGGAAATTAATTAATTAAAAGAAACCTAAGTTCTAAGTTAATTTTAAATAAAAAATGAAAATAACTAAACCTAAATCTAATTATTAATTTATTAAGAAAAAGAAAATTAAGTTTGTTTAAGAAAATATTTTTGTCTTTTTGTTTTATAAAGAAAATAAAAATATAAGTATGTAAAATGCAAATAATAAATAAAAATATATTTTTTAGAATTTTTATTAATAATAATAATAATAATAATAAAAATGATAAAGAAAAATAAAATAAAACAAAATATAAAAATAAAAGTCAGGGGAATTGAAAATAGGATTTAGGAGTTCATTAGAAAAAAAGTTTTGAAGCCTGGCCCAATGTTTTTTTATAATTAGAAAAATAAATAAAATAAAAAAGTAGGCTTGCGTGTGATAAGTATACAGTGGGGTGGTGCAGCAAAAAATTGGAAAAACCCAGTTGTGGAGGCCCAGGCGCTGGTTGCTTGCAAAAAGAAAGAAAAATGTTGAAAAATAAGACAAAAGGCAGCACTGGGACTTGAACCCATGACCTGAACATGAAACGCACGCTGCCTTACCACTGGAGTGACTATACATCCGTTAATATAACTGACACAATAAATACATAATACAAAACAAGTCCTAGAAATGACTTCATCTTCAACCTCCAATCATGGTTCCTATAACTCACTCATTTCTCATCCATTCACAAAACTTTTAACATCAAACTTGTTAGAAATTTTACCATGATTCTGAATATGTAAATAACTTAAACTAATTCTCAAAGATGAACATGAATTTCTAAAAGTACTAAATTCAGACCTAATTTTTTCCAGAGATTCAAACCTAAGATTCTCTAAGCTCAATCAATATAAATGAAAATTATGAATATGTACAGCTGCAGGGCAATGATATCTATAGTTTATCTTCACAAATTAGAATCAAATGATGCTTGTATGAAGAGATAGAAGTTAAGAAAACTTACCTTGAAGATGGAGGTCGTGTTTTCAGTTTGAGCAAGTTTTGAGGTTTCCTAATGATCTGTTTAGCTAGCCTGGACCTCCTTGAGTGTATTCCGACTCCTACTTTGCCTTGAGGATGGCTGAAACTCCCAACTCAAGTCCAACTGCAAGCTTCGGTTTTGGAAATGGTGGATGGTGATGGAGGGGTTACAGTCAGGAAACAGGGGCCTGGACCACTTGTATATGATGTATGTAAGGTGTTTGGATGATTATAAATCAAAACACACGAGTGAAAATGGACATGATGAGTTTTGGCTCAAAACTGTCAAGTTATGGCAGATTTTATGCAACAGGGTGCTTGGGAGGTTTTGAGGGTGCTTGAACTCGTATGTTAGCTTGCAAATAACTTGTATAGTTATATGAAAAATGTTAGAGGACTTGAGGTTAACAAATCTGTGGGATATAGGGTTATGGCTATGTTACTTGATTTTGAAGAAAAGTGGAAAACATGGTTTCAAGGCATAGTACAAGCATGGTCTGAGTTTTATTGGAGGATCTAGACATGTTGCTTTTATCTTTGGCATTACTTGTACTCAGATGAATAAGTTGGGAGCTCTATGCATTGACTTTTGCAATAAACTTGCTTTTCCAAAATGGAAGTGTTACCTTTGTGCCATTAATGGAATAACCATTTGGACAATGCCTCAAATACTTGGATCAAAGCTTTAACAGTTGTGTAAAAATTTAATTATGGAGTGAAAGGCAAGTTAGAAGCCTGTAAATTGGGATTTGTACATCATGCTTGAAGATTGGATCAAGTGTTCTTCACAAATTTGTCTTGCAAAACAAGAATGAAACCCTAACTTCATGGCTTCGATTCTCTTAGCACAAACATGATCTCAATGAGTCCTTGGACATTTTGGAAATCTTGTAGCATCCCCTAAAACCTTCATGTTGGACATTTTTTAAAATTAAATTTGAAACTAAGTGAAAAGTTTCCATGAAGTTGGTACCAAAAATCTCCCTAACTAGGGCAAAATTTCACTAAGTGTTTTTAGTTTCATGGTCATGACTTCATAAATTCATAACTTGAAATCTAATCATTTCTAGGAAAAGTTCTTCCCTACAATTTTTTAGATCTCATTGAGATATACAACTTCCATGTTGGAAGTTTCCCTTGAATCATCTTGCATCATGGTGGAAATTTGGCATAAAGTGTAAAAATATGAACTTTCCAACACTTAGAAAAATTCTAAGTCTTGAAAATTTGACTTTTCAAAGATGAATATTGACTTTTTGATTTCTTGATGAACAAAATTCATATTTTTACATGTCTTGATGAATTGTAATCTTTGAAATTTGATTTTGATCAAAAAGTCAAAGTTTGACTCTTCAGTGTACATTTGACTTTTCATCAGTTGACTGAAATTCATCTGTCAATCAATTGATCTTGAGAAATGTTTTGAGCCATGCCATTATGTCAAAATTATGTATTTTAATCCTTGAGATTATAACTTAAACCAATAAGTCATTTCCTTTGTCAAAAGTCAAGAATTGAGCCTTCTCAATCAAAACCCTAATTTTGACTATTTTGCCCTTTTGATGTTCTGATCAAATTTATTGAGGAATTGTGATCCAAACTTAATCAAATGACATATATGAGTTTATAATGTTGATATGGACCAAAAATTATGAAGTTTTGACTGTAAATTGACCACAATTGACTTTTTCCCCAATACAACTGATTTTAGGTCATCTGATCAATTGACTGAGCAAAAATGTTATCCAAGACTTGAAACTTGACATGAGCAATCTTGAGGGTTCCTAATGATCCATGAAAGTCATATGGGACATTAAAAGTTAAATTGTCCTTGTGAAAACTCAAACCCTAATTTTCAGTTGTCAATGTTGAGGAAGTGTCTTGAGCTGATCAAACCCTGTGTAGCCTTGAATCAATGGAGATCTTATGAGAGATTTCTTGAGAAATGCGAGGGAAAATTTTGGGGTGCAACAGAGGTCCACGGGGATCATCCTCGTCGCTCAGCTCTGGAGAGTGAGTTAGAGAGTAGTCGTATAGCTGATTTCTCCGGTAATGACGGTATTCCTTCTCAAGATCTCCGCTCCTATGCTTCTTGGGCTATGGGGATTGTCAGTGCTTGTGCATAGGAGTTTGGGTGCACTTCCTGAGAGGTTCTTCCTGATTTCTCTCTAGCTGGGGATATCGACCTTCGCGGGGAGGTGAAGGGCTACGAGAATATTCTTGTCGATGCTTCTGCAGGGGAGCTCGGGGGCGAAACTTGTGGCGCCGAGGAGAGGACGAGCGAGAATCGGGTCTTCTATGCTTCTTTGGAGGCCTGCGGGATTCTTCCAGCATTCTCAGGCATTGCCCATTCCCGAAGAGTAAATAGTTGGTCTGATTGATCGTTGAGATTATAGCTTGAGTTGCAGCGTCGATATTTTCTGGCATGGGGATAGGCTCGTACCCACCTGGCTCGTAATTCTGGGGACGAGGCTGGCTGTCGACGGGCCGATCAAGTAGGCGCGTAGGTGTAAAGGAGGAAGACGCGGTATGTCCGTGCACAAAGCCGTGTTGGTTGCCCACAGGGTTGTTGACATTGAGATCGTTGTTGTTGTTGTCGAGGTTAGCAAAATGGGTGTTAGCGTCATTGTTAACGTGAGTGGCCATGACGATTGAGATGAAGTTTGCTTTGATCTTTAGGAAATGAAATGATAGGGAAAGAAGATTCCCACAGACAGCGCCACTAATCTTACCTGATCCGGAGGTTCGTCACTGGCCTCTGAGTTAAATAACTGGTTGGAAAATGAATGGGGGTGTACCTGCAAGATACTCTGATGCCAAAATGAGTATGAGGGCTAAGAGAGTGCAAGTACAAGGAAAGTAAGTGAGATGAATCAATACCTGACCATCTTAAGTGCGAGGGTATTTATGACTCCCAGCATTGGACCAAGGTTTGCGTAGTCGGCTGGATAGTTGAGTCCACTTAGAGACTGCTAGGACTTACATGTCGTATGGAGTCCAACACGTGATCTCCTCCCTAATTCGTGGCTCCGAGATATGAAGAATTGACCCGTTATTCTCTGAGGGTACGTTGACGGTTCGCACCACCGTTGGCCAAGTTGTCCTAATGCAGGCGTGGGGGAAATCCCCAACAACCACGAGCAAGTTGGCTTTGGGTCCTTTGAAGATAATGGACCGAGTCTATATGTTTATGGGCCAAATACGAATTCAATCCAGAATAGTTAGAGTGCAACTTGATTTGGACAAGTTTAACATGGTTTTGTGGATAGAAAGAAAAAATATTGAAGTGAAAGACTCCTTTAATGATTGTTAGTAAGAATCTCTAACAATTTTTTTGGTATATAATCTCTAACAAAAATTTATATAATCTAAGAATTACGTCAATAATATATATAATTATTATTATAAAAATAATAAATAAAAAATTTCTTTTTTGGTGTGAATTGTATGTCTAAATATTGTAAATTTAAATTTTAAACTCAAGATAAGATATTATTATAAAATTTATATCTGAAATCTTATTTAAAATAATTTTAGGATTTGTTCTTTTTATAAATAAAAAATTGATTTAAAAATATGTTTACCATTTATCTCGTATTTCTTTTTTTAAGAAAACAAAAAGTTAGAATTGATCTTCTTCACATATCATATATATCCGCATTTAAAGGTGGTTTTTCATCTCTTTGATAGAGAAAACTATGCTCTTTGGATAATGAAAATAAAGATAATATTTAGAGGTAGTAGATTTTGAGAATTTTTTTAATAACAATATAACATATTAATAAAAGGGTGATAGCCAATAAGCCGAGCCTAAAGGAATTAACAAAGCAGTAAAACTATTCATATTAGAGTTCAAACCTTCATAACCGCCATTAATAGATAAGAATCCATCAAAAGAATAACAAAATCGCAAGTCAGTATCAATCTCAGAGTTAAGGCAAATATTCATTCCGTTATTGGTTAAGGTAAAATATAGAGTTTTTGAAAACAATTAGAGTAACTACATGACTTCACTCCTAATCTATCTAAAAATATTTTCATTCAAAAAATAAATCTTCTCTTCCACTTCTTTTGCAATTTTAAAAGGTATAATTATCTCAGGAGTCTTTTAAGTTATTTAATTGTAATAAGGTGATCCTTTTAGTTTTTCTGTAACAATTTGATTCGTTAATATTTTTTTTTGGTTGAATTAGAATCTAAATATATATTTTTTGGATGCTACTTTATGTATTTAAGATGCTAATATATGTATTTTGTTTCAACTCTATGTAATTTTGGGTGATTAATTTAATCTAAGATTGAAATAAAGGGTAAACAAGGTTTACGGTGCATACTTTAGTTAACTTAAAGGACTCACTTGTAGCAAAAAAAATTTAAAGGGTCACCTTATTATAATTAAATAATTTAAAATATCCCTGAGATAATTATGCCATTTTAAAAATTCTATCAAAGATGACATCATCATCTAGCTCTCCAAAAGGTTAGACTACAGTGTATTAGATCATAACAAAACCACATCTAGACTTGGCCCTACCTCTTAAAGAAAAAAAAAAACTAAAAAAATAATTTATGATCACTTGAAAGCTGTCAACCCAATCACTAATAGATTCTATACCACACAGAAAGAACTAACTCACAAGTGACAAAAATGTAAAAGACTAACTTGATCGAAACCCCACATAAGGGATAAAAGATCACAATAAGATTAGAAATCACCCCTTTTTAGATATGTTCTCTCTAGAAGGGAATCTATCTTGTAAAAGTTATCAGTAGAAAATCATGACTTTAGAAGAAGCCCAACAAACATAAATAAAGTGAAAGTCAAGGTCTCGGTCGTAAGGCACGTCAAGAAACTCTCCAACTAAACAAGATAAGTAGAGGCAGTAGAAAAAGAGTCTTCTATTGTACGCTTACAAATGCACTTATCTCTACCCTGGGAGAGACAATAACTCCTCGAAGTAGAAATATGAGATTATTAATCACATATGACTCTTTGAGAAAGAAGCCCCTCGTACACCTGAAATCCCAAATAAGGTCCCCGTTATCCACCTAAATGACCTTTCTCACCAATCCATCTAATTAAAGGGGATTAGAGAAGAGACTCGAGAACGTAATCTTTATGAGGGCAGATCATAACCAAAGATCATTCCAAAAAGAAGTCGGGAAGCCTGGTCCTTCTTTCCTAAGGATACCATTAATAAATCAATTTGAATGATCATTTTTTTTCAAATATAAAGAGAGATACTAATTTTTCACTATTACTCATGTAATTAATAAAAATTATTAAGTGTTGTTACATTGTTAGGGAATGATTACAAAGTATTATTTGTGTTTTGGTACAAATCAACAGCGGTGCAATTATATATGAATGAAAAAGATTCTGCTTGAGAGAAAACATATAATTGAATGGATTCATACTTGAGAGGGCGATTGTTGGGATATAAGTGAGTTAAAAGCAGAGGTTACAAACGGGCATGTATGCCTGTTACCTTAAAAATCTTTTAAGATATATATATATATATATATATATATATATATATATATATATATATATATATATATATATATATATATATATATATATATATATATATATATATATATATATATATATATATATATATATATATATATATATATATATATATATATATATATATATATTGCATGATTAATGAGGGTGGTCCCATGAGTCAAGAGGAATGTACCCTACAAAATAAAGATTGTAAGAAGGGTAAAGTCGAATGAAGAATAGTTGAAAAAACTCTTGTAAAAACTAAAAGGAAGTCAACGAAGTGTGAGGTCGACACAAATGATAAATGGGCTAGTCGAAGTTTGGTCCCATCGGCCAAAATGAAATCCAAGACTTAGAGAAGTTTGGATTATTTATTTGCGCTAATGGATAACGTCGAAGCAAACTCTGGAGCGGGATAATTTTGAAATTTGAAAACATCAGCAGTTGCAAAGCAGTTTTTCTAATCAAGCACCAATTACATGGTGGAATCTAGATAAGCAATTACCTTAGGCAAAAAATGTGTCAAGTTAATAGTGTGTTCCAGTACGTAGGCAGTTATATTGTAACTATTATAAATAAGAGGGTCTAATGTAGGATTCAGTGTGTTCACTTTGTACTAGAATCACTTGTCAAACTCCACATTCCAAGCGTAAGGAAGCAGAGTGTCTCAAAAGTGATATGTACATGAATTACCATCTTTATTTCAATGCAAACTCCTTTATTTTCAATTGTTCCTTTTGATTCTTTTGCGTTAACTTTATTTACTTTTGAGCAATCCTTTTACATTATCATTTATGTCTTTGAAACTCGTTCTGTTAGAATATTAGAATTTACCAAAGATTCACTCAATGTTTATATCTTTTAAACAAGTTATAGCCTCCTGTCGGCCACGAGTCACCTTCAGTCAGTAGAATCTTTACAAATTTGTGGAAACTTGTACTTGTTCGATTTTATAGAGAAAACTATTTCTCATAAAGCAAAGTCTCACGTCGATTGAACAAGATACATTTGGATACATTAGCACATGTCTTAGGATCAACTAGTCGATTCTGCAAGTAACCCTTTGTTTTTAGGCTTTGGGAGGACTAACAGTTGTTTACCATTTTCCACAGTGAACAAATTGGCACGCTCAGTGGGACCAATGCTAGTGAAATCTAAACTAAAAAAAATCATTTGTCTATAAGTGTATGAGACTTAGAAGTGGAAAGTTAACCAAAGAGTGTATTAAGCCACAAGTTAAGAAACATATACCAAAGATGACTAATCCTGTCAACACTAGTGCGAATGTAGTACCACCATGAACAATAACTACCACGGATCCAATAGTTTCTCAGGTTGTACCTTTTCCTTCCTTGGCAAATACAACTATGCCAGTGTCGACTACGGACGTAGTCTCTATCCCTTGGGATCCACCAGTTAGTCCAAGGCCTGTAGTAATTACAACCGTGCCCAATGTAACCCATTTTGGTACTGCTGATCCTGCTTATGGAATATCGTATTCGTTAATGCCAGGGTATCAGTCGACATCAAACCCAGAGTTATTCCCCTTTACAAGGGTCTAAACCAGGAGGTAATTCCTTAAATAGGAACAACCAAAATAGACTTGGGCCTCCTCCATTAGTGTTGCCTCTGACTAATACACCGGTAACGGTTTTGAGGCAGCAAATGGATGATAGTAACTGTGAGTTTGTAAATCTATTAACCAATCAAATGGGTACTTTGATTAAATCTAATGCAGGAGTCGGTTGAGACTAATAGATAGTCCGCTGAAACAAATAGGTAGGTGGTCACTCAATTGACACGCTTATGTAATTTTCTGGGGGCACCCTAGTGCCTGTTTGACAGGCACCACCTGTTGTTAGACCAGTAGTTCCTGTCCAAGTAGAAATGGGGGTAGTGGAAGATGAAACAGTCTACTAGGGGAAAGTTCCCCGACCCTAAGTATAACAAAATCAAGTTGTTAAACTAAGAGTGGTATAACTCCATCCAAGGATATTGGTTAACTGACAACAAGATGCTGAGAAAATTGTTGATCAATATCGACAAGAGGATTTAGCAGTAGAAAATAAATTAACAACTATTGTCGAAAGAATAATGGCTAGGAATGGTATGCATACCACACTACAGAGGCCAACATATGCTTCCCCTTTGGTTGAATTTATCCTACAAACTGAATTACCTAGGGGAGTGAAGATCCCTAAATACACAAAGTTTGGGGGAGAATCTGGCGAATCGACAGTAGAACATATTGCTAGATACTTAAATGAGTCAGGGGATATGGCTCACAATGAAAATTTGAAGGTAAAATTTTTTCCTTCACCCCTTACTAAGGTAGCCTTCACATGGTTTACCACCTTGCCCCCAAATACGATTGATTCATGGACTAAGTTAGAAAAGATGTTCCATGAGCAATTTTATCAGGGACATTCCAAAATCAGTTTGGTAGAATTATCAAACATAAAGAGAAGGTTTGCTGAAAGCATAGGTTCCGATTATTGAAATCTAGATGCTTCACCCAAGTGCTTGAACATGAACTTGTTCAAATGGCTGCTGGGGGTTTTGATTACTCCATTGGGAAGAAAATAGATCCAGCCTTTGTGAAAAGTATGTCAAAACTAGCTGATAGAGTTTGGCATCTGGAACGTCTCAGATTAGAAAAAATTAGGCATACTAAAGTCAAAAAAGAAAAAGTGGCCTTTGTGAATTATGATGACACATATCCCATTTATGAGGCTGATTATGCTTCCCCTACAGAGTTAGAAGTCGACGTGGCTAAAATGAAGCAAGGGTCTTCATATGAATGTCGACTATTATTTCCTTCTAAAGGAAAAAATCCTGTCGAAAATAATCCAAGATTTCCTGCAAAAACTTATACTTTTGATGTTACAAAATATGAAGAAATTTTTTATTTATTGGTTAAAGATGGTCAAATGTTAGTGCCTCCAGGTGCTAAGTTGCCACCATTAGAGCAACGACAGAAAAGAGGTTTTTGCAAATGTTAATTATCTTGGTCACACTACCTCTCAATGTTTTCTTTTCAAGGATCTTGTGCAGAAATCACTACAAGAGGGAAGGCTGAAGTTTGCTAGCCGAAAAATGAAAATTGATGGTGATCCTCTTCAATAAGAAGAGGCATTGTTCGCCGACCCTGTCGAAATCAATATGGTGGGAATCGATGAATTTGCTAATGCAGATATGGTCGAAGGGACTGGTGAAAGTCCTGACGTTATTTTAGATGATGTTTACCCAAAGCCTGAGGAAGATTTATTGGACTTCCTATATCGTTGCAAAAAAAAGGGCTCACAAGTTTGCTTGTGTCCCAGATGTGGTGCCCCCACTGATAAGGTAGCTGCTGAAAACTTTCAGAAGTTGTAGTTAGGAAAAGCTAAAGGCAAATTCTTCAATCAAAAGTTCCACTCACAGAAGGAGGAAATTCTAAGGAAATCTATGGGAAATTTCCAGGCAATGCCAAAGAGTTACATACTGCCGGAAAGTGCTCCTAGAGGCACGTGGATTAAGCCTCAAGGGAAAATAGAGACATTAAAAGGTGTTACCACTGCTAGAGATAAAGGAAAGTCGGCGGTCTATTATAGATGTGAATTCAAGTATGATAAAAAGAGTCACGTCTCTAAGAACTATATGGGAAAGAACTCCATGAGAAGAACTCAGTGGAGACGTTTCCAGCGTCGAAAGCAAGTTGAAAACTGCTGCAAACAAATAAGGTTATGGAAAGAAACATGCGGTGAAAGTTGATACCACTGCAAAGGAACGAATAAGAGAATTCATCAGCCGACCAAATTTCAAAGGCTCTGAGGAAGTCACTGATGATTTCAAGTCTGATTCTTAGGAAAGCTTGAACATCTTGGTTAATGTGGTGTCAATCTTACCAGCTGAATATGATTGTCTCACCAAAGTGGAAGACTTGGCAGATGCCGACGCTGAAGAAATGGCTTTACATAAGGCTACATGTTATTTTGTGATGAATGATGGTTCTGTAGAGAACCAAGATGCTTTCATGAAAAACCAAGCCTGGCTATGAAAAGCCATTTGAAACCTCTTTTAATAAGAGCTAAAGTTTAAGGGGGTGGCTATCAACAAAGTGTTGATAGATTGTGGTGCTATAGTAAATATTATGCCACACCACTTGCTGAATAAAATTGGAAAGTATGACATAGATATAAGGTCGCACAATATGGTCTTATCAAACTACGATGGTAAAACCGGAAGCACTATGGGTGTAAGCCAGGTAGACATAACTGTTGGCATAATTACTAGGTCGACCATATTTATGGTAATCAACACCAAACTAAGTTATAATCTTCTGGTGGGAAGAGAATGGCTGCATGACGTAGGTGTTGTGCAATCTTCTATCTGATGATCTGGAGGGAAGATGGAATAGTGGAAAACATCAAAGCGAATCAAGGGTACTTTATGGCCGACGTAAATAACGTTAACAAAAGGAAATTTGATAGAAAGTTAGCTAACATTTATCCTTACAACCCAGTTGAAGATGTCTATCCTAATTTGGATGAGGAATTTATTTCATTAAAGTTACATGAGACTCATGGCTTTATTTGGGATGTAGAGACCTTAGAAGAATCATGCTATGAAGGAATTCGGCTGACAAGCTAGGGAGACATCACTAATGATGATGTCTGAGATAGAAGCTCTGAATAAGATTTCAGCATATATTATCGAAAACAAGCTAAATTCGGCTTTAGAAGCTAAAGAAGGAAACATGGCTGTCGAAGCCGACAAATCTCAGATCTCAAGAAAAGAGATTATTTTGGCCATTGAGCCAAAACCACCAGACAAGCCAAAAATGGATGGAAAAAGCGTCGATAAGCAGCGTCTGGACTGCATTTATAATGATGAACCCCTAGGGTTCGAAAAGGATCCAATGGCGCCAAATAAGATGCAGCCACAAGACCCTTTAGAAGAAATAAATCTTGGCGAAAATGGGGATAAAAGACCAACATATATCAGCGCTAATATCGACAAAGAATTGAAGTCGGAGATAATATCTTTACTTAAATAATTTAAAGATTGTTTTGCTTGGGATTATAGTGAAATGTCTGGTTTAAGCAAGGATTTGGTAGAGTTGAAACTACCAATAAAAACTGGGAAAAAGCCAGTAAAGCAAACTCCTAGGCGCTTCGCTCTAGCCATAATGTCGAAAATCAAAGAGGAGATAGAAAGACTCCTCAGAAGCAAGTTCATAAGAACTGCAAGGTATGTCGACTGGTTAGCAAATATAGTGCCAGTGATTAAGAAAAATGTAACTTTAAGAGTATGCATTGATTTTAGAGATTTAAATGTTGCTACTCCTAAAGACGAATATGCCATGCCTGTAGCAGAGATATTAGTTGAATCTGCTGCTGGTTTTGAATATTTGAGTATGCTTGATGGTTATTCTGGATATAACCAAATATTTATTGCAGAAGAAGATATGTTGAAAATGACATTTCGTTGCCTAGGAGCCTTGGGTATATATGAATGGGTTGTCACGTCATTCGGCCTAAAGAATATTGTAGTGACGTACCAAAGGGTAATGAATTCAATGTTTCATGATTTTATTGAAGATTTCATGCAAATATACATTGATGATATTTTGATAAAATCGAATAGTGGGCTAACTCATGTAAAAAATCTTCGAAAGGCTTTTGAGAGAATGAGAAAATATGGATTAAAAATGAATCCATAAAAATGTTCTTTTTGTATGCAGGCAAGCGACTTCCTTGGCTTTGTGGTGCATAAAAAAGGAACTGAAGTAAATCAAATCAAAACCAAATCCATTATGGACGTAAAGCCTCCATCGACCAAAAAGGAGCTTCAGTCATTGTTGGGCAAAATAAATTTCCTTAGAAGATTTATATCCAACTTAAGTGGTAAAACTAAAGCATTTTCGCCGCTACTGCGACTGAAGAATGAGGATTTTATTTGGTAGGAAGAACATCAAGATGCCTTCGACAAGATCAAAGAATACTTGATGAAGCCTCCAATATTAGCGACTGCTGTTAGAAGTAGGCCAATGAGGTTGTATGTTTCAGCTCCAGAATCGACTATAGGAAGTATGTTAGTCCAAGAGGACGAAAAAGGCGTCGAAAGGCCTGTATATTATCTTAGTCGAGTACTTAATGACCCTGAAACTAGGTATAATGATATAGAAAAACTAAGCCTATGCTTGCACTTCTTTTGTATCAAATTAAAGAAATATATCAAACCAGTTGATATGTATGTGTCCTCTCATTTTGATATTATTAAACACATGTTGTCTAAATCAATTCTGCATAATCGAATTGGTAAATAGGCTCTAGCATTGACTGGGTATTCTCTGACCTATATGCCCTTGAAAGCAATGAAAGGGAAAATGGTGGCTAACTTCCTTGCCTACCATTTAATGGTCGGGATGCCCCAAAATTATTTGAATGTAGTGTCATGGAAGCTATATTTTGATGGTTCTAGCCATAAAAATAGAGCTGGTATAGGAGGAATTATAATTTCTTCAAGTGGAATTCTAGCAGAATTAAAGTACATAATCGATGGTGTATGTAAAAATAATGAAGAGGAATATGAGTCCTTGATAACAGGACTTGAACTTCTTCTAGAATTGGGGGCAAGGAATGTCAAAATTATGGGAGATTCTGAGTTGGTGATTAAACAAGTATCGAAGGAATATATATGTGTTAAGGAAAACTTAATCATGTACTTCGTGATTAACATTAGATTGCTCAAGCAATTTGTACAAGTGAGTATTCGACATATACCTCGATGAGAGAATCAAGAAGCTAATGATTTAGCCCAAGAAGCTTCAGGATATAAGGTCTTGAAAGACCAAAATAAAGAACCAATTCCAGTAAGGGAGAAGGTGTGGGCAACTTTGTTGTCGACTTTAGACTTTTCGATTATAAAATTAGGTGTTGTGGATTTGGAAAATTTTGAAATCTTGACCATTGGCAATTTGTCAAAAACTGGCTAGCGAAAGCTACTAGTCGACTATCTACGATCCCCTATAGGTTCAACATATTGTAAGATCAAATATCGCGCTCTCTGTTATGTCTTGATAGAGAATGAGTTATTCAAAAATACAACTGAAGGAGTGTTGCTCAAATTCCTTGGGGAAAGTGAGGCATATATAGTTGTGTCAAATGTGCAGAGTGGAGCTTGTGCTGCAGATCAGGTTGGACAAAAAATGAATTGGCTTTTGGTGCGTTTGGGTGTCTATTGGCCTTCAATGTTGAAAGATTGCATTGAATTTGCTAAAGGTTGCCAAGAATGCCAATTGCATGGGGGCATACAACATGTTCCTGCAAGTGAGTTGCATGTAGTTATAAAACCTTGGCCTTTTAGAGGATGGGCATTGGATGTAATTGAAGAAATAAGACCAGCTTCATCAAAACAAAAAAGAAATATCCTAGTCGGCATCAATTATTTTATAAAATGAGTTGAAGCCATAGCGTTAACACATGTCGACCAAGAAGATATTATAGACTTCATCCAAAATCACATCATGTGTCGGTTTGGGATTCCAGAGACAATTACAACCGACCAAGGATCAGTCTTTATTGGACGAAAAATGCAAGATTTCATAAAGGAAGTTGGGATTAAACTGTTAACTTCTACTCCTTACTATGCTCAGGCAAATGGCCAAGTCGAGGCAGCCAATAAAGTTATAATTAGCCTAATTAAGAAGCATGTAGGGAAGAAACCAAAAAATTGGCACAAAACGCTAGATCACACTCTATGGGCATGTAGAAATTTACAAAAAGAGGCAACAGGAACTACTACATTTCGAATCACATATGGACATGATGCAGTGCTGCCAGTGGAGATCCAGGTTCAATCAGTAAGGATCCAAAGGCAACATGAAATACCATCTGAAGATTACTGGAGCATGATGACAGATGAACTTGTCGACTTAGATGAAGAAAGGATGTTGGCCCTTGATTTGTTAAGAAGACAGAAGGAAAGAGTTGCCAGAGCTTATAATAAAAAGGTAAAAGAAAAAATATTCTTTGTCGATAATTTAGTTTGGAAAGTCATATTGCCTATGGACAGAAATGGTAGGGTTTTGGGAAAATGGTCCCCAAATTGGGAAGGACCTTTTAAGGTAGTACAAGTTTTTTCCAACAATTCCTACGAACTTGAAGAATTAGCCTTAGATCGGCGAATCTTAAAGATAAATGGAAAGTACTTTAAGAAGTATAGGCCTATTCTTCAAGAGGTCAACATTTCAAAATAATAAATATATGTCAAGTAACTAAGTTGGAGAAAACTATGTTTGAAACCATCTAAAAGAAATATATAGAGTGTGTGCAATAAATAAAAATGTACAAAGTGCTAAAAGAAAAGTAATGCATAAGAAAGGTGGCTCAAGGCCATTATTCAAAACATTACATAGAAAATCCTGAACTGATACAATGATCAGAAGTGCTAGAATTTGTTTTTGGAATGCTTGCAGTTCGGCATTAAAGTGTACGGCCTGAGATTCAAAGTATTCTGCTTGAGCTTTAAGTCTCTTGATCTCTGTTTCAATAGAAGAAATTTCGTCACCTATGGCCACAACATCTAATGCAGTCTGGTCGACTTGTTCTTGAGACGGGTTAATAATCTCATCAATTGTTTTCTCCTCCTGCTCAACAATTGATTCCAATTCCTTATTTAAAGCAGCAATCTGAAGGTGTATGTCAGCGGCCCTTTGCTGTTTAAGAAGAAGCTTTGTTTTTATCTCCTCAATCACTTCCAGCATATTGGTTACTTCTTTGTTAGATTTCACCACCACCTCCCAAATCTCCTTCATAAAAGTCTCCTTCGATTCGACCAATTTCTCGTTTTCTTTTATATGTTCAATGTTACGGAACATAGGAACAAACAATTCCTCAAACGCTGTCATCATGGTTCGAGTAGATTCAGAAATTTTAAGTTCCTTCAACTGAGCAAGCGCATCCAAAATCTATGGACCAATAATTGGTTCATAAAGGAGAAAATGAGGCAAATATGGGTTCAATGCATAGATACGAATATTATTCATCAAAGTCTTGGCTTTTGTTGCCTCAGGCCCCACCCAGTTTTTCATTGTGAAGTTGAGATTAGTCGGAGTCAGAAGAGAGCCCACGAGAGTTTATTAAGCCATGCTGCCTAGCCATTGCCTCCAGAGCAGAAGAAGGTTTTATCACCAATTTCTTCGATGATGTAGTCGAATCAACATTTTCTCGCTCATTGGATTTTTGAGGCCCACCTTTAGGAGGAGTTATGGTTTCGGAGGGGATGGCATCTCTATTTTCCTCTGAACCCTGCAAGGAATCTGAAAGACTATAGTCAGAACTAGTCGAACTAGAATCCTTATGCGTGGCAGGACTAGTGATTGAGTCAGAATCACTATGAATAGCCTAGACAGTTAGATCGATGAACTCACCAGCATCGAGGACAGGAGCTTCATGGTCATGAGGAGAAGAACCCATCGATAGTGGGTTGTATTCAGCCATACTTGATTGTTGTAGACCAGAAGTCTCGGCCTAGAAAACCAGAAAATTATGTCTCGGCCTAGAAAACCAGAAAATTATGTATAAAGTGAATCCAATAAGTTTAATGGAAAATAGTGGAATAAATAACTATATGTGTCAACAATTCAAGATTGGTATGTGGATTCTCTTCAACAAGGGCAACAATGATGGTCTCAGTTGGCCCTGAAGCCCCATCAACATTGGGAGAAGGAAGTGGATTGACAATTATCGTGTCCACCACTATGTCATCAGCCCTTGAATCAAGGTTAACTTCAAGGTCTTTGGTTTTATGCCTTTTTATTTTCTTTTTCTTTCTTGCCATATCACTCTTGGCAGGAGAATCCTTCTTCCTTTTATGGCCTTTGGATTTTTGGGAATGTTGAGGGGACTGGGTATCAAAAGATGGCTGAATACAAGAGAAGAAAGTATAAGTCGTTACTTTAATAAAAAGGGTAGCTAAGCCGATAAGAAATACCTTTGTCCCCATAGTAAAATGGTGTTTGTCCTCCTTGTACCTTTTGGATTTGGAAGGAGCAGTCAAATCCGTTGAACGTTTGTGACTCTGTAGATGGAGGAAATGTTAGCAACAATTCAAATCATAAGGAAAGTTGAAGGAAAAGCATAGAATCACACATACTGAAGAACTGGTTTTCTTAAGAGTAGTTGAAATTGTGTCATCATCAGAGGGAGATTTATCAGGAGTAACCTACAAGGTTTAAAAAATTGGCTAAGTGTATAATGCCAAATAAAGAATAATACTTCAGTAAAGTTCAAACTTGGACCTTTGCTGTCGACGGACCAGTATGGTCGACATGAACATCCTTTTGATCCATCTAAATGGCTGGGAAAAAAGTAGACAATCAAATAAGTGATAAAGTCGAAATGACACAAAGTCAGGCTTTCCAAAAAACTGTTACCAGTTTGTATGGTAGAGAGTACTATAACATATTGAGGATCAATATGTAGAGGCCCTGAGTAGTTGTGCAGATAATGCTTCGTCGGTACCACACTCTCATCCTTTTTCTTATAAGTGTTTTCAACATCTAACCAAGGGCTATACCACCAGTCGTGAATGGGTGGGCCAAAGGCCAAAGCCAATGAGCTAGATGGCAAAGGAGGAAAATTAATTTTTCCAAAATGAAGAGCATAAAGATGTTTATCTTTCACATAACCAGGAATTTTAAGTTTTGGAATCATGTCGGTTACCTTCTCCTTTAATTCTTTGACTGCCTAAAAAATGGTCCAACGAGGGTCATTAGGTCAGTACACAACTTGAAAATATTGCTGGAAAGCTTGAATTTGTTTGGCGTGAGTAGTCTTACTTTTGGTGGACTTCGCCTGCAAATGGGTAAAAGCATCAATTAGTTCATCTAGCTTTGTCTCAGGAGCACCAACATATGCAGCAATATATGACTGCCACCAAGTTTCAAATTCATTGGTGCAGTAAAATGCAGATTGGAAAGGGATAGGACCAAGCCTAGGCCTTTTTTCCCAGAAATTTTTGACATCCACTTTGAAGACATCATAGGGTTGATCACTGGTTATATTAAATAGCAACTTAAAGGAAGGAAATAAAGACTCGGGGATAAACTGACAAAGCCCAAATTGTCAAGCCACTAAATTAGGTTGATAAGAAACCAAGCCTGGGGTGGTGCCAAAAATTACAGCCGACAGAAATTGAGGAACCAAAAAGTGCCTCCAGATAGATAAAGATTTTCCCTTGTCTTCATTTCTTGAAGGAGGAAAAGCTCTAGTAAACCACTCAGGGCCGTAAAGTCTATTACAGAAAGGAGCCATTGAAGGTTCAAAGTCGACACAAGTCAACATGATGTTGAACAAGAGTTGAAATATTTTGAGGCTTGGAGAAGTATTATCACCTGGGGTCATAGGAACATAGTCGTTTCCAATTAATGTGATGCTCTGTTGGAGGACACCTCAGATTTTTCATCCCATATGGTTTAATGTCTTTAGAGAAGGTGACATTGAGCCACAACTGTAATAACCAAAACGGACCGTGAGCTAAGACATTCTTCTTCCTAGAATTGGTTGGGTCGAAAGTTTTGATTTAAGAAACGACATTAGATAATGAATCGTAAAGAGAAGACAATATCATCTGGCCCAAAGCAACACCATGGCCTTGATGTAATTGGGTAGCCAAGTATGAAAATTGTTTGGCTATTTGCATAGACCTGGAACAAAAACGAAGCGAGACAACCATAAAGTCAGAAACTCTACATGCTCTTCAGAAGTCACGAGGCCTAAGGTTTTGGCATGATAACAGATGAAGTTGTTATATGTCAGTTTACCAAAATCACCTACATCAAACTTCAAAGGTATAGGATCTACATCCCCATGATTGAATACGCGGCCAGCCAATTTTAGCTCGGTGATGGCAGCAATATCCAAAAGGGTGGGAGTGATCATTCCACACTTTGTATGAAAGGTGTTGGTCGAACCCTCTCAAAATTGTATTACACCTAGCAACATGCCACATGAATAGGGTGGGCCACAACAAGATATTTGTAAGAGGGTATAAATACTTAAATCTTACCAGTGGTCAAGTTTCTCAACTTCTAAACGCGCCATCTAAGCACGAAATTTAGAGCATTCTCTTGGAGGAGCAGTCCTAAAGTTTCTATCCATATATTGTAGTGAAAAGGCTCTTTCAAGAGAAACTAGGGGTTTGGTAAGATAACTAGTTTGGAAGAATGCATGTTCTTCTACAGAGATCATTGGTTTACGTTCTTCATGGAGATGGCCCAGAAATGCTAGAGGTTTATCATCAAGAGAGAAAAGGATTAATACTTGAGATTTCCATATCTTTGTCTTTTCTTCGGAATAAGGAGGCTCAGGAACGTAATCCTTCCCATCAATAAGGAGTGGACGTGGAAGTGTTGCAGAAAAAGGAACCTTTTTACTGGAGCCTGCCATTGGAGAAAATGGAGAAGCTTGAAGAAGATGAAGATTGAAAGAAGAAATGGTTTTTATTCTCTGAAGACAGGATACGTTGAGAGCCAAGTTGAAGAAAAGAGATAAAATGAGGAAGAAATGGGTTTTATAGAAGAAAATAACCCTAAGTAAAAAGGAAAAAGAAATAATAAAGAAAATGATTGATTTTCTTTTTTCTAACTCCTCAAATTCATGTCACTTAAGCTATGGACATGTGGTGAGAGGGAGTATTGAGATGGTGGACCACGTTTCCCCCTAAGAAAATAAATGATGGAGAATTAGTAGTTGCACGTCTCGAGGAAGACGTTTGATACGCTATCATGATGACATGACGTCATGAGTAAGGAGGGAACAGTTACGCCAACCAAGGGAGAAGTGGAAACGCATGAGTTGATGAAAAAATAGTCAACATTTCAAAGACACCATTGTCTCATATTGGTCGAAATTCGAAAATGGCATCTCTGGGGGGGGCATTTTGTTACCTTAAAAATATTTTAAGGTATATATATTGCATAATTAATGAGGGTGGTCCCATGAGCCAAGAGGAATGTACCCTACAAAATAAAGATTGTAAGGAGGGTAAAGTCTAATGGAGAATAGTTGGAAAACTCTTGTAAAAACTAAAAGGAAGTCATCAAAGTGTGAGGTCGACACAAATGACAATGGGCTAGTCGAAGTTTGGTCCCGTCGACCAAAATGAAATCCAAGACTTAGTGAAGTTTAGATTACTTATCTACGCTAATGGATAGCGTCGAAGCAAACTCTGGAGCAGGATAATTTTTAAATTTGAAAAAATCAGCAGTTGTAAAGCATTTTTTCTAATCAAGCGCCAATTTTGTGGTGGAATCTAGATAAGCAGTTACCTTAGGCCAAAAATGTGTCAAGTTAATAGTGTTCTAGTACGTAGGCAGTTATATTGTAACTATTATAAATAAGAGGGTCCAATGTAGGATTCAGTGTGTTCACTTTGTACTAGAATCACTTGTCAAACTCCATATTCCAAGCGTAAGGAAGCAGAGGGTTTCAAAAGTGTTAATGTACGTGAATCACCATCTTTATTTCAATGTAAACTCCTTTCTTTTCAATCGTCCCTTTTGAATCTTTTGCCTTAATTTTATTTACTTTTGAGCACTGCTTTTACATTATCATTTACGTCTTTGAAACTCATTCTGTTACGATATTAGAATTTACCAAAGATTCACTCAATGTTTATCTTTTTTAAACAAGTTATAGCCTCCTGCCAGTCAGGAGTCACCTTCAGTCGGTAGAATCATTACAAATTTGTGGAAACTTATACTTGTTCGATTCTTTAGAGAAAAACGTTTCTCATAAAGCAAACTTTCACGTCGATTGAACAAGTTACATTTGGATACATTAGCACATGTCTTAGGATTAACTAGTCGATTCTGCAAGTATCTCTTTGTTTTTAGGCACTACTACGAAAATGGGCTTTCACAGCGCTTTTTTTTGCCCTTTAAAAGCGCTTAAAAGCGCTGCCGTAGCCAGCGCTGGCGTAGGCTACGAAAGCGCTTTTTTCTGGCCAAAAGCGCTGTCGTAGGTGGACCTATCACAGCGCTTTTTCCTTAAAAAGCGCTTTGATAGGGGGGTCTTTCCCAGCGCTTTTTGAAAAGCGCTTTGATAGGTGTGCAATTTAAATTTTTTTTTTTTATTTATCAGGCCTTTTACAGCGCTTTTTATGGAAAAAGCGCTTTGATAGGGGGGTCTTTCCCAGCGCTTTTTCCATAAAAAGCGCTTTGATAGGGGGTTTCTATTTAATTTTTTTTTTATTTATCATGGCTTTTACAGCGCTTTATGGAAAAAGCGCTTTGATAGGGGGGTCTTTCACAGCGCTTTTTCCATAAAAAGCGCTTTGATAGGGGGTTTCTATTTAATTTTTTTTTATTTATCCTGCCTACGAAAGCGCTTTTTAGCCAAAAGCGCTTTCGTAGCTCATACAAATTTTTTAAAGGGAAACCTATAATTTGAGGTTCCCTGTGCGGCCTGTAATTTTTTTTTGGTCCAATAATTTAACCTGTAATTCAATCCTTATAATATTCACAGAAACCGGTATTATATTAACAGAAACCGGTATACCATATAATATTCACTCCTTATCTATATATATGTAACTAAATCATATATAACTAAATTTGTAACCATATATACATTTGTAACCATAACTAAATCACATACAAAGTATCGTGTTAATTTGTAACCATATATATATACATATGTAACTAAATCATATATAATTACATCGAAAATAATGCTCCACCGACACGGTCGTCATCCTGCAAAGTATGAATATGAACAACACGGTAAATTAAACAAACAATATTAAAGGCTCCAACACAATCAAACTAACACGTACAATAATATTTTATTCATACCCATCAGAATAATCTGTTTTCAACATAAAATTGACATATTTCCTCTTTGACTTCTTCCACTTGAACTTTCGTGTACGACATAGTATAGAGGTCATCAAAGTACTACATAAGAAATTATTACTTCAGTATATGCATGATGTTATTAAATGTAGAAATCATAAAAAATTATTCTAAGTTATAAATCCATACCGTGCTTGGAATCTCTACTTGATTTTTATGAAGGATTTCTTTCATAAACCTCAAGCAAAAGTATCCGTAATCTACATCGTTATTCTGTAACGGACACTGCATAGAAAAACAGAATATATTTTATAGTTGTCGTGTAATTTTATCAAGTAACATTATTATTATAAGCAACTAATTTTGTACCTGCACTTTGATCCAAGTAATATTTGATGATTTACTCCGGGGTACCTGTGCGTCCCTTTGACTACGAAATATTTGTATTGATCTAAGAAAATAAAAACATATATTTAGATCAATCTCACAGAAATAATTAAATATATAAATATACACGAATAGTTAGAACGATCTCACTTACTGATCAACAGTTTCCTTCATAGCGGGATAGTTAGTCCATTCCCCGTCTACCGAATTCAGAAAGTACACAACTTCTTTAATCGGATCGATAGCCAACAACAACCAGTGTTTTCTAAAAATTTAAGCAACAGTTTAGAAGAAAAGTTTCTACGCAAAATAAACAAAGATATATTAGAATAAATGAAAAACTCACCCCACTGGAACAGTGTTATACGGCAAAATAAACAAGCTATCTGGGTTGCCGACGTAGGCCGTGTATCGATTCACTAAGTACTCCCTAACTGAACCCGGTTCCCTGACAATTGTCGCTCCGCTGACAATATGGGCAGACAAGAAATGGAAGCGTCTTGCCAATACAGTCTCGCGCATTTTTTTATCGTACAACAACCTTAAATAAAAACATATAAACATTAGACTATTTTCATTGAAATGTGTAAATAAATTGTTCAACTAATTAAATGATATATTTATCGGAATACCGGATGTATGCGTGAACATTGCCGATGCCTAATTCACCATGCGTCATAATCTCAGTCATTTCGTCCATTCCTATCGTTTCTTGGCAGTCAAGACCAAAGATATCTGCATCCATAAGGATTGTACGAATACCACCTGACTTCAAATCTGAGGTTTCCAAAAGTACTCCAAGTGTATTCCGATATCGAGGTACAAAAACGCCTCTTCCCCCGCCTCTTCCCCCCTTATGCATTGACTTTTTCGGGGGTGGTCTGCTACAAACAGGCTGGGTCACTTGTTGTGACACTTTCGCAGATACCTAACAATCATATAACTTAGGTAAATTATAAAATCGTTCAGCATGTATCTTTTGGACATGCCAATAGAGGACATGCAATCTTTTGGACATGCATGTATCTTTTCATAGCTCATGCCAATAGAGGACAACATCTTTTTGGCCTCATACGTTCGATTGGGAAGAACATTATCCTCTGGTAGCATTTCTTTCACGAGGGCTAATAACTGTGTGAAACTTTTATCCGACCATCCGTTGTCCGCCTTTAAGTTGTACAACTTTAACACCGCAGACAATCTTGTGAATTTTGTACAACCATCATACAACGGTTTCTCTGCATCGCTTACCAACCTCTCGAACATTTTGGGACAATCCTCAAGATCTTCTTCAAGCGCTTCTGCAATCTCTTCGACTCGATCATAATCGTATGCGTCTGCGAAATCCTCATTTGAAGCATACGTCGTATTATAACTCGATTCAACATTCCCGCTACTTTTCTCACCATGCAAATTCCAACATGCATAACTTCTATCAATTCCATGCATCAGTAAATGCGATTCCAATTGAACCGCGTCAACCCGTCTCCCATAACAGCATCTCAAGCAAGGACATATCATTCCATTGGGTTCTCTGGCGTGCGCAACGGCAAACTTAACGAATTCTGATACCCCATCCTCATACTCTTTCGACAATCGATTGGCAGTCATCCATTTTTTATCCATGGTTTGACTATAGTAACTAATTAGTCACGCAACTATAGCAAAATAATAATTAATTACCTGTAAAGAAATTCAACATATCAGGTAATCAAATTCATAGTTATTCTTGCCTCACCTTAAGCATGTGCTAAACAACTCATAACTAATTACTAACTAGTGAAGTCGGATATAAACAAAAACACAACCGCAGCTCATGAATTCCACTCAACTATAATCATTAGAAATTCACACTGAGCCGGAAAATAAAAGTAAAAACAATCAGTTATTCAAGTCAGTTCAAGAATAGGATAGAAACCTTTGAAAATGTTGAGAGCGTCCCGCGTACACTACGATCAAGGACAGTTCGAATTTCTTCAATCGGAGAAAGTTTCACAGCTTTTTCCTACCACAATCGATATTAAATCGTTGAACTATCCGCTGCATGATTTGAATGTAAACAACATGTTAAACTTAGGAGTAACTAAAAACAAAACATTTTCATTGACAATACAGATCACATTCCCTTATTTGTTTCCACCATACTAGTAAGCAAATGACGAATGGCAGCAACGCAAGGTTCTTTCAGCCACCTTTTTGTCCAACTGTTGTATAAGAAAAGTATGTTAATTAATTGGAATGTAAGCTTACTAGATAGATTTCTGTACATGTTGAAGAAGTTACCTCTAGTTCGTTTGCAATTATATCAACATCTGCTGCATTTATCTTAACAGCAGCTAATTCTTTCTCCCTGTGATTCAATCAAAATTCATACTAAGGTTCAGAGAGAGAAGAAAAACAAATCATAAATGCAGGATAAATGAGAGTGACAATGGAGCTTTCAATTTTTATATACATAATAAATTCCCGGGTCTTTTTAATTTCACTTATGTAAAAATTAAAACTTCAGAACTACACATATATTTTACTTGATATTTCTATTAGTAATACAAAAATTATATTTCAACATATACACCAGAACAACAGAAAAGATACAAAAGTAGAGTGCAAAGGAAAGGAAAACATAGTATGGATAAATCTAATTTCAACATATACCACTGCTTAGCTTGTGTAGTACTCAGAACAACTATAATTGGACAATTTGACTGCGACACTGTTGGTTATTATTTAAATTAAAAGCATTTAACTACTTGTATGGATAAATCTGTTGTTCTTTCTGCTGGCACAATCTGACTAGCAGATAGAATGCTTGTTTATTCACATCAGATTAATTCCCTTGTCTCTTAGTAAAAGTCTTACTTGGCTTATAATTAATCATGTTACATAGGTACCCAAGATGACTGCACAGAATTAACTACAGTACTAAGAGACGGACACAGGTCAGTTTCTCAAAAAAAAAATCATTGACATTTTCTTGTTTAACTAATGGAGCGAAATTACTGTACATTTGAGGTTCTTTATCTCCTATAATATTATAATTTAACTCATTAATCACATTTTTGACAATTTCTTTAGGTTGACGAGAATGTTTTTTAGTTTCCCTACACCACACACCTTTTGTTCGTTGCTACTCTGTTTGAATCCTATCACTACCCTGACAAATTTCAAATTTCAAAGTTCAAATTTCAGTGAACTGGAAGGATCCAGAACCTAATGCTACATTAGAGTATTTGAATCAAGCCAAGAGCCTATATAGTTTTATGGAACCATATGTGTCAAAGAATCCTAGAAGTGCTTTTTTAAACTATAGAGACCTTGATATTGGGATTAATAGTTTTGGTGAGAATAGTTATCAAGAAGGAAAGGTTTATGGTGCTAAGTATTTTAACAATAAGTTTATCCAGCCAAAAACCTCTTTATTCTTCACTCTCAGGTTAGCTTTAAGAATCTTTAACTTTTCGTACAAACAATAATCCCCTCTACCTCTTATCTTGATTTGCTTCCACTCCTTCTGTATGAAATTCCAAACTCCTCATGGTTGAACCAACAATTATTGAACCTAAATGGTTTCGGAACCCAGTCTATACAGTCATCTTCCAACCATACCAGACAATGATCAAACAACTCCCTCTTCCCCACCCTCTGCGCTATCAGCTTCCAAATATGGACAAGCTTATCAGATAGAATAAATCTATTAAGCCTGCTCATGGCCATACCACTACCATTAAACCAGGTGAACCTGCCTCCTACAGATGGAAGATCAATCAAATTCATGTCCAAAACAAAATTTTTGAAGTCCTTGCACTCCCTGTTAATATTGTTGATCCTTTTCCCTAATCTTTCTTCAGTGTGCAGAACTGTGTTGAAGTCTCCGACAATGTACCAATCATCCGAACCCGAAGCTGACTTGTAATTCAATAAATCTGCCATAATCTTCTTCTAACAATTGATGAACAAGAAGAATAATCATTAACGAAGTTGTAACATTCCCCTTTCCACTCCTCTTTCAAACCCAAGAAACTTTCGCCCCGAAAACTGCAGACAAGATTCAACAAATTCTTTCTCCAAAGAATGACTAATTTCTCTAACAGGGTTGCAACTAAGAGTTACATGAGATCTATTTTCTAGCCTCATAATCTTAAACCTAATAGAGTTCACTAACTCATTATAACATTAAACACATGCATATTGATTTACATATACAATTGCGTATGTAAAGTAAACCAAGAATTAAAGCAAAGAATCTTACCAAGGTGGAGAAGACGGAATGACCGGCGGTGGCGACGACTGAAGAGGAAGGAACGAACGGCGGCGACGACGACTGAAGAGGAAGGAACGAACGGCGGCGACGGCAGAAATGAAGAAATGAAGAAGCTCTGAACGAAAGAAATGAAGAAGATTTAGGGATTTTTAATTTTATTATAAAAACAACCTACGAAAGCGCTTTTAAAAAGCGCTGGCATAGGTCCCCCTTTCAAAGCGCTTCTGAGGTAAAAAGCGCTTTCGTAGGTCCCCCTTTCAAAGCGCTTTTCAAAAGCGCTGGCATAGGGTTCCCTATAAGAGCGCTTTTCAAAAGCGCTTTCGTAGGTTAGATATTTCAAATACCTATGAAAGCGCTTTCTGAAAAGCGCTTTGGTAGGGAACCCTATGCCAGCGCTTTTAAAAAAGCGCCTTCGTAGGTTTCCCTTTTTTTTAATTTTGTTTTTTGTGAAGGCTATGGCAGCGCTTTTTCAATAAGCGCTTTAGTAGAGGCGCTGCTAAAACTTGTTTTTGGCGTAGTGAGGCTTTGGGAGGACTAGCGATTGTTTACCATTTTTCACAGTAAACAATGCCCTGTTAAGGCCCACCCAGCAAAAGCTTACAAAAAATGGGGTTGGACGGGCTTTGTTGAGCGTGTGAACCTAAAACATTGCCCTGCTCGCTAAAAATGAGTGTAAGGCAGGGCGGTGCCGCAGACATTGCACCTTTTAAGTTTAAAAATTACAAATTTTCATGTTAATGTGTGCGCCCGCAAATGCCCACAAAAAACGGAGGAAGACAAACATATTAAAGAGTATAGGTCTAAAATTTTACCAACCACGCAAAAATATGCGGACAAAATAGACATGTGACATATCTGACCCATTTTACCATCCTAAGTTAAAAGTAACACGTTATTTGAAAAAGTTGATGCTGAACATTTTCTAAGGAAAAAAATTCATATACCTAATAACTTAAGATTTTAGATAAATATATATTATTTCTCTACTTATTTGATTACCTTTTCTCTACTTATTTGATTACTCTTGAATCAATTCACCCTATCAATTTAAACATAAAACATATGATCGTAATAGCAATAGCAACCATAGGAACTATAAGTCCAATGAAGAAAAGGAGAAAGAAGATGATGATAGTTAGATCAAAAATGAAAAAGATAAAAATATTTTTAAAAAATTATAAAATAAAAGAATTAAAAGACTTAATTTAAAGATAAATAAGCGAAAACTTTAAAGAAAAATAAAATGAAAAGATAAAAAAAAGCATTTAAACCTTATAATTACTATTAAAGGTATAAAAAGTCAAAGCAAGTCATTTCATTTCATATCAAGAAATTAATTAATTGTTTGGTTTGGAATGTAGAGGCTGAAAAATCCAAATCAACAAAACCCATTCCTTCTTCTTTCTCTCTCTTCCACCACTTTTGCCCTATCTAATCTTGAGTTACCTCCAAGTTAGGCTTTCCACAACTCTAGGACCACAAAAGCACTTATTATTCAAGCACTCTTTGTTTCCTTCCCTGGACCACTTTACCACTTAATTCTATTATCTTCTGACCTCTTCCTACTTTTCAACTTTTTTTTTTAGTTCTTGGTTTTATTCATATAAGGTGCTGACATATGTAAAATTATATATGGACATCAAAACTTCAAATTAATTATAAAATTGGTCAACTAATAAAAAAAACTTAATCACATAGTACTTGTATTTTAATTTATAAGTTTTTATTTTATTAACTTATAAAGTTTTCAATTTTGGTACTTGTTTTTTAATTTATAAGTTTTTATTTTATTAATTTATAAAGTTTTCAATTTTTAAAAGAGATAGCTACATTAATATAAAATAGACGCCCATTTATATAGATTTGTTATAAAAAAAACTTAATCATGTGATACTAAAATATTTAGAAACCAAAATATTACTATTGATATGATTTTTTATTATTAATATGTAAATTTTTTTAGTTTTATAAAGAAATAAATATATTAGTATAAAAATCATCAAATAAATAATTTTTAGAATGGAAAAAAGCCGAATGACACATAAACAAAGTTATTTACAAATATAAATAAATACATATTATTAAAAAAATAACAGGAGGATATCGTAGTCTTTTCAAAAATTGTAATATAATGAAACTAAAAATTAGATTTTAAAATATAAAATATATATATATGAACTAAAAATTAATTTTAGATAAAATTCTCTCTATGGCAGATGACACATTAAATAAAATTTTGTTCATTTATTTTTTACAAGACTTTCTTCTAAATTCTCATATTATTAAGGTATTCAGTCTTTAAGTATAAATTAAGTATAAACACTGAAAACTAAAATAGTGAAACACTAACAAAGCTGCCTCCACTAGTATAGGAAAAATTACAGACAAACACATGAACAAAAGACGAGTGATCAGCAAAGAACATGTGGATATGAACAGCAACAAATTTAAAACTAGAATAGGTTAAAGGTACATGTGCCCCCACCAAGACAATGTAGGTGACATGATATATGAGGAAAAAACAGGCATGCTTATGTATCTCAGATATGTAGGGTTCATTCATGGTTCTCTTTTATTATTTTCTTGCTTTAGGAATTTCTTTTTACTGTTTTTGTTGATGTGTAACTATGTTCATTTTAATGTTCTTTGTGTTGTTTTATGTATAGTCACACCAATATGCTTCCCTTTTTATAAGTGTGTTTGGTTGGTTTTTGATTATAATTGATTATGAAAATTTACAAGTCATGGAATCAAATTCAATGAACGTTATGCCTCTATTGTTTCTTTGGCATGTCTCAGAAATAACTTTTTTTCTTCTGTATCAAGAAAAATAAGAAGAGAATTTCTTTCTACATTTAATATTTTTCTCTAAAATCTCTTGTGAATAATTTAAAATATTTCTAGAATTTGCAAGTGTATTTACGAACGCACCATCAACGTAAATTCTTTGATTAATTTCGCATGTACACTTGCGAAGTCACCTGTTATAAGATTTCTTAAGTGCATATGTGAATTTTGGATATATTTTTTAGTTCAGACAAGAACCAAACCAAACTAGTGAAATCCAATGACAATTGGTTCGGACATCAGATTTTCAATTTTCTATCCACAAACTCAACCCAAACCAATCATAATTGCTTATTATGAAAATTACTACCAACCATTCAAGTTCAAAAAGAAAAAAGTGAAGTATTGTATCTGGAGAAGTTATTCTATTTTAATTTTGTTATTAGAAAATTGTTAGTGTATTGTGGTAACAGAGCGTAGAGTTATGAAACACATTCATTACCATATTAACTAAAGTGACTAATTATAGATTCAAAAGCTTTGATGTTATATATTTTTCTTGTTAGATATTTTAGAATCTATTAGGGAAAAATTGCTAATATAATATTAACGATTAAACACTATTAATACTATATACTTTTATATTATTATGAAAACTTAATTACCGTAAAATTTATTTTTTTAAAAATATTTTTGAATTTTTTATCTACACGATCAATTCAACCTAAACCAACCCATTATTTTCCGGTTCGATTCGGTTTAGGCTTTATCATAAAAATTTGCAAATCCAATCCAAATCAATCCATATAATTTTAATCGGTTTGGATATTAGATTCTCTTAAAACTGAACCAAATTGGCCGCGAACAACCCTATGCGAATTCATGTCTGGGCAGAATCAACATTCAACACAATTCATAACATTCATTCAACATAATTCAAAGAAATTACATAAATAGTTATGCAGAAAATTAAAGTTACATATTGTTATAAACGGCAAGTTAAGGATGGCGCAACATCTTGATAACATCTTCTGCCGATCTACGAAACGTCACATCCATCTCAATCGGACCCTTTGTAGAATATTATTGAAAGATATCCCACATAACCTCTAAATCATCGTCGTTCTTCAGCCGAAATAAGATGAACTTTACATTTTCTTCAGTGTCAAGTGAAGGTGAACGATATTCAAGCTTGGCCACCTTTCAATTCTCTAGATACTGCAAGAGAGAATACAGTATCATAATGAGTTAGGCGTACGACGTGTCCTGTGAGAACCTAAATTGAAGCGGCACATGCGCACCAGTGAAGTAGACAAAAACAAGGTGTGAATATGTTTGTGTCATTTCTGGTTTTCGTTTGTGATGGAGAATGAAATAGTTTGGAGACTAAGTATATAGGCAATTTGGAGTAATATGGATCAAAGAAATCTTATCAGGACTTAATTCGTAAATGTACTTGTGAATTCCCCTTATTTTTACATATATTAGAAGAATTCGCGTGTGCATTTCCGAAGCCACCCCATTTTTATAAAAAAAGGAGGTGAATTCGCAAGTGCACTTGCAAATTAAGCCCTGTGTTTTTTTTTTAAGTTTATGGTTAAAAACAAACAATTTTTGTTTGCATCAAAGAGGCATAGAATAAACAAAGAATTGTAAAATTAAATATAGATAATATGTTATATATGTATCGCTCCCTATAGATTTTACAATATGTTTCACAATACATTCAAAAAATGATTTGATTACATTCTAAAATCCACTGAAATAATTGTCACCGCTTAAATCTAAAATCAGAACTTTCTTCGACTTCTTCCTATTTAATTCTCTCTCAAGCTCCATCAAATTGGTGAACTCCATCATTCTGTCCAAAAAATGATCCGACCAAGTTCCTGCCTCTTTTGCATGATGTGTTGTCCATTCCACGAATGTGGCCGAAATAGGACAACCCGGTTCCAAATAAACCTGAACAAAATGACGTGAACGAAAGTATCAAATACACATGATGTGCCCGGATGGATCTTTAGGCGGGGTAGCCCGAAGAGGAAAAATGTTTCTGAAAAACCATATCTCGTTGTATCATTTGGAATTTTTTTGCATGATCTATCACAACATCGATCGATTTATCAACGTCCTTCATCTTATTCAACTTATCGTCTTCATTGACCTTGTCCGAAACCTTTATGATAGCTTTGACAAAATTGTTGGGGTGCACCATACCTAAAGACTTCAAAAAACATGAATTCTGTTAAACATAATTTTGTTTCTGTAACAAACTTAATTTAGCAAGTGCACTTGCGATTTTGGCAGGTGGACTTCGCAAGTGCACTTGCAAAGTGACGTTGTTTTCTTCTTCAACAAAACAACTTCAATGTATATAATGTATGATGAATGGATGAAAGTTTACCTTAAATTACAGCTTTCAATGCTCACTTTGCTAATCTCAAACACTTGAAACTTGATTTGGAGATGAAAATTTCATTGAGAATGATTGAAGTTTGGAGGGTATTTTTGTTAGAGGAAAAGAAAATGAATGAAATAGTGTGAATATGTAACCATACAATATTCTAATATGGAAAGAAAAGTTTCGCAAGTACACTTGCGAATTCACCTTTTAGGATGTTTCACAAGTGCACTTGTGTGATACGGTGGGAGAACTGACTTAGGTTTTGCGTTTGTTTTCGCAAATGTTTCGGTTGAGCAAGAGTCTCCACCGACTTTTTATTTTATCCTAAGGAAAGGTTAAAAAGCACAGCAAAAACCTTTGAGATGTTTTCTTGGGTTCGGGGAGTAGATTATAGAAAGGGAAGGTATTAGCACCCTTTCTATCCATGGTTATCCATGGGCTCTTAGTTATTTGCTTAGATCAACTTGCCTTGATTTTCAATTGTTTGAAATGGTGCTTTGTGTGTGGATTTTTGAAAATGTTTCGAAAAGAGGCCAATGTGGTGGCAACCTTTGTAATGATCCATGTTGGGATGTATACAGAGGTGTATGTCTTTTGAAAAGTTTTCAATGTTTTTGAAAGTTATTTTGAAAATGTGTTGTGATGTGTGTTTTGAAAAATAGGCAAGGGTTTTTGTTTTGCAAGTTAGCAAGTAACCAAGAGCTATCTACCCTAAATTTCTCAAAGATCTTTGCTATGTTTTAACCCTTTTAACAATTTTGTTCCACCATTGTATTTGGTGGACAATCTTGTGTTAGGATGTAAACGGGACGGGCACGGGTCATCATTTAGACCATGATTGCAATGGTGCCAAGTATCTTTGGGCAATTTTTCCTTTAAGGGACTTAATCATTTTTTAGGCAACTTTCAAAAGCGTCATCGAGGGACTATGATCATTTGATTTGTTTTGTTTTGCCAAAGACACCTAACATGCAATATGGCCCAATTTTGAAAGGCAACAAGTGGAGTAACCCTAGGGGTGTTAGTGTGCAAGTGTGTTTTATTGCATACAAGAGTTTATCTTTGAATTAGGATTTTCTATTTCATTGATTTTATCTTTCCATACACATCCTAATTACTAGCAATAAAAGCAGAAATATAAAATCCTACGCTATTACAATAATTAGGGAGTGGGGGTACACATTTGTACATGGGGGGTTCAACGAGAAAAATAGACAAAAAAGAAAATAGCAAAAAACAAGATAGAGAGAAAGAGAGAGGGAGCCAGCGCGCTGCTGAGAGGTCATAAGAAGTTCTGACTCAGACCCGCTGTCAGATGATCAACCTTTTGGTTAAACTGTATGAGTCAGAACTTCTGACTCTGGCACCTGCAAAACAGAAACCCGTTAGTGGGGAAATCAGAAGTTCTGACCCCCCTGCGCTGCAAGACAGAAGTTTGTTAGTGGGGAAATCAGAAGTTCTGATCCTGCTGGAAATACAATAATTCTCAGAAGTTCTGATATTATTGACAGCAAAACAGGCTTCAGATGTGCTAACGTCAAAGTCAGCACTTGGCTTCTCCCTGTCCTAATCAAAACATCTGCAATTTTGTTATTATTCCACAAAACAGAAAACATGTTTGGAGCAGCTCCAGCAAATGTCAAAGTGTTTCAGAGGGCAGAACCAACAAGGTCACAGGCGGGTCCTACACTGGCTCAGAACGTTCTGAGGTACGAAAATCCTCAGAGCATAAACAACAACAATATGATATTTACATTATGTTTATTTGAGTATGCACAGCTGGTGATGCTTAGCAGCGTGATGAAGGTCAGCAGGTGCTTACCTGGCTGTTGGAAAAATTTGTGGATGAGAGCTAGCTTTTGGCTCTGATGGTGTTCTGGACAGGTTCTTTTTTAAAAGGGTAGATGAAGGTGTATGCGTATATATGGTCAGAAGTTGAAAGGGTGTTCTTTAGTCACAAAGAAAACTGGGTATTTGATGAAGTTTGAAGGTAAGAAATTCAAAGTTATGAAACACTGGAGATTTTGGCAGAGTTTCACAGCACTTTCTTGCTTAGAGATTTCTATTTCTCTTCTAGCAATTTTTCTGTTTTTTGGATGCCCTTTTTCAGTGGATAATGGTTCTCTATTTATAGGCAAAACTCTTGTGGCTTCTTGAACATTAAAGGCGCCAACAGAGGTTGAATTGTTCTTTGAAAGAAATTCCTGGGAAGTTGTGATAACAGATAGCCTTTCAGTCTAGGCTGGAGCAGCAGGCGTGGATTGGGGAGAAGTGACCTCTTAGGTGGACGGTGGCGTGTAGACCCATGCCAGAACCTGCATAAAGGCGTTTTCCCAGCCACACGTGAAGGGATTACTTGGATGAATGTTCAGGAGTGGTTGGGAGCATTAGTGAGCATTAAATGGTGATGAGACTCATCAACACCAATGTTCTGGTAATAGGAAACTTGAACCAGCAATTCTGTTTTACCAAAAACAACGTAAACCATGCTCTGGTCTTGGCCTCCTGTTGTCTTAGCAAATTCTGGGGATTCTCCTGATTTTCTGACACGTTCCTTGGATTTGCTTCTGGAAATCCTGGGCTTAGAGATTCTGTACCAGTGTAACACCCACTCTTCTGACCTTTTCATCTTCTGATTTCTGCATGTTCTGTTTTCAGCATGTTCTGAAGGAGCCTTCAGACTTCCTTGCTTCCTTTGCATTCCTTTAGCAAACTCTGGCTGAACTTACGTAACTGCTGAAAGAGACATGTTCTGTCTGAGGCTTACGTGTTGAACCACGTTTGCAACTTCTGACTGAGTTGATGTAGCTATTGAAGAGCCAACTTCTGACTGCGTTGAGCCAAGCTTGCAACTTCTGACCGTTGAGCCAAGCTTGTATCTTCTGACCGTTCCTATCTGGAGTTTGGTCCAGAAGTTCTGAAGTGCCAATTTCTTCTTAAACACTCATTTTTAGAGAAAAAATTCCAAATGCTTAGAATTTAATTTTCCTCAAGATAAAGCGTTGCTTTTAGAGCTTGTGTGATCATTTTGCTCTTGTCAATGGTTTGCTTGGGCAAAAATGTCAATTCAGGACTTGGATTTGTTTCAGAGGGACTCTGAGAATCCAAGATGATTTCCTGAAGAAACAGGGGGAAAATTTTGGGGTACAACAGTTGCCCCTGTTCAATCTTCTTGCACCTGAAGAGTTAGATTGGCAGGCTTGCCTTTCGCGTCTCGAAGGTAAAAGGAGATTGGACACTAGAGTGCCCTTAAATTTGCACTTGTCAAAACAATGGATGCAGGAATGGCTTAGCGATGCCATTTGGAGATGGGCTTAAAGATGCCATCTGGAGGGGTGACAAAATCTTGTCGGGGATGGGCTTAAAGATGCCATCTGGAATGTTTGTTGAACTACAATGTGACTGGTCAGGAGAAGGAGGATCAAAATGGTATCCGTGTCTGGAATGCATTTGAACTGTATCTGGAGATTGAGTTTGTGTGAGCAAAAGAATGGCCTCTGTGTCTGAGGCGTATCTGAGCTGTAATTGCGCTTGAAGGTAGAATGAATATCAGAATGACTGTCGTGTCTGGAGTGTATCTGTATTGTATCTAGGTAACAGAGAAATATCTGTATGGAACAACTGTGTGCTGGGGACGAATTCTGAATGAGTGACAAAATGGCAACTGTGTCTGGAGCGTATCTGGACTGTATCTGAAGTTGAGATTTTGTATGAGTTAACAGAATGACTTCCGTGTCTGGAGTGTATCTGAAACTGTAACTTGGAGTTGAGATCCGTATGAGTTAGCAGAATGACTTCCGTGTCTGGAGTGTATCTGAAACTGTAACTTGGAGTTGAGATCTGTATGAGTTAGCAGAATGACTTCCGTGTCTGGAGTGTATCTGAAACTGTAACTTGGACCTGAATGAATGACAGAATGACTTCCGTGGTGAACGCACTGGGGAGAATCAAACTGCTGTCGTAAGGGTCAGAATGGTATCCGTGCTTGGAATGCATTGAGCCTTGAGGTGGATAAGTGAATCTGAATGAGAGATAGAATGGCTGTTGTGTCTGGAGCGTATCTAGTCTGTATCTGATTCCTGTAGTCTGAATGAGTAGTAGAATGACCGCCGTATCTGGGGTGTATCTGTACTGTATCTGACTTGAAATTCTGAATGAGTGATAGAAATGACCGCCGTGTCTGGGGTGTATCCATACTGTATCTGAATTGAAATTCTGAATGAGTGACAGAATGACAACCGTGTCTGGAGCGTATCTGGACTGTATCAGAATAATTGTTAAGGATAGCCTTTTAATCTTATCCTGAAAAGGATGAAATGTTAGCTATAACACAAAGTTATGTTGCATGATATGTATGATGCAATATATGTTATATCGATGTTTATGATATGAATGTAAATGAATGCGCATGTAAGCTGGAGAGCTGTCTTGCTGAGGATAGATGAATCCTGGATGGTTGGAGATAAAAGAATCTTGACTACTGCCAGGGAAAGTGAATCCTTGACTGCTGCAGGGGATTGCAAGGATTTTGATTGCTGAGGATGAGACATCCTTGTTGACTACTGCTGGGGAATTAGGAGTTTGGGTTGTATACCAATCTTCTGGGGGATTCCTGTCCTGAGGAGATCTTCACTGGGGAACATCTGAATATCCTGTAAGGAACTGAGAATGAGAGTCTTCACTCTGCTTGGGGAATGCAAGATCTTCAATTGTTGAGGGATCTCAGGTCCACTGCTGGGGATTGGAATTCCTTGGTGACTTGCGGGGAATGAGAATTTCTGAAGATCTCTACTGGGGGAAGTTCAGAATCTGATAGACTCATGCTGGAGAGGTATGACTGAGAATTTTCAGTTTGGTGGGAAGTATCTCCGTGGGGAGAAGGTTCATTAGTCTGGCTCCATTGGGGATTGATAGTTGGAATGTTTAGCTCCACTGGGGATTGGATTTTCAGATTTTTGAGGCTCCACTGGGGATACTGAAACTCTGAGGGGAATTGAGTTCTAGAAGGCTCTCTGGCCGGGGAGATCAGTTTTGAGAAAAACTTTGCTCTGCTGGAGATCCTGAAGTTCAATTCTGTTTGGGGGACTTGGAAGGCTCGCTGGCCGGGGAATTTGGATTTTAACTCTGTTGAGGATTCCCTTTGAAAGGGCATCAAGATGTCTATTTGTACCTTCAACCTATCAGTAATCATCTTTCTTGATTTGTAAGGAAAATGATTATGTTCAAATGCATATGCCTATTTAACAAAACATTGGACGTTTCTCAAATAAAACATAAGTGCAAAAGAAAAGAGAAAAGGAAAACAACGCAAATTTCTGTATTTGGAAAAGTATTTGTATTAACTTTCTATGTATATATTTGTACAAAGGAGACAGTCATCCTAGTAAGAGGATGCCGTCGTAAAAATTGAAAAATTTATACAAAAGAAAGATGGCTATGTGAAACAATTCCATGAGATTCCATTCTGCTATAGCCTTCACAACTCTGAATATCTATCCATTCAATGATTCGTCTGCCGATGACTGGATTGATTAGAAGCTCGGAGCTGGTTGATGAAGAGATTGTCCTTAAAGTGATCCGACGAGACATAGTCATACGCTTTGATTCTCTAACTTTTGCCTGAATCGCCCTTTCGGGTTTTCGATCCACCGGGAAACCCCTTTTTGCCCAAGCCGCCCTTTCGGGTTTTCAGCTTGCCGGGTGTACAGATTTTTTTTGTTTTATCCCTAATTTTTGCCTGAACCGCCCTTTCGGGTTTTCGGTCCACCGGGATGCCCATTTTTGCCCAAGCCGCCCGTTCGGGTTTTCGACTTGTCGGGTTATTTTATGCGTAGTATCTTTTGACTATGTCTGCGTTCGCGGGGTGCGGCAAATCATCACCGTCCATGGTGCTCAGAATCATTGCACCACCAGAAAATATGCTCTTGATCACAAATGGTCCTTCGTATGTAGGAGTCCATTTGCCCCTGGGATCACTTTGCGGCAGGATAATCCGCTTGATTACGAGATCTCCGACTTGATATACTTGACGTCTGACTTTCTTGTTGAAGGCTTTGATCATCCGTTTCTGATACGTCTGACCATTGCACATAGCAGCGAGTCGCTTCTCGTCGATCAAATTGAGTTGATCAAGTCGGGTCTGAATCCAATCATCTTCACTCAAACCAGAGTCCTTCATAATCCTTAAATAAGGAATCTGAACTTCCATGGGCAGGACATCTTCCATGCCATATACCAAAGAAAATGGGGTTGCCTCGGTTGAAGTACGTGCCGTCGTACGGTATCCATGCAGAGCAAACGGTAACATCTCATGCCAGTCCTTGTAAGTGACTGTCATTTTCTGAATGATCTTCTTAATGTTTTTGTTCGCAGCTTCAACAACACCGTTCATCTTCGGCCGATAGGGAGATGAATTGTGATGATAAATCTTGAACTGTTCGCATAATGCGGCGATCATAGTATTATTCAGATTTGTACCGTTGTCCGTGATGATCCTGTCTGGAACACCATACCGACATATGAGGTTTTGCTTGATGAAGCGGGCAACCACATTTTTAGTAACAGAGGCGAAAGAAGCTGCTTCGACCCATTTGGTGAAGTAGTCAATGGCAACCAGGATGAAGCGATGTCCGTTGGAAGCCGTGGGCTTGATCTCTCCAATCATGTCAATGCCCCACATTGCAAATCGCCAAGGAGCTGTCAGCACGTTGAGAGGAACCGGAGGAATATGAATCTTGTTAGCGTAGACTTGACACTTGTGGCAAGTACGGGAGTGCGGATGGCAATCTGCTTCCATGGTAGACCAGTAATAGCCTGCCCTTAGGATCTTTTTAGCCATAGTATGCCCGCTCAAATGGGTGCCAAATGTACCGCTGTGCATTTCTGTCATGATTAACTCCGCTTCAGCTTTGTCAACACATCGGAGTAAAACACAATCATGGTTGCGCTTATAGAGGATGCCATTGCCCAGGAAGAACTTGGCAGCAAATTTCCTTAGGAACTTCTTGTCATTTACGGAAGCTCCTTCGGGATATTCTCTAGTCTGGAGATACCTTTTGATTTCGTGAAACCAGGGTTGTTCCACTACTTCTTCGGTATTAATCTCATGAAAATGCGCAGGTTCATCCATTCGCTCGATGGTGATTTGGGGAGCCTCGTTATCCCAGTTGAGTTTAAACATAGAAGACATTGTAGCCAGATCATCCGCTAGCTGATTCTCTTCTCGTGGGAAATGCTCGAAGGTAATTTGCTCGAAATGAGGCAACAATGCTAGGGCATGTTCTTTGTATGGGATAATATTGGGATGTTTGGTATCCCACTCTCCTTTGATTTGACTGATAACCAAAGCCGAGTCCCCAAATACGATCAAAGATTTGATCCCCAAGTCTATAGCAGCCTTGAGACCAAAGATGCAAGCTTCATATTCCGCCATGTTATTTGTGCAGCTGAAGCAGAGTCGAGCCGTGAAAGGAGTGTGACAACCTTCCGGGGAGATGAGTACCGCACCGATACCGTTTCCAAGTGCATTTGAAGCACCATCGAAGTACAGGGTCCATCGGGATCCCTTTTCGGGCCCGTCATACGGTCCGTTGCCTTCAATGTTGTCCAAATTCATGATGTCCTCGTCTGGGAAGTCAAATCTCATGGTTTGATAATCTTCGATAGCTTGATGAGCTAGATGGTCAGCTAGTACACTCCCTTTTATGGCTTTTTGGGTGGTGTACTGGATGTCATACTCAGTTAAAATCATTTTCCACCTAGCTATTCTTTCGGATAATGCAGGCTTTTCGAAGATATACTTGATAGGATCCATTTTGGAAATCAACAGAGTGGTATGAGTCAACATATACTGTCTTAGTCGGCGAGCAGCCCATACCAAAGCGCAGCAATTTTTCTCGAGCAGTGAGTAGCGAGTCTCACAGTCGGTAAACTTTTTGCTAAGGTAATAAATAGCATGCTCTTTTCGGCCAGACTCATCATGCTGGCCCAAAACACACCCCATTGAGTTATCCAAGACGGTCAGATACATGATCAATGGTCCTCATTCGACGGGTGGCATCAGAATAGGAGGTTCTAGCAAATACTCCTTGATCTTATCAAAAGCAGCTTGGCAATCGTCGTTCCATTAGACTACCTGATCTTTCTTTAATAGTTTGAAGATTGGCTCACAAGTAGAAGTCAGATGAGAGATGAATCTGGCAATATAGTTCAAGCGCCCCAAGAATCCTCTAACCTCCTTTTCAGTACGGGGAGCAGGCATCTCTTGTATTGCTTTCACTTTTGCTGGATCGACCTCAATGCCTTTGTTGCTGACAATAAACCCTAGAAGTTTACCAGACCTAACTCCAAAAGTACACTTACTTGGATTCAGCCTGAGTTTGTGTTCTTTCAACCTGGCAAACAGCTTCTGCAAATGCTCAAGGTGTTCCTCCTCTGTTTGTGATCGAGCTATCATGTCGTCTACGTAAACTTCGATCTCATGATGTATCATATCATGAAATAAAGCTACCATGGCGCGTTGATAAGTTGCCCCTGCGTTCTTCAATCCGAACGGCATCACCTTGTAACAGAAGGTACCCCATTGTGTAATAAAGGTTGTTTTCTCCATGTCCTCGGGGGCCATTTAATCTGGTTGTAGCCCGAGAATCCATCCATGAAGGAAAACACCTTGTGCTGAGCTGTGTTGTCAATCAAAATGTCGATGTGTGGTAGCGGAAAATCATCTTTAGGACTAGCCCTATTCAAGTCCCGGTAGTCCACACACATTCTGACCTTGCCGTCTTTTTTAGGTACTGGCACGATGTTAGCAACCCATTGTGGATAGGATGTAACAGCCAGAAAACCAGCATTGAATTGCTTCATCACTTCTGCTTTAATCTTCTCAGACATGTCGGGCCTCATTCGGTGGACTTTTTGTTTGATCGGTGGACAATCTTCTCTTGTAGGGAGACGGTGAACCACAATGTCTGTGTCTAAACCCGGCATGTCTTCATAAGACCAGGCTAAGATTTCAACATACTCATTTAACAGCTGTATCAAGCGTTCTTTGACACTTGGCTCCAGGTTGGCACCCACTTGTACTTCCTTCCGGTCTTCCTCTGTTCCTAAGTTGACAGTTTCCAACAACTCTTCGTGAGGCAAGATGGCCCTTTATTCTTGTTGTAGAAGTCTGGCTAGCTCTCCCGGTACTTCACAATCTTCGTCATCTTCATACTCAGCCTGATTGACCAGATCTTCAGAGTTATTGAAGGACATAGCAGAATAGTCACCCATAGAATCCAGAGTGGACGGGTACCTGCATTTGTGAGTGTGGGTGTGTGTAAGGGATAGCCGTCCTTAAACAAACAAAATGCAAAAAGGAAAGAAAGTGAACACAGCAGTTTATCAATGAAGAACGTCCAATGAATCATTAAACATGGCATATGGATATGAAGATAATCAAAACCCTTACAAATGGACCTACATGCCCCGGGCAAGGCATGAGGTGAAAAAGTAGTGTATGGATTGTTCAAAAGTAATTATTACAGACCAAAGGAAGTGTTTGATAGATAATTACTGATTAATAAAAGTAATGGGGACAAAGTCCTTTGCCTCCCAGTTGCGTAGTCCCCCTTCGATGGTTGGGTAGATCCAATCTTCAATGTTGACCTCCTCGTCTTCACCTTCCAAAGCATTAATCCCATAAGGAGAGATCTTGATGGGTTCTCTTTCAACCTTTGAACGACGCATAGCTTTCTGCCCCGCAGCAGTGAATCCTAAACCAAACTTGTTTGTTTTGTGAGGAATGTCTGGCAACTGCCCCCATATTGAGCTCTTCCCTTCCTTTATTGCGGCCTTCGCGTCTTTTAGAGATGCTATCCTGGCCATCTGCTTTGGTACCTCAGCTACCACTTTTTCTACTTCCACCTCAGGAGAGACTTTCTCGAAGTGCTGGAATGGCGTCTCAATGAATTCACCTTCTACCTCTACATATCAGAAAGAGTTCAGGTGGCTGATCATATATTCCTCTTCACCGTGGACGGTTACGATCTTTCCCTTGATAGGGTACTTCAACATTTGATGTAAGGAGGAGGTAACTGCTCCAGCGTTATGTATCCACGGCCTTCCCAGTAAGCAAGAGTATGACGGACGGATGTCCATCACATAGAAAGTTGAGGGGAATACTTCTGTGCCAACCTTAATGGGAATGTCTACCTCTCCGTGTACCATTCTCTTCGATCCGTCAAATGCCCTTACAATGATATTACTTGGCCTCAACTCCAAGCCTTCACAATCTAAACGGTCGAGAGCCTTCTTGGGCAGCACGTTCAGAGAAGAACCAGTGTCGACCAGAACATGGGCCATAGTAGTTCCTTGGCACTCTACTGACACATGTAATGCGTCGTTGTGTTTCCTTCCTTTTGAGGTCAGGTCCGCATCAGAGAAACCTAAACCGTTGTCTGCTGTAAGACTGGCTACACAGTCTTGGAATTGGTCGGTAGAGGTTTCCTGAGGGACATGGGCTGTCTTCAGGAATTTGATCAATGTTTTGGCGTGCGCCTCAGAACAAAGCAGTAATGCTAACATGGAGATCTTCGAGGGGGTTTGCCCCAGTTTCTCTACCACGTCATAATCACTCTTTTTAATTATCTTCAGGATCTCCCCCATCTCTTTCTTAGAGGTCTCCGGGATGACCAAAGGTTGAGCCCTCGTCCGGACGAGCTCATATTGGGTCCCTTTACCTTTATCAGCAGAAGTAGGAGGGACAATAACAATTTCTTCAATCAACGGAGTTTCGGCGGAAAGTCTTATTGGTGCAGAATTAACTTTGGCAACAGTTGAGGGTCCAAAGGTTGCCTTTGGGGGGGCAATCTCTGGAGAAAATATTCTCCCGCTTCGGGTGATCTTGCTTGTACCAGCAATGTTTCCAATGCTGGCCTCTTCTTCATCAGAGCTTTCTTCGGTTACTTCGACTTGTTTAACACCATGGTAATAGATGTCTCCACCGTAATTCCATGGTATTGACTTGTCAGAACTGTAGGGGACCGACCCATGCATAGTTATTTTCAATGGAACAATCTTTGTAGCTGATGTAATCTTAACAGGCTTTCAGACGGCCTTGGAAAGATTGGCGTGAATGGTGATAATTGAAACATCTTCAGTAGGGGTCGGAATAGCAAAAACTCTTTCAAACAGAATTTGTTGATTGTCCATCAGGCCTTGGATGCCTTTCTTCAGTAACGGGAAGTCAATTGGCAGAGAGTAACAACAGTAGTAGTCTTCTTTGCATCCCGGGAAAATCCTGGCCTTTAACAGATTTAACTTGATGGTTAACATCGGAGTTATCAGGTCATTGACATCAGAAACATACAAATATTCCTCAATAGCATGGACATTTCGACCGTGCTTCGGCATCAGAGCAGATATCACGTTTGGTTTCTCGGGAGCATCAAACTCCACCTCCTTTGCATCTATCAAGTCTTGAATTTTATTTTTCAGCGCCCAACAATTATTTGTGTCATGTTCGACGCTATCGGAATGGTAGGCGCATTTAGCATTGGGATGATAGTGCGGTGAAGCAGTATTCACAGTCTTCGGTGCTTCCCTAATCTTGGTGAGATTCAAATTCAGCAGATGTGGAAGAACCTGCGCAGGTGTCATGTTGATGCGGGTGAACTGCCGTGGTGGCCGTTTTCCCCATTGCTGTTTAGGCCTGGACTGGTTATTGCGAGGTTGATCGTTTGATGGATTCTGGATCATTACGGCCCCCACAGTCGACCGACGCTCATTTCTTCCTGCTCCTCTCTGAGAATACACAACAGTCGTTTCCTTCTTCACCGGAAATGATTTCTTAACCGTAGTAGATGCAGAGGCATCCTTCTGAATCTTCCCATTCTTGATACCGGCTTCTACCCGCTCGCCAGTCAGAATTAATTCGGTAAACCCTGCGGAAGAGCTACCGATCAGATGATTAAAGAATGGACCAGACAGGGTCCCAAGGAACATATCAACAAGTTCTCTATCAGAAAGAGGTGGCTGCACTCTTCCAGCCAGATCGCGCCACTTCTGGGCGTATTCCTTAAATCCCTCACCTGAGGCCATTCCCATACTCTGCAGCTGAGTGCGGGTTGGTGCCAGGTCAGAGTTATACTGGCGATAAAAAGCAGCTGCCAGATCCTCCCAACTACGTACCTCCGACCTTTCCAGCTTGTAAAACCAGTCTAGCTGAGTGCCAGACAGGCTATCTTGAAAGAAATGCACCCAAAGGTTTCTGTCAGATGTGTGAGGTTGGATTCTTCGGACATATGACCTTAGGTGCATTTTTGGGCAGGACAGCCCGTCATATCTTGCAAAAATAGGCACTTTGAACTTCGGGGGGATCACAACTCCAGCAATTAATCCCAAATCTTCGAAATCTAAGCCTGAAACTCTCTGCAGCTCCATAGCTGCTAACCTGTCCTCCAAACTCTTGTACTTGTCATCAGCCGGCAGGTATTGTTGTTCTGAGTAGTCTTCGTCTTCTTCAGCCTCTTCCTCTTCAGCTTCGGATTTGGAAGGTACCGCAACCCCTTTTCCTTTACTGTTTTCTTCTTCGGATGCGGAAGGAAATTCAAGAACCCTTCTGGCTTCACCCTCAAACCTTCTCCCCAAGGTAGCCACCCCGACTCTCTTCTTTTTCTTTTTCACTTGGTCTTTGTTCCCCAACAGGGCTTTCAGGTCCTCCTGACCCTTAGCCAAGGTCATCAGGAGTTGTTGAAACTGTGCGTTCTGAGACTGCAAGTCCTTGACCGTCTGTTCGAGATCCATCTTACTGAAATAAACAACAGAAAGATAAGGAAACCTGGTGTGGAGACCTGCTCATGCACATGATGAATGGTATGCTTATGTATGCAATGCATTCAAGGATTTAGAAAGTTCAAAATTGTTGCAAACAAAAAGAACGCACGTCATATTAATAAGAAGAAATTTGTCAGTACATAAATTCCCCATGGGCCAAATATTACAAAAACTTCTCAAGGTAAAAAGACGTTGCGCATCCTCTTTGATGTGATGTAGGTGTTGAGGGTCTCTTCCTCATGGATTCGGAGGGTAAGCTCCAAAACCTTCTTCTCACTGGCGTAGAAGCTGGCCTCAAAAGTGTTCCGTTCCTCCTTGAGTTGGATCCAACTCTTCTGCATCTCCTCCCACGATGTAGGCATGTCAGGATATAGGATGGTGTAGGGAACCTCTCCTTCCTTAACGGGATCTTTAACCACAGGGAGAACATGAGGATAATGCATCATTAGACTCTGGGCTCGGGTTCGTACCCACTTGAGATAAGGCTCAAGAGGGATGGAGTTCTTATGCCCCAGTGTCTTGCTGTCAACCTTGTTAGGCATCCTCCAAGCTCTGATGAATCTTTGGCGAAGTCCTTGTGCATCGTTGTCGAAGTCAAAAACTAGGTCAGGAATCAACATGTCATGAGGGCCATCCCTCCGTGCATATCCAAATTGTCTCAAAGCTAGACAAGGGTTGTAGGTAATGCCTCCTCTAATGCCAAGTAATGGAACATTAGGGAATTCCCCACAACGATCGAGGATGATGACATTTTCTCTGGACCGAGAACACCAATGTACATCAGAGTGAGTGAGAGTCATCAACCGTTGTGACCACCTTAGGCCTTGGTCATTCTTCAAGACAGATTGTGGAAGGTGCAAAATAAACCACCTTGCAAGGAGAGGAGTACAACACATGAGAACACCCCTCTTTCTCATTGTTCGAGTGTAAAATGAGTGAAGAATGTCCCCAAGCAATGTTGGTATTGGATTTCTGGATAAGAAGATTTTGACGGCGTTGACATCTACAAGCTGGTCAGGATTTGGGAATAAGACCAAGCCGTAAATGAGGAGGGCCACAATTTCTTCAAAGGCTTGTAGGTCCAATGAATTCCAACATTCTTGTGCCTTCTCAAACAAGAATTTTGCTAAGAAATCTTTGACACCGCTTCTAGTTTCCCAATCCCCCTTGATGTCAGATGGTTGCAAGTGTAGGGCTTGAGCAACATCTTCAGGCTTTGGTTCCTTTTCCGTACCATTGAAAGGTAGTTGATTAAGGATAGGAATTCTCAGGAGTTGGGAAAATTCCTCCAAAGTGGGCACCAATTGATAGTTGGGGAATGTGAAACAGTGGTGAAGGGGGTCAAAGAACTGAAACAACACCTTTACCATGTCCTCTTCAATGTTGGTGCCGACTAAGCTGAGCAGTCTACCATGTCTTTCACTGAAGGGAGAGCTTTCTGGAATTCTTGATGTGAGCTCCTTGAGTTGAGGAGGGATTCTAACAAGGTTGACTTGGATAGTTTTCCTGCGAGGAATTTCCATGACCTACAAAACAAGAACAAAGATGAAGATCTAAACCCTTGAAATGGTTAGTGTATGCATATGATGCTTTATGATGTTTATGATGTATGCACAAACATATGTACAAGAAATTCACACAAAACCCTAGTTTCAGGCTTGCATGAGGTTTCATAGGTAAGTACCCTCTTGAGTGTAGTTGGCTTAAAAACCTGTCCTATAAATAGTAACCGGGTTCTAAGAAGCTCAATATCACTGGATTATTTTCATTGTTCATTGTTTTGGTTTAGCCACTTAACTAGCGACCAAAATATTCCAAGAAAACAACCCTCAATGAGTGTAGTATCGAGTATCTACCAACTTCGGACTGCACCAAAGCCGGTCATCTCACTACCCCTAATGAAAGGCCAAGATGGTCAAGTAAGGTTCTAGGTCATTAGTGCTTAGTGACATCACTCAGCGGCCCCGTACTCTCCTTGATTGAACTCAAGGGTTACCGGTACTCACAAATATGTCGCACTAATATAGCTATTGCTTCGACCGTGTCGGTATACCCCGCAAAGTTTCCACAACGTATTGCTATCTATGAATGTTTCCCCAAATCCGGGTGTAGGATTGCAATACCCAAACAAGAGAGCCAAGATGTAAAGCAATCAAAGCAAACAATTAGTCATGCAAGAGGGTGATCTAAGCCCTAAGGTTACTCCACTTTAAAAAAGAATCCCCAGCAGAGTCGCCAGTTCTGTGATACGGTGGGAGAACTGACTTGGGTTTTGCGTTTGTTTTCGCAAATGTTTCGGTTGAGCAAGAGTCGCCACCGACTTTTTATTTTATCCTAAGGAAAGGTTAAAAAGCACAGCAAAAACCTTTGAGATGTTTTCTTGGGTTCGGGGAGTAGATTATAGAAAGGGAAGGTATTATCACCCTTTCTATCCATGGTTATCCATGGGCTCTTAGTTATTTGCTTAGATCAACTTGCCTTGATTTTCAATTGTTTGAAATTGTGCTTTGTGTGTGGATTTTTGAAAATGTTTCTAAAAGAGGCCAATGTGGTGGCAACCTTTGTAATGATCCATGTTGGGATGTATACAGAGGTGTATGTCTTTTGAAAAGTTTTCAATGATTTTGAAAGTTATTTTGAAAATGTGTTGTGATGTGTGTTTTGAAAAATAGGCAAGGGTTTTTGTTTTGCAAGTTAGCAAGTAACCAAGAGCTATCTACCCTAAATTTCTCAAAGATCTTTGCTATGTTTTAACCCTTTTAACAATTTTGTTCCACCATTGTATTTGGTGGACAATCTTGTGTTAGGATGTAAATGGGACGGGCGCGGGTCATCGTTTAGACCATGATTGCAATGGTGCCAAGTATCTTTGGGCAATTTTTCCTTTAAGGGACTTGATCATTTTTTAGGCAACTTTCGAAAGCGTCATCGAGGGACTATGATCATTTGATTTGTTTTATTTTGCCAAAGACACCTAACGTGCAATATGGCCCAATTTTGAAAGGCAACAAGTGGAGTAACCCTAGGGGTGTTAGTGTGCAAGTGTGTTTTATTGCATACAAGAGTTTATCTTTGAATTAGGATTTTCTATTTCATTGATTTTATCTTGCCGTACACATCCTAATTACTAGCAATAAAAGCAGAAATATAAAATCCTACGCTATTACAATAATTAGGGAGTGGGGGTACACATTTGTACATGGGGGGTTCAACGAGAAAAATAGACAAAAAAGAAAATAGCAAAAAATAAGATAGAGAGAAAGAGAGAGGGAGCCAGCGCGCTGCTGAGAGGTCATCAGAAGTTCTGACTCAGACCCGCTGTCAGATGATCAACCTTTTGGTTAAACTGTATGAGTCAGAACTTCTGACTCTGGAACCTGCAAAACAGAAACCCGTTAGTCGCTGCAAGACAGAAGTTTGTTAGTGGGGAAATCAGAAGTTCTGATCCTGTCGGAAATACAATAATTCTCAGAAGTTATGATATTATTGACAGCAAAACAGGCTTCAGATGTGCTAACGTCAAAGCCAGCACTTGGCTTCTCCCTGTCCTAATCAGAACATCTGGAATTTTGTTATTATTCCACAAAACAGAAAACATGTTTGGAGCAGCTCCAGCAAATGTCAAAGTGTTTCAGAGGGCAGAACCAACAAGGTCACAGGCGGGTCCTACACTGACTCAGAACGTTTTGAGGTACGAAAATCTTCAGAGCACAAACAACAACAATATGATATTTACATTATGTTTATTTGAGTATGCACAGCTGGTGATGCTTAGCAGCGTGATGAAGGTCAGCAGGTGCTTACCTGGCTGTTGGAAAAGTTTGTGGATGAGAGCTAGCTTTTGGCTCTGATGGTGTTCTGGACAGGTTCTTTTTGAAAAGGGTAGATGAAGGTGTATGCGTATATATGGTCAGAAGTTGAAAGGGTGTTCTTTAGTCACAAAGAAAACTGGGTATTTTATGAAGTTTGAAGGTAAGAAATTCAAAGTTATGAAACACTGGAGATTTTGGCAGAGTTTCACAGCACTTTCTTGCTTAGAGATTTCTGTTTCTCTTCTAGCAATTTTTCTGTTTTTTGGACGCCCTTTTTCAGTGGACAATGATTCTCTATTTATAGGCAAAACTCTTGTGGCTTCTTGAACATTAAAGGCACCAACAGAGGTTGAATTGTTCTTTGAAAGAAATTCCTGGGAAGTTGTGATAACAGATAGCCTTTCAGTCTAGGCTGGAGCAGCAGGCGTGGATTGGGGAGAAGTGACCTCTTAGGTGGACGGTGGCGTGTAGACCCATGCCAGAACCTGCATAAAGGCGTTTTCCCAGCCACACGTGAAGGGATTACTTGGATGAATGTTCAGGAGTGGTTGGGAGCATTAATGAGCATTAAATGGTGATGAGACTCATCAACACCAATGTTCTGGTAATAGGAAACTTGAACCAGCAATTCTGTTTTACCAAAAACAACGTAAACTATGCTCTGGTCTTGGCCTCCTGTTGTCTTAGCAAATTCTGGGGATTCTCCTGATTTTCTGACACGTTCCTTGGATTTGCTTCTGGAAATCCTGGGCTTAGAGATTCTGTACCAGTGTAACACCCACTCTTCTGACCTTTTCATCTTCTGATTTCTGCATGTTCTGTTTTCAGCATGTTCTGAAGGAGCCTTCAGACTTCCTTGCTTCCTTTGCATTCCTTTAGCAAACTCTGGCTGAACTTACGTAACTGCTGAAAGAGACATGTTATGTCTGAGGCTTACGTGTTGAACCACGTTTGCAACTTCTGACTGAGTTGATGTAGCTGCTGAAGAGCCAACTTCTGACTGCATTGAGCCAAGCTTGCAACTTCTGACCGTTGAGCCAAGCTTGTATCTTCTGACCGTTCCTATATGAAGTTTGGTCCAGAAGTTCTGAAGCGCTAATTTCTTCTTAAACACTCATTTTTAGAGAAAAAAAAATTCCAAATGCTTAGAATTTAATTTTCCTCAAGATAAAGCGTTGCTTTTAGAGCTTGTGTGATCATTTTGCTCTTGTCAATGGTTTGCTTGGGCAAAAATGTCAATTCAGGACTTGGATTTGTTTCAGAGGGACTCTGAGAATCCAAGATGATTTCCTGAAGAAAGAGGGGGCAAATTTTGGGGTACAACAACTTGCGAAACCCCTTAATTTTTTAAAATCCAATGTTTAAATATTAAAACGTGCAAAATAGGTTGTCTTCGTAAGTGCACTTGCGAAACATGTTGATATGTGAATTCGCAAGTGCACTTGCGAAGGATATTTTTGAGTTTTTAGTGGTTATTTTCACCACTATTAGGTGGGAAAAGAAATTCCCAAATAAGAATTGAATTGAGTTATAGAAGCATGCATTTTGTGGATTCTTAAAAAAAGATGCATTAAAGAAAAAGATGTAAAAATATTTACACTGTAAGGACAAATATTCCGCCGAATTATATTTTTATTTTTAAAATACTAATATGAGATTGTTAAATGATAAAATTTTATTAAATGTTAGTGTAAAACTATTTTACACCGACCGACAGTGCATTATCTTTGATCTCTACATTGAAAAGGTAAAATGGAGAATTAAAATTTAAAATGGTAATCAAATCTCACTTGAATTGGAGTCGACTTATAGTTAGGGGTGTAATTGATTCACTTTGGACCAGTTTTTGGTTTAAAAAAAGGTTTGAACCAATGATATCTTCATCAGTTTAGTTTGGTTCGGTTTTTTTAACATTTTTCATAAACGGAACCGAATCAAAGTAATTAGATTGGTTCGGTTTGGTTTGGTTTGATTCAATTGATTAATTTACAATGTTTTTTTCTAAATATTACATTCATCAGTGTATTCTTTGTTATCGTGTTTTTTGGTGTATTTTATGCTATTATTTTTTAAAATAATACGTTTCAGGTAATTTATTCCATGCTTCATTTTTTCAAACAAATTACGACTTGCTCTTAATTCATACGAAACAAATACATGATTTACATTGCATCATGAAATAAAAGTTAATACTTGGCCTCATAAGATTGGGAAGAGATTTGAAAGCTTAACAAATAAAATACAACAAAACACACATCAATTAACATGTTTCAAACCTCAAGCCCATATCAAAATTATTTTGTAACAAGACTAGAAGGAAATTTATTGAAGAAGAAAAACAAAAAAGTAAAAAGAAATATGAAAATTAATGAAGTGAACATGAGCACGAAGAAGGTGACTATAACATATTAGAACGACGGTAAATAAAACATCAGTTGTGGCGGGCAGCGAGAGCATCAGTTCATTGAAAGCAAGTTTTTGTGACTTATGATTTTCTTTCTATGTTTTGGAGTTTGGTTTTAGACGCATATTTTGCTAAAAGGAAGAAATTATAAATAAAGATGGAGAATGATTAGATCGATATTTAGGTTTAATGATGAGTGGAATAAAAAAATTATGCATAATTATATCCATTGATCCAGTTCATCAGTTTGGTGGTTCTTCAAAACTAAAATTGAAAACTGAATCAAACCACATCGATTTTCAATGGTTTGACTCGATTTTAGCACCGAACCAAAAACAATTGGTTTTATTTTGGTTTAGTTTAGTTTGAATTGTTATTTTAATGTATTTTTCTGATCCACTTATACCCCTATATATAGCAATCATCTCTAAAACAAAAACTAATATTTTTAAAATTGTAAAGTATTGTAGTATCTAGCGCACATATTTTTTTTATAAGTAAGGATTTAATAACAAAGAGTATTAGGGATATTCGAACCCGCTTACAAAAGATCGAGATCAAGTTTCAGAGAAAAAAATCCCTACCAACTGATAGAGGAGAAAACAAAATCCTTCGTAAAAGCTCTAACAAAATTTTCAATAAAAATAAAATTTAAATTAAAAAGTCCCAAATAAAGGAGAAAACAAAATCCTAAATAAAATCCCAAACAAAATCCTCAATAAAAAGTTAATTTTATTTTGATTTTTTTAAAGTTTTTTTTAACAAAATAAAATAATAAATTTTAAATAAAATAAAAAGGGTCATTCTAATCAGTGGTTAAAAATTTTAAATAAAAAAATATTTTATGTTCAATGTAAACAACTTGTCTTAACATCAAAGTTGTAGAGCTTTTCAAGACGAATCCAACCATATAAACAACTTGTCTTAACTCTCAAAGACCAGAGAGAATTTCTCTGGCCCTAAAATCTAACCTAATTTTTTCAGGATGTTCATGGACCAAATTCTCTTAGCATGCTTAATAAAAAGGAAAACTGAGCATATGTACAGCTTCATGGCTATGAATACTACATTTCTTATTCACAAACCTAAGTCTAAATGTTCCTAAAAAGAGAGATAAGAAGTTGATAACAACCTGTTTCAGCTGACTTCGTGTATGGCAATGTGGAGCTTTTCAACAAGGCCTGAGATGTCTGGGAGCTTGCTTGAACTTCACTTAACCTTCTCCAATGTCTAGCTTGCCCTGAATGCACTTGAACAGGCCTACATAACTCAACCTGCACAAGCTCAAAATGAAAATGGCAAACCCTGTAAATGGAGTTACAGTTGGTTTTTGAGGTTTGGGATAGCTTGGATGGATTAAATGGAAGGTGTTTGAACAGGTGTGGGGCAAAACGCATGAGCAAATTGTGCTATGGAAGTCAAGTTGTAGATGCTGCCCTGTTTTGCCAATGGAAGGTGATTTTGAGATATGGGATGTTTAAGGGCTCAAAGGGTCGTGTTTTAGTCTCAAGGGGATGTGAGAAAGTTGTCTCAAATCCTTGTACAAGTTAGTTTTCACAGATGTTCAAGTTCTAGTGTTTTGGATATCTTTCTTGTATTTTAAGGAAACATGAGAAGTGATGTGAAACAGGCCTGTACAGGCTATCCATATGCTTGCACACTTTGCCCTTGGCCCCTCCAATTTGTGGATTTTATTTGCTGCATAAGATATGGACCAATGCTCAAGAAATCAATTTTGACATAAAGCAAGATTTAATCAAAAATGGTAATGTTACTTTTTTTATTTAAGGGTTAATCTTGTGTGCAATGCCATAATGACCAAAACAATGCCTTAGACCAATGGTTTTGCACTTAATTATTGAGTGTGGAATGGTTTTTAGGCCTGTAATCTAGTGCAAAGCAAGCTGATTTGAATTTGCAACTTGTATCACAATGAACATGCCATGGATGAAAAGTGAGTTTTTACCAACTTCAAGCCTTCGATTCTCCCTATCCACGAATGAGTTTGGAGAGTTATTGGACATTTTGGAAATCTTACAACATGATCTACATTCCATATTTGAAATTCAATTTGAGATTCCAAGTGGAACTATGTGAAAAATGGCCAAGAAGATATGTCAAAATCCTGCCTAAACTAGGGCGAAATTTCACTAAGTTAAAAGTTTTAGGGACCCATGTTCCAAAAATCATAACTTGAGATCCAAGCTTCTTTTGGGAAAACTTTGTGAATCAAAGTTGTATAATTTGTGGAGGACTACAAATTTAATGTTGTAAGTTTTGTTTGAATCCCATTTCATCATGGTGAAAATGTTGGGCAAAGTTAGGAAAAATTAAGAAAATTTTATAACTTAGAAAAATTCTAAGTTATGAAAATTTTCAACTTTAAACCCTAATTTGCAAAAATGGGTTTCTTGATGAACAAGTTTCATGTTTTGACATATCTTGATGAAAAATGACCCTTGGCACTTGATTTTGACCAAAATGTCAAAGTTTGACTTTTCAGTGTACAGTCAAATTTTGATCAGTTGACTGAAAAATTCATCTGTCAATCCCATGCAATTGAGATCTTTTGAACCTTGTGAATAGGTCAAGATGATGCCATTGAGTCCTTGAGTCCATGCTTGAACCAAATTTTCCATTGGCTAGGTCAAAAATCAGAAATTGCCCTTGTGCAGTCAAAACTCTAAAAATGACCATTTTGCCCTTTTGGTGATCTGATCAAATTTCTTGTGGAGTTGTGGCCCAAACTTGATCAAAAATTGTGAGGTTTGACTGTAAATTGGCCACAATTGACTTTTTCCCCAATACAGCTGATTTCTAGATCAACTATCCAATTGACTGGGTAAAAATTTGATTCAAGGCTTGAAACTTGGTATGGACAAACTTATAAGTCCAACATGAAGTATGAAAGTCATTTTGAGCATTAGAAATCCAAAAATCCCTGTGCAAGCTCAAACCCTAATTTAGGTCAACAGTGCAAGGAGATGTCTTGAGCAGTACAAACCCTAGCTTGATCTTGAGTTCAAAGTGCCTTGTGATGAGAAATGTTGTTAAAATGAGAGGGCAAATTTTGGGAGGAATAAGATGGATGCATGGCATTCACTGATTGGGTTTTTTAAATTTCAGCGCATTTTTCCATTAACCATGCTTTTTTCATATATTAGATTTTGTTTTCATTATATATTCAAACAAGCCAAATAGCTCAGTTGGCAAGCGTGTATTGGGAATAAGCCTAAGGACCTGGGTTCGATCCCCAGGTCCCATATTTGCTTCATGTTATTTTTCAATAAATGATCAGGTATACCTCACGTCCTAGCATCCACCAAGCAACTCAAGATATGGCTGTCCCATTCATCAATGCTCCAGATCCAATGCATTTCCCCTGAACAACCACCATACGCCTCCAGTCAACAGCCACATTGAATCAGGCAAAGTCAAACAGACCTGGATCTTTTGGGCTCATAATCTCAAACAGCACCCCCCATAATTGCTAATACAAGCCCACTTACTAACTTTTCTTTATTTTATTTCTTTTTCTTTATTTTTTATTCTTTTCATTTTATTTATTTATTTTTATTCACAAATTAAATATTTTTTTCACAAAAAACCATAAAATCAATAATTCATCAAAAATTAGGATTAGTTTATTTTTATTTTATCAAAATTAATTTAATTTAGTTTAAATTAGGGAAATTATAATTTGTTTTCAAAAATAAAATAAAATAGAAATTAGGTTAAACTTTTGATTTAATTTCATTTTTCTCTTTTTCTCAAATAAATAAAAAAATACAAAAAATAGGCTTTTAGATGAATTGATTTATTTTTCTTAATTTTAAATTAATTAGGATTAGGATTTTATTTAAGGTATAAATTTCTTTATTTTCTTAAAATAACAAAACAAAACAAAAAAAACATTTTTTATCCAATCGCAATTAGGTTTAAGTCAAGGGTCAAAACCCTAGTTGTCTCGTAGTCGATTCATCACGCGCGTATTATTATTTTTTCGATATTGTTGTAATTGTTCATGGTTTGTAATAGTTTAATCTAGGGCTTTTTATTTATCGCTTTTTCCCGGGTTTTTTGGCTATGTAATTAATCCTCTCCCCGAAGCCTTGTAATAGCGTAGATTTACTTTCTCGCATTCTTAATTTCCACAAATATTTAACTATTTAGATGTATGATAATAGGATTGTATGACAAGAATGCATGACAAATTAATCCAGTTAAAAAACCCTAATGTGCAAAGACTAAATAATTGAAAATAGATCAATCGCACATATCACTCTTAGGGTATACTCTCACTTCGTTTGCCTTCGGTAAATGATCATTAAGTATAGGGTGTCTTAGTGGTTGCCCTCCTGTCTAACAAAGATCAAATGTCCCATTCGAATGTTGCCTCGGAAATGTTGCCTCGAATATGATCTTAAGACTTTAGGGTTATTACTAAGTCGTCCTAACATTACTTTAGTGATTGTACGTCCCTTTCGAATTGACCCTTACAACTCCAACGACGGTGCTACCTATTTCTGAATAGTAGGATAGCACTGTCCAAAGGAAACGAGAATAGAAACGATCTTTTTTTGAGTAGGTAGATGCTAGTAGGTACTTACTCAAATTAAAACTCTTCACACTTACACATTTTCAAAACAATTTAAAAAAAAACAACTTCGTCACACCTTTGAGGACTGATACAAGGGTTATCACGAAGTCAAACATTTTCAAAAACAAAGCACATACACAAGCAATTTTAAAGGATGAGCAAGTACCTAAGAGCCCATGGAAAACCATGGATAGAAAGGGTGCTAATACCTTCCCTTTCTATAATCTACCCCCCGTACTCAGAATATCTCGAAAAGGGGTTTTTCTGTACTTTTTCCCTTTGTTGGATGAAATAAAAGTCGGTGGCAACTCTTGCTTACCGCGACATTTTGCAAACAAAAAACGCAAAACACAAACCAATATTAATAGTCGGTTCTGCCACCGTATCATAGAACTGGAGACTCCGCTGGGGACTTAATAAGTGGGGTATACCTTAGGATCTAGTTCATCATAATTTCTTCTCTTGATTTCTTTGATTGCTTTACTTTTAAGGGTTTTTGTGTGGGAGTTACTATAGATCCTAACACGGATCTAGGGACACCTTTTAGGTAAGTAGAAATAGACTGTGAGGGAACTGTACAGCGTAGACCGATACGGTTGAAGCAGTAGCTACATTGATGTGGCACATTGGTTGGTAGCGGTATCCCTTGTGGAGAAACGAGGAGAATACGTGGCCGCTGCGTGGTTTCATTAAGCATCAACTGACCTTAGAACCTTTAATCTCCCAATTTGGCCATTAGAAAGTAGTGAGATAGCCGGCCTCGGTGTAAAGCTAAGAACTGGTTGATACTCGATGCTACACTCATTGAGACCATACTCTCGAGATAGTTTCGGCCGCAAGAAAAGATTGCGTGAGCTAAAACCATGACCGATGGAGGATGGTCAGTGATATTGAGATCCTCTAGAAGCCGGTTACTTTTTTCTAGGACAGGTTGAAACCAAATTAACTTCAAGAGGGTATTACCTTTGACCTCATGCAAGCCTTAAACCTAAGGGCTTTGTGTGATTTGACTGTGTTTTCAATATTTGTGTTTTGCTATACCTGTGGTTTACCATGACATCATGCATCATAACATGGCATTCATGCTTCATTACACTAACCATTTCAAAGACCAAGGGAATTTATCTTTGTTCTGTTTTGCAGATTATGGCTTCTGTGTGCAGAAATACCATCCAAGTCAACTTTGTGAAAATACCTGCCCAACTTAAAGAGCTAGCCTCAAGAGTTTCTGAGACTTCTATGTTCATTAAGAGACACAGTCAACTTCTCAGCCTGGCTACTTCAAATCTTGATTAGCAGATGATGAGCGTACTATTTCAGTTCTTTGATCCCGTGCATCATTGCTTCACCTTTCCAGATTACCAACTGGTACCCACCTTGGAAGAGTTCTCTCATCTATTGGGCATATCCATCCTTGAAGAGGTACCCTTCACAGGTATGGAAGAAGTTCCTAGACCAGAAGACATTGCCTCAGCTCTGCATTTGAAACAGGCTGATGTAGTATCCAATTGGGAAAAACGAAGCGGGGTCGAAGGTTTTCTAACCAAATTTCTGATAGACCAGGCTCAACTATTCTTGGATAATTTTGATTTTTAGGCTTTTGAAGATATCTTGGCTCTCCTTATATATGGTTTGGTTCTCTTCCCGAATCCGGATTCCTTTGTAGATGTGAATGCTGTCAAGATTTTCCTTTCTCGCAACCCTGTGCCTACCTTGCTTGGAGATATCTTGCATGCCCTCTATACTCGTACCATGAGGAGAAGAGGGGCTCTTATGTGTTGCATGCCGTTGCTGTCAAGGGGGTTTATTTCTCACCTCCCTAAGTCTATGATGAAGAACGAAGAAGGTTTGGGTTGGTCCTACAGAATAATGTCACTTGCTTATACATATATTCTTTAGTGTTCCAGGGCTATGGAAGACACTGCTGTTATTGATCGTTGTGGGGGATACCCTAATGTTCCGTTGCTTGGAATCAGAGGGTGTATAACTTACAATCCTTGTCTAGCTTTGCGACAGTTTGGTCGTGCTCGGAGAGATGGTCTCCATTAGTTACTTCTTGAGGACATTATATTTGACTACAAGGAGGATGTTAAGGAGCACCGCCAGAGGTTTATACGAGCTAGGGGCATGGTGAAAAGATCTGACCCCTAAGAGTTGGGACCATAGACTTCCCTTCCTATGCAGCCTTATCTCCAATGGGTCCGAGCTCGTGCCCAAAAACTTGGGATGCCCTATGAGGCCGTATTACCAATGATTATGGATCCCACTAACAAAGAAGGCATTCCTTACACGGTTCTCTATCCTTACATGCCCACTGATCCTGGGGAGTTGCAGAGGTCTTAGATTCAGCTGAGGAATGAGCGGGATACTTACCGGGAACAGTACCATGAGCAAGAAAGGAAGATTTTGAATCTCACCAGGCAGCTCGAGGAAGAAAGAGTGATCAATGACTACATCGGCACAAAGAGGAAGCATCCTTGGGACTTTTGATTTTGCTTTTTCTAGTTTTAGATCTTATTTTATTTACTTCTTTGTAATGCCTTAAAGGAATTGTTGAGCTTTTCAAAGATAATCTAATAAAGATTGTTTATTTTCGGTTTGCAAATTTAAATCTCCCAAAGTCTTTGAAATCATTACAGGTACCCTTACCGGTTTTTCATCTTCTTCGTTGTTTATTTCACCACAAAATGTCTTCCGAGCAAGCCATCAAAGATCTTCAGGCACATAACGCCCAATTCCAACAGATGTTCATAAGTTTGGATAAAGGGCAAGAGGATCTGAAGACCCTTATTCTAAAAGAGAAGAAGAAGAAGAAGAAGGTCGAAATTCTAAACATGGGTAGAAGATTCGGAGAAAGGTTGAGACAACCAGCTGATCTGACCTCCTCGTCCAAGGACGGAGAGAACCAAGAGAGAGAAAATGAGCCTAGTCCTGCAGTTTCTGATAACGATACGGATTACGATGATGAGCAATATCCTCCAGCTAAGGATAGGTACAAGTAGCTAGAAGACCGTATGAGTGCTATGGAGATTCAAAAAATCCCTGGTTTGGATTTCGAAGAATTGGGACTGGTATCGGGAGTGATCATCCTTCATAAGTTCAAAGCTCTGGTTTTTGCCAAGTACGATGGAGTATCCTGTCCAAAACTCCATCTCCACTCGTATGTCAGGAAAATCCTACCCCACACTGCTGATAGAAATTTGTGGGTGCATTTATATCAAGATAGTCTGTCAGGGACTCAGCTTGAATGGTTTTATCAGTTGGAAGGAGCCAGCGTCCGAAACTGGGAAGATCTTGTTGCTGCTTTCTACAGGCAGTATCAGTACAATGCTGATCTTGCTCCCACTCGTACTCAGCTCCAGGGTATGTCCATGGGTGCAGGTGAAGGTTTTAAGGACTATGCTCAAAAGTGGAGAGACTTGGCTGGAAGAGTCCAACCCCCTTTGTATGATAGGGAGTTGGTTGACATGTTTCTAGGGCCGTTATCTGGTCCATTTTTCAATCACTTGATCAACAGCTCGTCATCTGGTTTTACTGAGTTGATTTTGACTGGAGAAAGAGTAGAAGCTGGCATTTGAAGTGGTAAAATACAGAAGGATGCTTCGTTAAGTTCAGCAAAGAAGCCTTTCACCGATAAAAAGGAAGCTAGTGCAGTCTATGGCCCGAGGGGCCAAAGCAGATATGAACACCGACAAACAATAAATGTTGTAGTGATACCAAGACCCGCAGTTGCTCTACAATGCAACAATTAGCAACGGGTGGAAAGACCACAACGGAAGTTTACCTGCATCAATATGACTTTGGCTGAAGTCCTACCTCATCTGCTGAAATCCAACTTGGCAACCTTGAGAGAGGCTCCCAAGAATCCAAACACTGCTTCTCCCAGATACAATCCCAATGCGCGGTGTGCCTAACATTCTGAGAGTCCAGGCCATAACACAAACGTTTGCTGGGCTCTGAGGAATAAAGTACAAGATTTGCTGGAAGCTAAAGAGATGGAGTTTGATGCTCCGGAAAAGCCCAACGTCATAACTGCTCCTATGCCCAAACATGGTTGTGGAGTTAATGCTGCTGACACCGGTTTGTTTGTGACCTCTATAGAAGAAATCTCTACTCCTCTAATGACGGTTAAGAAGAACTTGTTGTTGGCCGGTTTATTTCCGGGTTGTGGTGAAGGTTGCCACATGTGTTCGATTCTGCCTTCTGGTTGCTGTTTGTTGAAATCAGGTGTTCAATGCCTGATGGATAATAAAGAGATTTTGTTTGAGAAGACTATGATTCTGTTTCTTCCAAATGAAGATGTTGCCATCATAACCATTTCCGCCAATCCTTCCAAGGTTTCCACGAGAAAAATTGTTAGGGTTACACCTGTTCCAAGAATTTCTCCGTTAATAATCATCGCTCTTGGTCCCATCCCATATTCCTCAGATAAGGCTATCCCATGGCATTATGGTGCTGATGTATATTACCATGGTGTTAAGAAAGATCTGAGGGCTAGAGAAGCATATTCTGATATCAGTAACATTGTCGAGGCTAGCAAGGTCACCAAAAGTGGAAGACTCTTTTCTCCCGAGATTTCCCCTCCGACTGTCCACAAACCTGTTGTCATTCTGCCTGCTAGTACATCAACTACTGCCCCAGTTCCTACTCCAGTTACCACCCCTGTCGCCAAGCCATCCTGGACTCGGAGCAAAGAAATCATAAGTGAGCCAGCCCGGACGGAGGCACCTAGGAAAATAATTGTGGAATCCTTTAAACAAGAGATATAGGAAATACTGAAGATTATCAAGAAGAGCGACTACAATGTGGTCGAGCAGCTGGGGCAGGCCTCGTCAAAAATCTCCATGTTGTCCCTATTGTTGTGTTCTGAAGCCCATGCGAAGGCTTTAATTTCATTTCTCAAGACTGCGCATGTGCCGCAGGAAACTTCAACCGATCAGTTCAAAGATTGCGTGGCCAGCCTGACTGTTGACAATGGGCTGGGTTTTTCAGATGCAGATCTGACACCGAAAGGAAGAAATCATAATGATGCTCTGCATGTCTCGATCGAGTGCAGGGGCACCACTATGGCCCATGTGCTGGTAGATATCGGGTTCTCATTGAATGTTCTGCCAAAGAAAGCGTTAGACCGTCTGGATTGTGAGGGTTTGATTCTAAACCCGAGTAACATTGTGGTGAGGGCTTTTGATGGATAAAAAAGAATAGGGCACGGGGAGGTGGACATCCCTGTCAAAGTGGGTTCTCATACTTTTGCGTCCACCTTCTACGTAATGGATATCAGACCATCAATTCTTGCTTGCTGGGTTGTCCTTGGATCTATAGGGCTGGGGCAGTTACTTCCACACTCCATCAAATGCTGAAATATCCGGTGAAGGCGAAGATTGTCATGGTGCGAGGAGAGGAAGAGTATATGGTGAGCCATCTCAATTCCTTCCTCTAAGTAGAGATGGACGGGGAATTCATAGAAACGCCTTGTCAGAACTTCGAAGAGGTCCCTCAGTTCTCGGCATCAACTGAAATTACTACTGGAAAACCTCCACTGAAGATGGCTTCTCTCAAGGATGTCAGGGCTGTAGTGGAAGAAGGTGGGTATACCAATTGGGGTCAGCTCCCTGATTTCACTCACAAAACTGACAAATTCGGTTTAGGCTTTACTACAGGGGCTCAAAGGGCTGTTAGGAACGCACGGATTGGAAGACCTCATCCCCACATCAGCAATCAGGGAGTTAACACAATTGAGGACAGTGAAGAAGATTCAGACATCGACAGTTGGATCTACCCAACAACCAACGGTGGACTAAACAACTGGACGACGAAGAACTTCATACCTGTTTCTTTTATTCCACAGTAATTAACTTTTGTTTTAAAATTTGTAATAAACAGTTTAAAACTTTATGGCCCGGTGCCTTGCCCGAGGCGCCTGGGCTTTGCTTGTGAGGGTTTATTATTTGTCATTTCATATATCATTAATAAAGTATTGGACGTTTCTTGCATTACAAATTTTGCGCTCCTTGTTTTTATTTTCTATATCCCACTTTATCAAAACATCTATTCTCTTACACACACTCACGTATCATACTGCAGATCCATATCCACTCTGGATCCCATTGATATCAGCTCTTCTACTGCCAGTTATGACTTCAAAAATCCGATCAACCAAGTCGAAGACGAAGGTGAGGACGATTGTGAGGTGCCTGGAGAACTTGCTAGACTATTACAGTAGGAAGAAAGGGCCATGCAGCCTCATGAAGAGCCAGTTGAGTAAGTGAATTTGGGTATAGAGGAGGACAAGAAAGAGGTTAAGATAGGTGCGAATCTGGAGCCTAGTGTCAAACAACGGTTAATACAGATGCTACATAACTATGTCAAGATCTTCGCCTGGTCCTATGAAGACATGCCCGGTGTGGACACTGATATTGTGGTACATCGCTTGCCTACTAAAGAAGACTGCCCTTCGATAAAGCAGAAGGTCAGCCGTATGCGCCCCAAAATGTCAGAGAAAATTAAGGCAGTGGTCATGAAACAGTTCGACGCAGGGTTTATTAGCTGTCACGTCTTATTCGAAGTGGATTACCAACGTTGTTCCGGTACCTAAGAAGGATGGTAAGGTACGGATGTGTGTGGACTACAGAGATCTGAACAGGGCGAGCCCCAAGGATGACTTCCCACTTCCTCACATTTATGTTCTGGTCGACAACACCGCACAGCATAAAATATTCTCCTTCATGGATGGTTTTTCTGGCTACAACCAGATCAAGATGGCTCCTGAGGACATGGAGAAGACAACCTTCATTACACAGTGGGGCACCTTCTGTTACAAGGTAATGCCTTTTGGGTTGAAGAATGCTGGGGCAACTTATCAGCGTGCCATGGTCGCTTTGTTCCATGATATGATTCACCACGAGATTGAGGTTTATGTTGATGACATGATAGCCAGATCCCAGACTGAGGAAGAGCATCTTGATCATCTCCAGAAACTGTTTGACAGGTTGAAGACATACAAGCTAAGGTTGAATCCGAACAAGTGTACCTTCGGGGTAAGGTCTGGTAAGCTTCTGGGTTTTGTTGTCAATGATAAAGGTATTCAGGTGGACCCTGCAAAGATAAAATCCATACATGAGATGCCGGCTCCCCGTACAGAAAAAGAAGTTAGAGGTTTCTTGGGACGCCTGAATTACATTGCCAGATTCATTTCACATCTGATTGCTACTTGTGAGCCAATCTTCAAGCTTCTGAAGAAAGATCAAGTGGTAAAGTGGAATGATGAATGCCAGACCGCTTTCAAAAGAATCAAGGAATACCTTCAAGAACCGCCAATTTTGATGCCTCCAGTTGAAGGAAGACCTTTGATACTATACTTGACAGTGATGGATAATTCTATGGGGTGTATGCTGGGGCAGCATGACGAGTCTGGCAGAAAAGAGCACGGTATTTACTACCTTAGCAAAAAGTTTACCGACTGTGAGACCCGATACTCATTTCTCGAGAAAACTTGCTGCACTTTGGCATGAGCTGCTCGCCGGCTGAGATAGTATATGCTGACTCACACAACCTTATTGATATCAAAGATGGATCCGATCAAGTATATTTTCGATAAGCCCGCTCTCTCCAGAAGGATAGCAAGATGGCAGATGATCTTAACTGAGTATGACATCCAATACACAACCCAAAAAGCAATCAAGGGGAGTGTATTGACGGATCATTTGGCGCATCAGGTTGTGGATGACTACCAATCCATGAATTTCGAGTTCCTGGATGAGAATATCATGTTGGTAACCGACTGTGAAGAACCTGAACCGGATGAAGGACCTGAGGAGGGATCCCGATGGTCTATGTATTTTGATGGAGCCTCGAACGCATTGGGTAATGGCATTGGCGCTGTAATTATATCTCCTGAGGGCTGTCATACTCTGTTCACTGCCCGATTATATTTCAACTGCACCAACAATATGGTGGAGTATGAAGCATGTATCTTAGGTCTTCGAGCTGCTATTGACCTGAGGATTAAGTTCTTGAGTGTATTCGGAGATTCCGCTCTGGTGATAAGTCAGATCAAAGGCGAGTGGGATACGAAACACCCAAATCTTATTCCTTACAAAGAGTATGTACTGACATTACTCCCGCACTTCGAGGAGATAACCTTTGAACATTTCCCCAGAGAAGAGAACCAGTTAGCGAACGTGCTAGCTACCATGTCTTCTATGTTCAAAGTCAGGTGGGATAATGAAGCTCCCCAGATTACCATTGAGAGGTTGGATGAACCCGCACATTGTTGTGACATTGAGACTGAAGACGTAGGAGATAAACCCTGGTTTCACGAGGTAAAGAGGTATCTTGAGGCTCAAGAATACCCTGAGGGGGCATCTGTTAAAGATAAGAAGTTTATGAGAAGATTCATTGTGAAGTTCTTCATCAGTAATGGTATCCTCTATAAGCGTAACTATGATTCAACCTTACTGTGGTGCATAGACAAGAGCGAGGCAGAAAGGATCATGGCAGACCTACATGAAGATACCTTCGGAACTCATTCCAGTGGACATGCTATGGCGAAGAAAATCCTATGGGTAGGATATTACTGGTCTACTATGAAAGCCGATTGTTATCAGCATTCTTGAACCTGTCATAAGTGCCAAGTCTATGCTGATAAAGTACATGTGCCTCCGGTTCCCTTGAATGTTTTGACAGCTCCTTGGCCCTTTGCAATATGGGGCATCGACATGATTGGCGAGATCAGACCTACTGCGTCTAACGGGCATCACTTCATTCTGGTAGCCATTGATTATTTTACAAAGTGGGTTGAGGCAGCTTCCTTTGCTACAGTAACCAAGAACGTCGTGGCGCGGTTCATCCGACACAATCTAATCTGTCGATATGGTGTCCCAGAGAGAATTATCACTGACAATGGTATAAATCTCAACAATACGATGATCACCGAGCTCTGCAAACAGTTCAAGATACAACATCACAACTCTTCTCCCTACCGGCCGAAGATGAATGGGGTTGTTGAAGCGGCTAACAAGAAGATCAAGAAGATTATGCAGAAGATGACGGTGACATACAAAGACTGGCACGAGATGCTACCATTCTCTCTTCATGGGTACCATACCTTAGCACGGAGGTCGACAGGGGAAACACCCTACTCTTTGGTGTATGGCATGGAGGCAGTACTACCAATTAAAGTCCAGATACCCTCTCTCAGGATTATGTAGGATGTGTGTTTGAATGAAGACAACTGGATCCAGACCCGACTTGATCAGCTGAATCTAATCGATGAAAAGAGACTTACTGTTATCTGTCATGGTCAGACGTATCAAAAGCGGATGATCAAGGCTTTTAACAAGAAGGTCAGACGTCAAGAATATCAAGTTGGGGATCTGGTGATCAAACGCATCATACTACCGCAAGGTGATCCCAGGGGAAAATGGACCCCTACGTACGAAGGGCCATTTGTGGTTAAGAATATTTTCTTGGAAGGAGCTATGATTCTAACCACCACGGATGGTGACGACCTTCCTCACCCCGTCAATGCAGACATAGTGAAAAGATACTACGCATAATCAAAGACCCACTAGGTTGACTGGCCTAGGCAAAAATAAGGGCTTCCCGGAGAACCAAAAGGGTTCGGGAAAAAGTAAGGGATGAAAATGAAAAAAAACTATACACCCGGCAAGTCAAAAACCTGAAAAGGAGACTTGGGCAAAAAAGGGTATCCCGGTGGACTGAAAACCCGAAAGGGTGGTCCAGGCAAAAATTAGGGATCAAAGCATAACATTATGTCTCATTAGATCACCTTGCAGCTAGACTTCGGTATCGACTATCAAGTTCAGACGGCGCCAATCAATCTGATCAACCTTCGACCAAGCATCAAAGTGATGAGACGCTTGAAGATATAAAGGCAATAGCAGAGTTGAAACCCAATGCTATTGTTTTACATAACTTTTTTTCTTTCTTTTACTCAAATTGTAATTTCTATCTTTTTGCGGCGTCCTCTTACTAGGACGTTGGCATCGTTGTACAAAACGCCTATTACAGGCCCACTTCAAAAATCAATAAAATTCATTTTCACAAGAGAATTCCAAATTGTTTTTCTTTTTCTATTTTGTTTTGCAATAACGTCCAATGATTCATTTTTTATATATGCATTTGGAAATAATTGATGCTCATAAATATTTACATAAAAAACAAAAGACGATTACTCGTAATTCTAGGAACAAGGACAAACAAGAAGTGCCCAAACCCTACAAGTTACTCTGCCCATCAGGTACCAAGGTGGAATCAGCTTAAGAACATGAGTAGCGGTACATACATTCCCCACAAAGTAAGAAGTATCCAAATACAACGACATCAGCTTTCCCGAATAAGACACAACTCTCCCCTACTGAAGTTCACAATCGCGGGTGAGTCAGTAGATTATTCCCTAAACAGAGTTTATTTCTCTCACAAGTAGGAATTCAATCTCCAACAGAATTCACCGACAACAGAAATTCATCCCCAACTGAGTTATTTCTCCAAGTCGGCAGATCTATCAACAAAGTATCTCCTCTCCAACAGAGTTATTCCCCGCAGAGTTATCCTCGGACATGTTCTCGTCTGGCAGAATATTCACCAGCCAAATGGAAAATCCCCAGCACAGGCATCTTTGTTCACCACCCCCCAATAGAAGCAGAGGAACTATGGTTTGTTACAGCAGTCAAGAATACCATTTCTCACACTCTCCAAACAACAGTCAAGGATTTATTTTCCCGGACCCAGATTATTATGTCAGCATTTCATGTTCATACATCATGACATGTGAATACATCACATATAACATAGTCTCATTTATTTTGAGAACGTCATTATACAATGCATCTCATGCATCACATATAACTAACCTTGTATTTCTTTCAGGAAAGACAGTTATTATCAATAATTTCCCGCAGGCCCATGATCAACACTCGAAGCTAAACAGAGTAATCATCGGTGCGACAAGAACAACCTTATCCAGGTTCCTTCTCAAGCCCTACTAACCAGGATTTCATTCTGAAGCAGCCCTACTATCCCGACTTTCATATCGAAGTAACCCTACTATCCAGGTTCCTTCTCAAGCCCTACTACCCAGGCTTTCATACCGAAGTAACCCTACTATCCAGGTTCCTTCTCTCTGCCCTACTATCCCGGCTTTCATATCGAAGTAACCCTACTATCCAAGTTCCTTCTCAAGCCCTACTACACATGCTTTCATACCGAAGTAACCCTACAATCCAGGTTCCTTATCGCCGCCCTACTATCCTGGCTTTCATATCTAAGTAACCCTACTTACAAGGTTCCTTCTCCTAACCTTACTATCCGGGTTTTCTTCCTCTCTTATCCCCAGACAGCAGTTCACAACACTGTAAGACCTGGACCCAATCAAACATAATTGATTTCACTTTTCCTCAGTAAGTCGCGGTGCAACATATACCCCGACCAAACACGCAGTTCACTTCCGCTTCCCAAACAAAATTATTCCCCAGTAGAGTAAAGGACAACTGAAACACCTAAAACTCTATTTTTCTCAAGACAGGGACCATCATTCCCCAGCGAAGTCCTCCTCAATAACAAGCATACCGGACCTCGCAAAGGAATCTCTTATGCGTTCGACACCTCTTAGGATGGCATCTTTAAGCCCATCTTCCATCATTAACTTCCAAATGGCATCTATAAGCCCATTCCCGATGTCACAAATCAAGTATCACTTCACGCGAGTGCAAATTTCTGGGCACTCTAGTGTTCAATCATATTCCACCTTCAGATCACAAAAGGCAGACGAGCCAATCTACATCCTCAGGTTTAAGAAGATTGAACAGGGGCAGCTGTCGTACCCCAAAATTTGCCCTCCCATATTTCTCAATACATTTCCAGTGAGGTCCTCAAATTGCTTAAGAAAGTCCAAGAGTTGACCAGACAAACTCTCTCTTAAGGCAATCTACCTCAAATTAGGGTTTCATTTTGCATCAAGATGCTTGAGTCCAAAGGATCCCAAATGCTCACCATTGTCCTAATATGTTCTCAAGATCATCCATGTCAAGTTTCAAGCCTTGCAAAGGAAGTTTGCTCAGTCAATTGCTCAAAGGCCTGAAAATCGACTATGCTAGGTCAAAAGTCAATTGTGGCCCACATACAATCAAACTTCAAGATTTTTGGTAAACATCCTCATTTTTAAGTATAATTCATCATTTGATCATGGGTTGATCATGATTCATCAAGGATTTCTCACAATTCATCAAAACCCAAAATTTGCTAAATTAGGGTTTTGTAGGAAAAGTCAACTCAACTTTGACCAAGCATAAATTTCTCATGCTTTATCAGAAATGACCCATCCAAAACTCACTTTGAAGAGGATTAAATTAACTACAATTCATCTTCATCTCCAAAGTTCAAAATATGCACTCACAAAAAGATACGAATTTGGACATTATAGGTCATTTTGAAAAGTCAACAAAAACACCTTTTGGGTCAAAGCTTCATACATGAACATGGAACACTCAATTGAGATGACACAAAAAGGGTTGTTTATAGGACATCCTAAGCTCTCTAAAAAGTCCAAGAACACCTCTCTAGGGTCAAAATTAAGAGAGTTATGCATTGGCCAAGTTGACCTTTTTTGCAAAATTGCCAAAAGTCAAATGTACTCAAATTTGCATTTTTTGCTAAATGGGCCCAACTTTTTATGCTTGCACTTCAATGATAACATAGTCCACGACCTATGGGACCCCCCATGCTTTATTTATTCATTTATTTAATTTATTTTGATTTTTATTCATTTAAAATTCAAATAAAATCAAATTAATCTAAATAAATCATATAATGTGTTTTAGGGATCATTTTTGCATTAAAAAAAGATCTTATATGCTGTCAATTGAGAATCAATCCGTGCAAGGCTAATTTGGTTGTAAAAAGATTGGATTTGAGCAAAATTGGAAAGAAATCATATACCATGAAGGACCAAATCAAATCTTCATGATGACCAAGATTGAGGTCGTTTTTGTTGACCTAACATGTTGTGGTACATATATAGAAGCAATCCAAGGCATTAGAGAGGTTGGAGCAGTCGTGAAAGAGGCAAACGAAACTGAAAAAATTCAAGAAAAGTGGTGATCCAATTTCCATACTAGAGGCCAATTCGTGCCATTTTCACATTGCCAACAGATTGCTGGACATCCCAGGAACATATCCCAATAAATTGCAAGCCTTTTCACGCATGTAATTGTAAGTTACAGGTATCACGATTTGCTTCCAAACTTAAATTCGATTTCATTGATTTACTCATCCTATGCATGTTTTGACTGTATATTCATGTTCATCATTGAGTTTGCAAACTATTGGAACCATTCAATTGCATTTCTAACGCCTGTACAAGATGTTGCCATAGCTAGGGTTTCACGTTCTTGATTAGGGCTTTGCAGTATAGGCAAATTTGGGTTTGGATTTTGGTTCCATGACACTCGTGAGGATGATACGAGTTGATTGACACCCTTGAATTTCATTTATATTGCTTGCAGAGAATTTTTGAAATACACAGGTTTATAGCTACAGCGCCATGTCCGTAGGTAAATATGTTGTTACCTAAAACGACGGTTGGGAGGAAGAAGATGGATGCATGGCATTCACTGATTGGGTTATTTAAATTTCAGCGCGTTTTTCCATTAACCATGCTTTTTTCATATATTAGATTTTGTTTTCATTATATATTCAAACAAGCCAAATAGCTCAGTTGGCAAGCGTGTATTGGGAATAAGCCTAAGGACTTGGGTTCGATCCCCAGGTCCCATATTTGCTTCATGTTATTTTTCAATAAATGATCAGGTATACCTCACGTCCTAGCATCCACCAAGCAACTCAAGATATGGCTGTCCCATTCATCAATGCTCCAGATCCAATGCATTTCCCCTGAACAACCACCATACGCCTCCAGTCAACAGCCACATTGAATTAGGCAAAGTCAAACAGACCTGGATCTTTTGGGCTCATAATCTCAAACAACACCCCCCCATAATTGCTAATACAAGCCCACTTACTAACTTTTCTTTATTTTATTTCTTTTTCTTTATTTTTTATTCTTTGCATTTTATTTATTTATTTTTATTCACAAATTAAATATTTTTTTCACAAAAAACCATAAAATCAACAATTCATCAAAAATTAGGATTAGTTTATTTTTATTTTATCAAAATTAATTTAATTAGTTTAAATTAGGGAAATTATAATTTGTTTTCAAAAATAAAATAAAATAGAAGTTATATTAAACTTTTGATTTAATATCATTTTGCTCTTTTTCTCAAATAAATAAAAAATACAAAAAATAGGCTTTTAGATGAATTGATTTATTTTTCTTAATTTTAAATTAATTAGGATTAGGATTTTCTTTAAGGTAAAAATTTCTTTATTTTCTTAAAATAACAAAACAAAACAAAAAAAACATTTTTTATCCAATCACAATTAGGTTTAAGTCAAGGGTCAAAACCCTAGTTGTCTCGTAGTCGATTCATCGCACACGTATTATTATTTTTTCGATATTGTTGTAACTGTTCATGGTTTGTAATAGTTTAATCTAGGGCTTTTTATTTATCGCTTTTTCCTGGGAGTTTTGGCTATGTAATTAATCCCCTCCCCGAAGCCTTGTAATAGCGTAGATTTACTTTCTCGCATTCTTAATTTCCACAAATATTTAACTGTTTAGATGTATGCTAATAGGATTGTATGACAAGAATGCATGACAAATTAATCCAGTTAAAAAATCCTAATGTGCAAAGACTAAATAATTGAAAACAAATCACTCGCACATATCACTCTTAGGGTATACTCTCACTTTGGTTGCCTTCGGTAAATGATCATTAAGTATAGGGTGTCTTAGTGGTTTCCCTCCTGTCTAACAAAGATAAAATGTCCCATTCGAATGTTGCCTCCGAAATGTTGCCTTGGAAATGTTGCCTCGAATATGATCTTAAGACTTTAGGGTTATTACTAAGTCGTCCTAACATTGCTTTAGTGATCGTACGTCCCTTTCGAATTGACCCTTACAACTCCAACGACTGTGCTACCTATTTCTCAATAGTAGGATAGTGATGTCCAAAGGAAACGAGAATAAAAACGATCTTTTTTCGAGTAGGTAGATGCTAGTAGGTACTTGCTCAAATTAAAACTCTTCACACTTACACGTTTTCAAAACAATTTTCAAAAAAACAACTTCGTCACACCTTTGAGGAATGATACAATGGTTATCACGAAGTCAAACATTTTCAGAAACAAAGCACATACACAAGAAATTTTAAAAGATGAGCAAGTACCTAAGAACCCATGGAAAACCATGGATATAAAGGGTGCTAATACCTTCCCTTTTTATAATCTACCCCCCGTACTCAGAATATCTCGAAAAAGGGTTTTTTTCCTGTACTTTTCCCTTTGTTGGATGAAATAAAAGTCGGTGGCGACTCTTGATTACCACGACATTTTGCAAACAAAAAACGCAAAATGCAAACCAGTATTAACAATCGGTTCTGCCATCGTATCACACTATGATATATTTTATCTCTACCTTTAGTGAAAGTTGGTAGATCACCATTAGTGAAAGTTGGTGCTTGTTATATTTTTGCTACCCTCAATGAATGTTGGTAGTTCATCGTCAGTGAGCGGTGATGCTATGATATATTTTCTCTCTACCTTCAGTGAAAGTTGGTAGATCACCATCAGTGAAAGTTGGTGCTTGTTATATTTTTTCTACCCTTAGTGAACGTTGGTAGTTCATCGTCAGTGAACGGTGATGCTATATATATTCTCTCTCTACCTTCAGTGAAAGTTGGTAGATCACCATCAATGAAAGTTGGTGCTTGTTATATTTTTTCTACCCTCAATGTACGTTGGTAGTTCATCATCAGTGAACGGCGATGCTATGATATATTTTCTCTCTACCTTCAGTGAAAGTTGGTAGATCACCATCAGTGAAAGTTGGTGCTTGTTATCTTTTTGCTACCCTCAGTGAACGTTGGTAGTCCATCGTCAGTGAACGACGATGCTATGATATATTTTCTCTCTACCTTCAGTGAAAGTTGGTAGGTCACCTTCAGTGAAAGTTGGTGTTTGTTATCTTTTTGCTACCCTCAGTGAACGTTGGTAGTTCATCGTCAGTTAACGGTGATGCTCTAATATTTATTTTCCTTCTACCTTCAGTGAAAGTTGGTAGTTCATTGTCAGTGAACGTTGATGATTCTTTCTCTCTACCTTCAGTGAAAGTTGGTAGTTCACCGTAAGTAAACTTCGGTGTTGTTATTCCTTTCCTCTTTATACCTTAAATGAATGTTGGTAGTCTCACCTTCAGTAGGAGTTGGTGTATCCTTTGACCATTTTACCACCCTCTCTAAGTCGGGTCTTTTGATCCACCAGTGATTTATTTTCCTGGCCGGGTTGCTCTCTTGTTTCTTTATTATCGTTACATCCCCAATGGTGTTTTGCGTCTCTTTGGTCTTGTTCATATGCATTCATGCTCATAAACATTGCATGGCATCTTAAGGCCAAAAATAGGGTTTTTTTTTAATATTTAAGTATCTTAGATCGCGTCGAGACGAAGCTTTTTAACCTTCGTATCTCCAAATAGAAGAAACTTAAATAAGGGCAGTTGTTGTACCCAAATTTTTTCCCCTAAGATCCCTTCATCATACCATGTTGATCCCATTACAACAAGATCACATTAGGATTCTTGGTTCCCTTCTCTATATTTAGCTTTTCTCTTTGAGGAATCACCAAGCACCTTGACTTGTGTTCTTTTGTGATCATGAATATTTTTGTCTTGATTTCTTCTTTTAATTAATAAAATGCAATGTTGGTTTGTCTTGCTTGTTATCCATGTAGGTAAAGGCAATGAGATTTAACAAGTTGCCCCATGGGTCCATGAGTTTATTTCCATGCCCTAGTCAGTAAAGCTTGAGAAGTTCAAGCCTCACCATTAAAGTTGTTTTGGAGGAAATGGCATGGCAAGCTTATTTTGGCTCACCATATTTCAATATTATCAAATTTGATCCAAAAAAGTTCAAGGGGTTTGATTGAAAAAATAGTCATGTTAGGACAAGACTTTGTTCCATTTGGTCACAAGTGCACATTTCTCTCAATTCTCAAGATATGGATTTGGTTGTGGTTGCTATGAGTTCTCATTATCATCCTCAACAAATTATATTTACAAGGAATTTGTGTTGGTACAAGAATTTTGTTTAAAATTGTCAAAGTTCCTCAAGGCATGTTTCTTAATCTAGGAGCTAGGGTTTTTAACTTCAAAGGAGTATATGTTGCTCATATTTTTGTATTTTTGAGTGATTCCAAAGATATCATTCTCTTCAAAGGGTTATTAACAAATCACTTCAAATGTTCCAAGGAGTTTTCATGTGGAAGAAACTTGATGAAGAAGAAAGATTACAAGTCCTCCAGATGAATCCTTAATTTTCCATGTGTGACTTCAAGGGATCATAACTTTGTCAATTTTTATCACCTTGAGCGCATTACTTTTCCACAATGATCTTGAGGATGTGAACTTTATGCCTTATTTCATGTGCAAAGTGATAAAATGGATGGAAGTTGCCTTAAGGATACAAAAGATTATAGGTCACTTTATGAAATTTTGCCAACTTCAACAAGTCATAACTCTCTCATTTTTTGGAGATTTTGAATGGTTCAAGTTTAAAAATGTCATTCAAGAGATCTATTTCATGCCATCTTTTTTGGTCAAGAGCAAATTCCAAGTGGAAGGCTATGTTTGGATATAAGACATTATAAGTCATTTTTAAAGAAATATTTGAAATATTTCTAAGTATGGAAAGTCAACATTTTTTCCAACTTTGACTCGTTATAACTTTCAGCTCAAGCATCCATTTGTCTCCATTCTTTTCACATTGCAAAGCTTGTAACCTTATCTTACTAAAGCATCAAGAATCATGCCCTAAGACCCCTTGAGCTGAGAATACTATTGGTCAGAAGTTGGCACTTTGAAACTGAATTTTTCACCAAGTTAGAAGTTTGAAATCCTTGATTTGGCTTCTAAACACTTTGATTCTACGCGTTTTTGCTTATGAACGTGTTTAGTGAACTTCCAGAAGTGATTAGCATAGCAAAACGTGTGTTTGGATGAGTTTTGATCAAATTAGAAGTCACACTTTTCTTGTTTGCAACTTCAGTGAATTTCCCTCCAAACTTCATCATTTCACACGCTTGGACATTCCATTTGATTCCCTATAAATAAAGGGTCATTCCCCATTCATTTCCTCAAGCTTGGATAGCCAGAATCACCCTGCAAAACTTGTTCCATAACTCAAAATTCAGCAACTTCGAAATCCATATACAATCCTTTATCAATCCAATTTTTCCATCAATTCACCTTCCTTGATCTTCCCTGAAGCTAACCATATAATTACATTCAAGAATCGTGTCCTATATTTCTCCATAGAAGTCTAGTTTCAGAGCTTTGTAACTCAACTTCAATAGGTAGATTCATTCATCAATTCTTCAAAACTTTGATATCATTGTGATGCTCTAATTGCTCTGATTCTAGTTGCAACACTTGCTTTTTATTGGAAACACGTTTTGACCATGAAATTTCAAATCCCTTTTCAAAACTTTCCTTCCAAATTGCTTAAGCTACAGTTTATATAAATTTGGCGCGAGGGTGTGGTTGTCTTCGTCTTGAAGAGACAAAGCGAATGGCATAGGTCTGAGCTTCTGATTTTGCAGTTTGAGAGACATGCAATTCACGTTGCCTGGAGGTTGAAGATGACCTATGTGTCATCTTCCAACCAATGATGGCGTGCCACTTGTTTTTTTTTTTAAATCTGATTTTACTTTTTGATTCTATGCTTTATTCACTAATAACCATGATATGCACAGCGTGCCAGATCCCTTGAATTTGATTACTAACGCATTTTGACTCTCATCCAATGGTCCATACATTTTTTACTTTTATTTTATTTTTTTGATTTTTATATTTAATTGTTTTAAACTTCAAAAAATCATAGAAAATTCATTTTTAGTCCAAAAAATCTGAAAAAATTATGAAAAATACTTTTTATTATTCTCTTTCTGATTTTCATTTTTTCACAATTTAATTTTGTGTTTTTGAATTTTTTACAAATTTTTACTTTATTTGAATTATTTTAAATGTTTAAAAATAATTTTATGCATTTTTAAATTCTGAAAAAATTATGAAATGATCCAATGATATTTTGACAAATATTGGTGACTCACTTATTTTTTATTTCTGACTTTGGTATTTTTTTATCATTTTTGGTTTATTTTTCTCATTTCTTTTAAGTTTAAAAATAGTTTATGACTTTAAAAAATTACCAAAAAAAATTATAAAATCATTTGAGTCCTTTTCTGATTTTTATGTGGTCTTACTTTTAATTTTTTGATAAATTTGAACATAGTTGATATTTTTTGTTTTATTTCTATTTTAAAACATTTTATTTTAAATATTTTTTTATATATATTAAATGTAATATTATTTTGTGACTATTTTCTGGCTGATCTTGGGTTAAATTTTTTATCATGAACTTTATTAACATCATTGGATCCATGGTGTTGAGTCTAACTCCATAAAAAGGGATGAATGATTTTAATAATAGTTTGATTAAATTTAATTCAAAAGTGGTTTGTATATTCTCTCTCATCCCTCTTCATCTCATCCATTTTCTTATTGCACTAGGTGTTATTGGAGGATGATCTCTATATCATGTCTCAAATCAAATGGTCCATAGATTGCTATTGATCATCCTCAAAATAGGTGTTACTTCTATATAAGTCCACTTACGATTGCTTAACATAGTGCTAAATTTTGTCCCGATTCAAATAAATGATCATTCGTGGCCTAAACTTATGTTTGCAAGCCCAAGTATGTTAATTTGATCTCTTTGATCTAATAATCTTGAGATTCATTGTGTGGAGGCTTTGGTTCTACAATCCTCTAATAGATCTACAACACCTTTGGTCAACACGGATCACTTAAACATCGTTGATCATTAAATGGTACTCATGAGGATTCCAAATGGATGATATACTTGACAAAAAGCAAATGCAACTTTTTGTGTGGAGGCTTTGGTTCTACCAATCCTCTAATGAGTTCTAAATGCAAGTTTCAAGATAATCATCTAACTAACCACTAATCACTAATAATTGACTTTATCCTTTATTTTTACTATATGCCCCTTTATTTTTATGTACTATTTACTTTTAGCATTTACATTTCATGCCATTTTCATCTTTGCTCATTTGAGTATTTACTTTCTTGTCATTTTTATTTTTGCTCACTTGAGCTTTACTTTTATTTTTAAAAACACCTAATAATCAACATAAACCCTAAAAAGCTTTAATGATACTTGGACTATTTGGTTACTATCCTTGGCATTATGGAGCATTGGACTTTTTGGACTTAGGATTAGAAACCTTGGCCTATGATTGGAGACCTTGTGACCTCATCTGATTATTTTGTCTGGAGCTCTTGAGGTTTACCTCAAGACATTAGGTTGTTTGTTTTGTGTGCAGGTTATTGTGATTACACTCTTTGTTTGTAATCTGGAATTCACCCGTATACAGCCGTTACTCTGCCCAATTTTTGTGAAGACTTAATACACTTGAAGTTTGGTTCTCTCAAGAGGTCTAGTATCTTTGCTTGCTTGGTTTCAATCCAAAGAATGGGAATTCTATCTTGGCTCATAATGTCAAGTATTGGCTTCTTGTTGGTTAGATGGTTCCTATCCCTAGCTTTTACCTTATGCTTTAGGATAGCCTCTTCTTCTCCTCCAATCTTCTTTAACTTCAAAAATCTTCTCTCTCATTTTGAAAACTCTTCTTGTTTTTAAACTTGAACCAATTTCATAATAAACTTGGACCTAGGTCCATGCATTTTCAAACATTTTTTTAAATAAACTTCAATAAACTTAATAATACTTTGACATTTTTCCTTTTGTGAGAAGACTAAAAATCAATCAATCTCATTCAAACCATTTTTCCATCTTGGCTTTCATCTTAAACTTTTCTCAAAAGATTCGACTATTGTCAATCCTTGAAGTGATGCAAACAGCTATACTTCTTCCATCTAGTAGTGAAGTGAGATATTTTCCACTTTGGTTTTGAGTGAGGAATTGTTGATTTTAAAATCCAATCCATATCCTCCACTTTGAGATGATGCAAATTCTCCTTTCTCATGATTGTGGGTAGTAAGTATGTTTTCTACACGGACATTGACGATGATGTCTTATTTCTTAAAATCAACCAACACACTTGTGTTTTAAAATATTTAAAAGAGGAACTACGTGTACCCCGGTCCCCTATTGAACGAAAGGTGGTATGTAGGCACTAAAGGTTCGCAACCGCGGCGGGTACAAAAATTATAAAAATATTTCTTTTCTCACCTCCACCATCTATTTTTATACAACATTTTGTAGCCAAAATATACAGATTTTACAAATAGGTTCCTGCGGAGTACCATAGATGTTTAGGGTGCTAATACCTTCCCTTTGCATAACCAACCCCTTTACCTTGAATCTTTCCCCCCTCTTTTGGGTTATTCGCTCTTTTCCCATTCCTTTGGAAACAATAAAGCACAGTGGCGATTTTTATTTTGATCTGTATAAGTCTAGTCAATCCAATGGCTTAGTCTTAAACATTTCTACCGCTACACATGGCTCTACTAAGGAGTTATCTCTGTACTGGAGAGATGAGAGTTTGTTATTTTCTAGTTGAAGTCTAGGTTTAACAGTAACTTGTTGGGGATAATGGAATTAACCGTTACCTGAAAATATATTAAAAAGAGCCTGTGTAGGGATGTTTTAAGATGAGTCCGTGTTAGAATGCATCTGGAAAGTTTGAGAAGAAATCCGTGTAAGATTGCTTCAGGATGAGTCCATGTTAGACTGCATCTGGATGATGAGAAGGAACCCGTGTAAGATTGCTTCAGGATGGTCATGTAGATAGTTTTTCCGTCTAGTTTCAGGTGTTAATCAATAATCAATCATTCACAGATAGTTGTCCTATCTGGTTACAGGTATTAATCTGGAAATTTCTTTTATCAGTCGTTTGAGATAGTTTTCCTGGCTTGTTTCAGGTATTAATCTCTGACCCGAGAAAGAAAGATAGTTTTCCTGGCTTGTTACAGGTATGAATCTTTAATATCCTCATGTAGATAGTTTTCCTGGCTTATTACAGATATTAATCTACAATCAGTCGTCCACAGATAGTTCTCCTGGCTAGTTATATGTATTAATCTGGAACTTGAAAATTGTCGGTCGCTGAGATATTTGTCCTGGCTTGTTACAGGTATTAATCTCTGACCTGAGAAAGAAATATAGTTTTACTAGCTTGTTACAAGTATTAATCTTCAATCTCCTCATGTAGATGGTTTTCCTGGCTTGTTACAGGTATTAATCTACAATTGATCATCCACAGATAGTTCTCCTGGCTAGTTACATGTATTAATTTGGAACTTGAAAATTGTCGGTCATTGAGATAGTTGTCCTGACTTGTTACATGTATTAATCTCTGACCTGAGAAAGAAAGATAGTTTTCCTGGCTTGTTACAGTTATTAATCTTCAATCTCCTCATTTATATGGTTTTCCTGGCTTGTTACATGTATTAATCTACAACCGGTCGTCCACAGATAGATCTCATGGCTTGTTATAGGTATTAATCCGGAACTTGGAAACATTGGTCACATATATAGTTTCCCCATCTCATTTCGGGCATTAATCTGTGGCCTGCTGTATTTGTTTGTAAACCCGTCTTTCTCTGGGAGTTCATACCACTTGGTCGTGTAGATAGTTTCCCCGTCTGGTTTCGAGAATTAATCTTTGACCTGCTGTATTAGTTGATAGTGTTTGTCTGTCTTCCAATTTAACCTAAAAAGGTAAAACCATTTTCATGTGATGTCATGATGTATGAATTGCATGATGCTCTCAAAATAAATGAGATTGTGATATATGCATTTGTGCTTCATATGCTATGATATTTATAATGTGATGTATGAATGCAATGTATGAATGTGTGAGTTGTTCTATTGTAGTGTTGTTGAACTAGGGAAAATAAATCCCTAATTGTTGCTGGTGATGAATGTAGATATTCAAATTTGTTGAAGTTGAAACGCTGGGAGATGAACTTCCCTTGTTAGAGAAATAAACTTTGTTGGGGAAGGAAAACTCTATGAACTGCTTGGGCATTTTGTTGAAATCCTGTTGGGGAATCCTGAGAAGCTTGGTGACTTTATTGGGGATCTTTTGTTAGAGCAGTAATTTGGAGATTCTTGCTCCGCCGGGGATATGAGAACACCTGACACCATTAGGCTGCATGCTGAGAATATGGAGGTGACCTTGTAGCAGGATGCCCCTGCCTCTGTACCTGCTGGAGAAGGTATCTGCTGGAGGAACTATCTACGGGGATTTTATGGATGGCCCTTAGATATTATCCAGTTTCTTAAAGTCATTAGCAATTGTCTTTCTATTTTTAGGTGTATATTTGTAAGCAGTAATCACATTCAAATGTATATGTTCAAAAATAATCACTGGACGTTTTCGCACATAAAACAGATGTTTTGCACTTTCAAAGGAATAATTTTGTATTAACTTGAATAAGTGTTTTTGTACAAGGAGACGGGCATCCTAGTAAGAGAATATCGTCGTAAGAATGGAAACTATACAAAAAACAGTATACAAAGAAAAACAACTATGTGAAATAATCTCATTGGGTTCCCATTCTGCTATTGTTTTTATGCCTCTGAGCGTATCATCTCTTTGTTGCTTGTCTGAAGCTGACTGGATTGATTAGTACCACTTGAGCTCGTGTTTACCTTGGGTTTTGGTAAACAACCGCTGATCCTCCAAATGGTTACTTATTTGGTTACTCGCAGGATCGATCAGATTGATCCTATGGACATAGGTTGATTTTGAAGTTTGATTAAAGTGGATAAGGCTTTAAGTAAAATGTTTCAAGTAAATTGCATAAAGGAAAGGCTTGGTAAAATAAACAAGGCTTTAAAGTAAAGGTTCGACAGGAATTTAAAGGAGAAAAGCAAGTAAAATACTGGAAAGGTAAATGACTTTAATTGATAAAATTGGTGTTTCACACATACATTTCTCAACAATTCTTTCACTCACACTGGGTACTTGAATCTAAATGAGTGACTATGTATTTATTGTGAACACACGCGAGAAACTACATGTCTACTCCTATTTATACTAAAACATCCAAGTAACTGTCGGGCAGTTATGCTGCTTCGAGATTAAGCCACTTGGCACGTTCTCCATGCTCGACGCTCCAGATCCTTGCACGTTTGCACGTAGTAACTGCTGGAAACCGTTTTCCCTCCAAAGCTTTGAATTTCAAACTGCTCCACTCTGGACCATCGAACACGTTCGTCAAGAGACATCTTCGACGACTACTCTTTCGACGTCGAAGGCGATCAGCCTTCTTCCTTGGAAGAAATCTTCTAAGTATTTTGCCATCTTTCGACGGGCACTTCGACAGGCTTAGCCAGTCGAAAGCATCTTTCAGCTTTTAATGGCTGCCATCAATCAAAACAAAGGTGTCGAATTTAGGAGCCAACAGCTCGATAGTTGATACTGAAGATTGGCTGTAAGGTGATCCAACGGGACATAGTTATACACTTTAAATCCCTAACTTTTTCCTGGACCTCCCTTTTAGTCCACCGGGATACCCTTTTTTCCCAAGCCGCCTTTTCAGGTTTTCGACTTGTGGGGTGTACATATTTTTTTTCATTCATATCCCTAATTTTTTCCTGAACCCTTTTGGTTCACTGGGATGCCCTAATTTTTTCCTAGGCCAGTTGACCTAGCGGGTCTTTTTTTTATGTGTAGTATATTTTAACTATGTCTGCGTTTACCGGGTGTGGAAGGTCGTCACCGTCCATAGTAGTTAAGATTATGGCTCCACCAGAAAATATATTCTTGATCACAAATGGCCCTTCGTATTTGGGAGTCTGTTTTCCCCTGGGATCACCTTGCGGCAATATGATGCACTTGATTACCAGGTCACGAGCCTGATATACTTGACGTTTGACCTTCTTGTTAAAAGCTTTGATTATACGTTTTTGGTACGTCTGACCATGGCAAATAGCCGCGAGCCTCTTTTCGTCAATCAGGATTAATTGGTCAAGTCGAGTCTAAACCCATTCGTCTTCATTCAAACCTGCATTCTTCATGATTCTCAATGAAGGGATATAGACTTCAATGGGTAGGACAACTTCCATATCGTATACCAAAGAGAAAGGATTTGCCCCTGTTGATGTGTGCATTATGGTGTGGTAACCATGAAGAGAAAATGGTAACATCTCGTTCCAATCTTTGTATATCACCGTCATTTTCTGGATGATCTTCTTGATATTTTTATTAGCAGCTTCTACAGCGTCATTCATCTTCGGCCGATAAGGAGAAGAGTTATGATGTTGGATCCTGAATTGCGTACAAAGCTCGATAATCATAGTGTTATTGAGATTGGTACCATTATCCATGATGGTTCTTTCTGAAATACCATACTGACATATAAGGTTATGTTTGATGAATCGGGCCACAATGATCTTGGTAACAAAAGCAAATGAAGCTTCCTTTACCCACTTCATGAAGTAGTTAATGGCAACCAGAATGAAATGATGTCCATTAGGAGATGTAGGTATGATTTCTCCAATCTTGTCGATGCCCCACATTGTGAATGGCCAAGGAGCATTCAGGACGTTTAGAGGAACCGGAGGAACATGTACTTAATCAGCAAATATCTGGAACTTGTGACAAGTTCGTGAATGCTGATAATAGTCTTCTTCCATGGTGGGCCAATAATATCCTGCTCATAGGATCTTTTTAGCCATTGTGTGCCTACTAGAATAAGTGCCAAAGGTACCTTCATGTAAGTCATCCATAATCTTTTCCGCCTCACTCTTGTCTATGCACCGAAGCAAGGTAGAATCATGATTGCGCTTATAGAGGATCCTGTTACTGAGAAATAATTTAGCAGAGAACCTTCTTAGGAACTTCTTATCATTGACTGAGGCCCCCTCAGGATACTCTTGGGCTTCGAGATATCTTTTGACATCATGGAACCAAGGTTTTTCCACTACTTCTTCAGTATCAATCTCGTGACAGTATGTTGGTTCATTCATCCTTTAAATAGTGATCTGAGGAGCCTTATTATCCCACCCGACCTTGAACATGGATGACATAGTAGCTAGCGCATCCGCTAGTTGATTTTCCTCTCATGGAAAATGCTCAAAGGTAATTTCTTCAAAATGCGGAATCAATGTGAACACATGCTCTTTGTAAGGGATGAGATTAGGATGCTTTGTGTCCCATTCTCCTTTGATCTGGCTGATTACTAAAGCCGAGTCTCCAAATACACTCAAGAATTTGATCCTCAAGTCGATAGCAGATTTGAGACCCATAATACTGAAGAAGTGAAAAACACAAGAAGGGGGGTTGAATTGTTGAAACTTGAAATCAAATGCAGACAACATGTTATTTTTATCCTGGTTCATTTGATCTCAAACTACTCCAGTCTACCCGTCAAGGTGATTTCGCCTCTCTCCAACGAGGTCTTAATCCACTATATTCAACTGAATACAAAACTGCTTTAACAACTGCTAAAGCCTTCTTGAGTCTAACCACAGACCGGTTTCTCAAGGAATTTCTCTTACAGATAAATGAACAATTATGTGTGTTTGATGTTTTCTAGAAAAACTATATATCACAACTGTGATAATACACAAATGAAGCTTATGTGAAACTAGAATGCTAGAACTATAGAGTAAGCAATTTGAGATCTTTAGCAAACTGAATGAGTGAGGACGAAGATGATTAGCTTATGCGTATGTGCGTGAAAGAGTATTCGCCATTTCCTTTCTCACTGATTTGTTTAAATACTTCTTAGAATAGATACGTTGCAGTCCATAATTCCATTTCAATGCTCATAACATTCTTTCCATTTTGAGAAGATCTTTGTCTTGGAATAAAGCCGTTGGTAATTAATCTGCCTTGAATGCAGTACCGTTGACACTTCAGAATGTTCTGCTTGATTAAGATCAAAGTGTGTTGGCTTTAGCTTATTCTGATTGCTTCTGAGTGCTGATGACATGGTTAAGATCTTGATCAAAGTCAGAGTATGTTAAGCGCAGATTCTGTTCATCAGACTTCAGCGTAAGCACATGTTTGATCTTCTGATGTGACATATCTTCTGATGCTGATGTTGATATTCTGATGTTCTGATGCTGATTCCATCAGAGTTTCCTGTAAATACACAACATAATTTTAGGTAGCATCTATGTCATATATAAAACTCATAATTCATTTAATCTTGTATTTTTTTATCATCAAAACTCTAACTGAGGGTTGTAGAATCAAACTATGTTCTAACAATCTCCCCCTTTTTGATGATGACAAAAACCAGATTTTTTTCAATTAAAATACAATGATGAAAGTATCAGAGTTTAAGGATAAAGAGGAAACGATATCAGAGATAATCAGATAATGAGTAAAAGTATCAGAGCTAAGAGGTTAAGGAGTAAAAAGTATCAGAGTAATGATGAGAAAAACTCCCCCTGAGTTGATTATTTCCCTTTGATTCCTTGAGACCTTGAGTATCAGAACTTTATTGAACCTTTCTTTGAGCATCAGAATCAGAGTTCTTCAGATTCTTGTACCTGTAAGCTTTTCAGAACAGCAGATATATAAGGATGTTAGAATGTTTGAGACTTTTGTCTCAGTAAACCGTTATTGAAAAATATCATTCTTTCTCCCCCTTTTTGTCAGCGATCAAAAAGCTTAAATAATCAGAGTTAAAAAGATCAGAGCAAAACACGTTTGTATTAAAACAGAAGCAATGATAGTTTAGAACAAGTAGAAATATTACAGACAAACATGTAAAGAAAACAAGAAAACATAAGAAAAATCTAAGAAGAAGAAGGAAGTCGTGTGAACAGAACTTCCAACATGCTCTTGATTTGTTCGCTGGTTTCGTTCTGCTTGGCTACCATGCTTGCTATAGAATCAATCTTGATATCCTGCCTGTCCATCCGTTCATTCATCAGAATATACGATATCAATCTTCTAAAGGGTATCCAATCCCTTTTAGTGCGTTCATCTTCTCTTGTTTCCCTGATGCTTGTTCTCATATGGTTGAACAGAAGATGAGCTAGATTAATCTTTACCCTATGAGAAATAAAATAGATCAGAAACTGCTGATCTATGTTTATGTAATCAGGAGAGCTTGTAGGCTTCCTGTGGTTGAAACAGCCCAGAATAATCTTTGCCCAAATTCTGTGCTTATCTTTCAGATCCCTTATCTTGCTGGAGGGAAGCCCTAGCGTGAAAATCTCCCTTGCTATAACAGCAACATCTGAACATCTTTCTGCCATATCTATACAGCGAATACCTCCACCATTGTACCCAATGAGTTTTGCAATTAGGTCTTCAGTAATCACAATTTTCTTCCCCATGATATAAGAAGTGACTTGGTGATTTGAGGAAGAGGCATGAATCCCAAATTCCTTAACCAAAATAGGAAAAGTTGGACCCACCAACCTATCAAAATACCTTTCCCATCCTTGAGCTTGAATCTCTTCTGATAAATCAAAACCATTTTCCTTCAAGCTGTTGAAATCCACTATAATCTCTGACAGAACTTCAAGGTTCTTGACTGGAGTGAGAAGTGTTCTGAGAGGAACCTCATATTGCTCATCTGATGCATCTTTCTGGGAACCTGATGAAAGATTGCTGCTAGAAGCCATGTTCACATGAGGATTTTTTGAAAAAGCTTTAAGGGGTTTCTTGAGAAAGAAGAACACAGAAAACAGAAGTATTGATTGAAAACGAAAGTTAGGGTAAAAGTTGTGAATGGTGTTTAAATAGATTTCGAAAAAGTTTTTGAAAACATAAACGGTTAAGAGAGAGAAATAAATCATGATTAATAACAACAAATGACAGCTGATTTTAGGGGATTTCAGAGAGATACTTAAATGGTTACCAGTGACATGTGTCTTAATGCAACCAATCAGCGCTTTGCCTTTTCAGAAGCGTGAACGCGTGTTCAGCCTCAGGTAAACAGCTGATGACTGGATGACACTTGTTTGCTTTGAGTGAACATCACTTCTATCCTTGAACTGAAGAGCTCGGAGCTTCATGGATAGATTCTGATAACAATCTACATTTCTAAAAGTTCTGAAAGAGGATTGATCAGAAGTTCACAAAGAAATAAACATAAATCTGAAGGTTAATATATAAAATTAAAACAGTTTTATTCTAGACAGAGCTTCATGCTGAGATGATTCAGAATGAAGTTGAACCTATCTTCAGAAAGTGGTTTTGTGAAGATATCAGCCCATTGATGGTCTGTATCAATAAATTTTAAGTTTAAGATTCCTTTCTGAATATAGTCCCTAATAAAATGATGTTTTATTTCTATATGCTTAGCCCTAGAATGCAAAATTGGATTTCTACTTAAGCAAATAGCAGAGGTGTTATCACAGAGGATAGGAATGTTACTCTCATAAATCTGGAAGTCCTCAAGTTGACTTTTCATCCAGAGCATTTGTGTGCTGCATCCAGCTGCTGCTATGTATTCAGCTTCTGCTGTTGATAGAGCAATGGTGGATTGTCTTTTGCTGGACCACGAGATCAGATTTTCTCCCAGAAACTGGCAGCTTGCAGAGGTGCTTTTACGTTCAACTCTGTCTCCAGCAAAGTTAGCATCACAGTAACCTACTAAGCTATAATCACTAGATTTTCTATAAAACGAACCCAGATTAGTAGTACCTTTCAGATACTTGAAAATTCGCTTAACAGTTGTTAAGTGAGATTCTCTAGGATCTGATTGGAATCTTGCACAAATGCATACACTTAATAAAATATCAGGCCTTGAGGCTGTCAGATAAAGAAGAGAACCAATCATACCTCTGTAGACCTTCTGTTCTACCTTTTTGCTTATCTCTTCTCTTTCCAGAATGCACGTGGGATGCATTGGAATCTTTGATGGCTTACATTCTGATAGATCAAATTTCTTCAGAAGTTCTCTGACATATTTTCTCTGATGAATGTAAGTTCCTTCTGGGGTTTGATTGATCTGAATGCCCAGAAAGAATTTCAGTTCCCCCATTAGGCTCATCTCAAATTCTGCCTGCATACACTTAGCAAATTTTCTTCCTAGAGAGGGATTAGTAGATCCAAATATTTTATCATCAACATAAATCTGGCAGACTAAAATGTCATTCTTAACTGTCTTACAGAATAAGGTTGTGTCCACCTTTCCTCTGGTGAATTCCTTTTCTAACAGGAAGTTAGTTAGTCTTTCATACCAAGCTCTGGGGGCTTGTTTCAGACCATATAGTGACTTCTTTAGTTTGAAAACGTATTCTGGATTTTTTGAGCTTTCAAAACCAGGGGGTTGGTGCACATATACCTCTTCTTCTATATATCCATTTAAGAATGCACTCTTAACATCCATCTGATACAGAGTGATGCCTTTATTAACAGCAAAAGAAATTAAAAGTCTGATAGATTCTAACCTGGCGACTGGAGCAAAGGTTTCTGTATAGTCTATCCCATTTTGCTGACTATAACCTTGTGCTACCAATCGTGCCTTGTTTCTGATGACTTCACCTTGTTCATTCAGCTTGTTTCTGAACACCCATTTTGTTCCAATGACGTTGAATCCTTTTGGTTTAGGAACTAGATCCCATACGTCATTTCTTGTGAATTGATTCAGCTCCTCTTACATTGCTAGAATCCAGTCATTGTCCAGAAGTGCTTCATCAGTTGAAGATGGTTCAATCAGAGAAACAAGTCCCATGAGGGATTCTTCAGAGTTACTGAAGCTGGCTCTTGTTCTGATTGGATCTTCCTTTCTTCCTAAGATAGTTTCTTCTGGGTGATCCATGCTGCTTCTGGATGGTCTTTTATGAGGTTGGTCAACAGAAGATGTTGGATTTCTTGTAGTGCCTCTTTCTGATGTTGAGGGAGTGTCTCTGTTAAGAGCTTCTGATGACTTGTCTTCAGTACCTGTGAATTCAACTTCCATACCTGCAAATACTTCATTCTGCTTTGACTTTTGAGAGTCAAGCTTATCATCAAAGCGAACACTGATTGATTCTTCCAAAATCTGTGTTTCTGTATTGTATACTCTGTACCCTCTTGAGCGTTCAGAGTATCCTAACATAATACACTTCTGTGCTTTAGAGTCAAACTTGTTCAAATAATTTTTAGTGTTCAAAATAAAGCAAGTACATCCAAATGGATGAAAATATGAAATGTTGGGCTTTCTGTTCTTCCACAATTCATATGGAGTCTTTTCCAGAATAGGTCTTATGGAGATTCTATTCTGAATGTAGCACGCTGTGTTTATTGCCTCTGCCCAGAAGATCTTAGCAACGTTAGTCTCGTTGATCATGGTTCTGGCTATTTCTTACAATGTTCTGTTCTTTCGTTCTACAACTCCATTTTGCTGGGGAGTTCTAGGACAAGAGAAATCATGCAGAATACCTTCGTCATTAAAACATGATTCAAAATCTTTGTTTTCAAACTCTCCACCATGATCACTTCTGACTTTGACGATTCTAAGATCCTTTTCATTCTGAACTTGGTTACAGAAGGTGACCAACACAGAGTGTGACTCGTACTTGTGTCTTAAGAACTTTACCCATGTCCATCTGCTATAGTCATCTACGATTACTAACCCATACTTCTTGCCACTGACTGAAGCAGTTTTAACTGGTCCAAATAAGTCAATGTGTAGAAGTTCTAATGGCTTAGAGGTGGAAACAACGTTTTTAGATTTAAAAGCAGGTTTTGCAAACTTGCCTTTCTGACATGCTTCACACAGAGCATCTGAATTGAACTTCAGGTTAGGAAGTCCTCTGACCAGATTGAGTTTGTTAATCTGAGATATTCTTCTCATACTAACATGCCCCAATCTTCTGTGCCAGATCCATTGCTCGTTGTTAACAGACAGAAGACACTTTACATTCTGACTTTTCAGTTCAGAAAGTTTGATTTTGTAAATGTGGTTTCTCATCTTTCCATTAAATAGGATAGTCCCATCTTTCTGACTAACAGCTTTACATGAATTTTGATTAAAGATTATATCATAACCGTTATCACTTAATTGACTTATGGATAACAGATTATGCATTAATCCATCTACTAATAATACATTACTTATAGAGGGAAGATTTCCGTTACCTACTGTTCCAGAGCCAATGATCTTTCCCCTCTGATTGCCTTCAAAGCCTACATGGCCTCCAGGCTTAAGTTCCAGGCTTTGGAACATATGCCTTCTTCCCGTCATGTGTCGTGAGCAGCCAGAGTCCAGGTACCATGACTGGTGTTTCTACTTTGCTGCTAAAGATATCTACAACATGTATTATTTTATCCTTAGGTACCCATATTTTCTTGAGTCCTGATTTGTTAGTTTTACCAAAACTCTGGTTGAATTTTGGTTTGACATAATAATTACTACTAGTATATTTGATGTCGTGTGTGTGCCCATATACAAAGTGTGATTTAATTGGAGTACGTTTAATAACTAAATCCATGGCATTCTTTGGTGTAGGTACCTTACCTTGGTATCCTATTCCCTTTCTTCCATTTCTGCTAACTCCATAGATCATTGAAGCCATTTTGCTTCTATCTATGCTTTTAGCTAGAAACTTCTGAAAGATGTGATCATACTCCTTGATGATCTCATCAGCACTACTGGGATTTTCAAGAATTGTTTCCTTCTGAGAGTTTTGTAATATATTTTCTAATTTTGAAACTTTATTTTTCAACTCAGAATTTTCCAACTTGAGACTCTCAGTTTTATCAGAGTCAGAAGCAAGATCCCTTTTCAGGTTTCTGAACTTGACTCTGATCTGCTGATATCTTTCCAGAATCTGATTAAGGCTTTCAGCTAGTTCAGCCTTAGTAAAATTAATAGCAAAGTCAGGAAATACCTCTTCTGTGTCTGATTCAGAGTCTGATTCAGAAGCTTCACTGTCTTCTGATATGTTTGCCATGAGAGCTATGTTTGCTCTCTCATCATCTGATTCTGAGTCAGCTTCAGATGTGTCAGAGTCATCCCATGTGGCCATGAGACTTTTCTTCTTTTCCTTTCCAAACATTCTTCTGGGCTTTTCCTTCTGAAGCTTTGGGAAGTCACTCTTGTAGTGTCCTTGCTCGTTGCATTCATAGCATATGATGTCCTTGTTGTTTGGATTTCTGCTTCCTGAAGAGCCTTTAGATCTTCTGTGTCCAGAGGAGGATTCTGACCTTCTGTATCTGGAGGAGGATTCATTCTGGTTCTCAGATCTTCTGGGATTCCTGAACTTCCTTTGCCTCTGCTTCCACAGTTGGTTCACCCTTCTGGAAAGGAGAGACAGTTCATCTTCTTTTGATGAGGACCCATCAGAGGTTTCTTCAACAGCCTGCAAAACCTTAGAGTCAGATTTTCTGTTAGATTTTAGAGCTAAAGGCTTACCTTGCTTTTGAGGTTCATCAGCTTCTAGCTCTATCTCGTGACTTCTGAGGGAGCTGCCAAGTTCCTCCAGAGAGATTGTATTGATATCCTTAGCTAGCTTCAGTGCTGTGACCATTGGCCTCCACTGTTTTGGCAAGCTTCTGATGATCTTCTTGACATGATCAGTAGTAGAATACCCTTTGTCCAGAACTTTGAGACAAGCAACCAGAATCTGAAATCTTGAGAACATTGTTTCAATAGATTCACTTTCTTCCATCTTGAATGCCTCATACTTCTGGATGAGCGCACGAGCTTTAGTTTCTTTAACTTGAAGGTTGCCTTCATGCGTCATTCTGAGAGAATCAAACATGTTCTTAGCAGTGTCTCTGTTTGATATTTTTTCATATTCAGAGTAAGAGATAGCACTGAGAAGAATAGTTCTGGCCTTGTGATGATTCTTGAAATCACGCTTTTGTTGGTCAAACATTGCTTTCCTGTCAATCTTCTGACCACTTGCATTCACTGGGTACGTGTATCCATCTGTCACCATATCCCACAAATCAACATCATGGGCTAGAAAGAAGCTTTCAATTCTGTCTTTCCAGTAATCAAAGTTCTCTCCATCGAAGACTGGAGGTTTGCCACTGAATCTGTCTCTTTCTTCATTGTGGTCATTGCTGATATTTTGATGTTGTCCTGCAATAGTGTTTTTCAACGCTGGATCTTGTACTGACACAGTTAAGTGTTATGAACTCAGAACCAAGCGCTCTGATGCCAATAGAAGAAGTGAAAAACACAAGAAGGGGGGTTGAATTGTTGAAACTTGAAATCAAATGCAGACAACACGTTATTTTTATCCTGGTTCGTTTGATCTCAAACTACTCCAGTCCACCCGTCAAGGTGATTTCGCCTCTCTCCAACGAGGTCTTAATCCACTATATTCAACTGAATACAAAACTTCTTTAACAACTGCTAAAGCCTTCTTGAGTCTAACCATAGACCGGTTTCTCAAGGAATTTCTCTTACAGATAAATGAACAATTATGTGTGTTTGATGTTTTCTAGAAAAACTATATATCACAACTGTGATAATACACAAATGAAGCTTATATGAAACTAGAATGCTAGAACTATAGAGTAAGCAATTTGAGATCTTTAGCAAACTGAATGAGTGAGGACGAAGATGATTAGCTTATGCGTATGTGCGTGAAAGAGTATTCGCCATTTCCCTTCTCACTGATTTGTTTAAATACTTCTTGGAATAGATATGTTGCAGTCCATAATTCCATTTCAATTCTCATAACATTCTTTCCATTTTGAGAAGATCTTTGTCTTGGAATAAATCCGTTGGTAATTAATCTGCCTTGAATGCAGTACCGTTGACATTTCAGAATGTTCTGCTTGATTAAGATCAGAGTGTGTTGGCTTTAGCTTATTCCGATTACTTCTGAGTGCTGATGACATGGTTAAGATCTTGATCAGAGTCAGAGTATGTGTGATCGGTGGAAATAGAACTGACTGTTTTAAAGCTGGTTCGCGGAATGTCGCGGTAAGCAAGAGTCGCCATCGTCTTTTATGTTCTCCAACAAGGAAAGGACAAAAGCACAGCAAAATTCCTTTTCGAGATGTTTCTCGGTTCGGGAGGTAGATTATAGAAAGGGAAGGTGTTAGCACCCTTTCTATCTGTGGTTATCCACGGGCTCTTAGGTACTTGCTCACTATGTTTTCAAAAATTGTTTGCTTTTCAAGTGTTTGTGGGTTTTGAAAAAGTTTCGTTTTGAAAACTTCTATGTAACTCTTGTATCAGTCCTCAAGAGTGTATGAAGTATTTGTTTGAAAACTTTTTGAAAGTGTAGGTACGAAAAGTTGTTTTTGTTTTTGAAAGAGCAAGTACCCAGGAGAAATCTACCTACTCTAAGGAATTAAGTTGTGTAAGAGTCCTTTAGACAGTGCTATCCCACTATTGAGAAGTAGGTAGCACCGTCGTTGGAGTTTATCGGGTCAATTCGATTATATGGGACATGTGTGGTCACCAAAGCAATAGTAGGACGCCTTAGCGGTAACCCTAATGTCCTAGATCTTTTTTATCCGAGGCAACCCGTTTCGAGGCAACTGGATCTTTAGACAGGAGGGCGACCTCTAAAACACCCTATACTTAATGACCACCTCGAGGCAACCAAGTGAGTCGTACCCTAAGAGTGGCATGTGCGAGTGTATTGTTTTTCAGTTGAAATTTATCTTTGAACATGCATCATTGTGAGCTACGTTTTGATTTTATTTTTCCAGGTAAATTTTGCATGCATAATTAACAGTTAATAATTGTGCGGAAAATAAATTGCGGAAAGTGAATCTACGCTATTACAAGGCGTCGGGTATTTACATCGCCAAAAACATAACCCTTGAAAATAAATGCGAGAAATTAAAGAAAGCAATAAAGCCCTAATTATCTATTACATTCTCGGAGCAGATACAAAAATATAATCAGAAAATAATAATGCGCGAAAAGAAATTGAATCGGGACGTCCTTAGGGTTTTGACCCTTTTTTGAGAAAAGAATGGCATTTTGTCCTTTTTGCATTTATTTAATATTAAACCTAATTTACTAATTAATTAAATAATTAAAAGGAAAAAGTATTTTTGTGTTTTTTATATTTTAATGAAAATAAAAATAAAAGAAATTAAAATTGTCAAAAGAAAAACCTAATTCTAGATTTATTTTATATTTGTGAAAAAAAAGTCAAAGTTAACCTAATTAATAAAAAGACTAAATTAATTAATTTACATTTATTTACAAAATAATAATAAAAGGTGAAAATAATAAATAATAACAATAAATAATATTTACATTTTAATGGTCTGAGTTTATTATGAAAATTAATTAAGTTAATTAAATAATAATAATAATAGTGATTAAAAGAAATAAAAAAGAAAAAGAATAAAAGAATAAAAGAAAATCAGGGGGTGTGTTGGCCCATTAGGAGGTTAGAAAGCAAATTCCTGGCCCATTTGTACATTCAGCCACGTTGGACTTTCTGGATCAGGTGTGCAAGCGTTGACTGGGGATCATGAGGACTATCACCTCCTGGCCATCAGATTGGTGTTAATGGCCACTTGGCAAGAAGATGCTTGGAGTCCATGGTGGGACGCTTTGGATAGCCTGCATAGGAACACATTATGAAAAATATCATGAGAATTTTGGGTGGACCTGGGAATCGAACCCAGGTCCCAATCGTTACCAGACAGCACACTAACCACTACTCCACTCGCCTGCGTTTGTTATTATAATAATCAATAAACATAATGTACACAAATCAACGCATATTGCTAAACAACAAAAAAAACGCGTGTATTTTGAATGCTCCAACCACAACTCAACACGTCTTCGTCTTCCTCAGATTTCCTGTAAAAAGAAAGTTAAATAGCGGGGGTTTTCAACCCCCACGAACTGCAAATGCAAAAAATAGCGAATAGCTCTATGTCAAATATAAAGATTTCGCGAGGGTAGATTTGCAATCGTCTGAGTCTCCTGAATTCAACCATAAGCGTTAGGGGTTCCAATTTTTCCTATATAGCAAAGCCCCAAATTAAGAGCTTGGAAACCCTAGAAAACGTTCATGGTGTCTTGTGATTTGGGGCTCTATAATTCAATTATCTTGTACCAAAAGCTTCGTGCAGTCTCTATGAACACAAAACAATCAACAAAAGATGTTAAATATGCATGAATCAATGATTACGATTTTGGAAAAATTGTTCAAACCGTGGGTCTGTGCAGAGTGATTCCTTGAGCTTTGGCGTATGATTTTGATTGCAAAATGTTACTGAGAGTTCCTGCAATGCGTTTGAATCACTGAAACGCCTTGAATTGGCTTGGAAGATAGCAAACAGTTTTCACTTTTTCCTTGGATTTTTTGAATGTGATTATGGCTTTCTAGCAGAGTTTTCACGTGTAAGGCATTAGGGTTTGGTTGTGTGCATATATGGGAATCATTCTAGGTCAAAGTTTGGGCCTTAATCCATGTGTATGGGAGAATTAGGTTTACTCTTTTCACCATTGACAAACTTTCCAAATTTGAAGCAAATCTAAGATTTTGTGTGCACATAAGCCCTAGCACGAATTGTTTGGTTAGCACATGATATATGAAAGCTGTATAAATCATAAAGATATTATTCCATTGATTTTTAGATTTTATTTGAATTATTAAAGATTTAAAATGAATTAAATCAATAAAAATTAAATAAAATAGAAAAATAAATGTTTGATCTTGAAATTAATCATGGGACACGTGTGTGGCATGACAAGGTTGAATCAAGTGGAAGAAAGTGGGCCCTTTTGTTAAAAGTTGAAGTTTTAAGGATAGTTGACTTTTACAAATTCATGAAAATTTCCCAACTTCTCCAATGCATATCTTGCTCAATTTTTATCATATGAACATGTTCTTGGACATTTTGGAAAGGTTTTGAAGTCCCCTAACCAATGCCTTTGGTCCCATGTCATTTGGATTTACCAATCTCAAGTTATGGTCTTTGAATTAAAGTGTATTTTTGTCGACTTTTGAAATTGACCTATAATGTAGAAATTGATAACTTTTTGTGAGAGCATTTCTTGGACTTGGAATGTGAAGATGAGTTGTAGGAAATGTCATCCCCTTTAAAATGAGCATTGGATGGGATTTTTCTGATGAACCATGAAAAAGTTATGCCTTGGTCAAGATACAGTTGACTTTTCTGCTGTCCAAAAATAGTAACTTTTTGCATCTTGATGAGTTTTGAGCCATTCTTGTGGAATCATGATCAAGACTTGATCAAATGATGATTGTGTGCTCAAAATAAGATGTTGACCAAAAATTCCGACTTTTGACTGCAAAATGACCATTTTACCCCTGTAGTTGACTGTGAATCAAATAGGGCTTTTGACTGTGCAATTTGACACTGTGATTCTTGAGACTTGGCATGTAGGTGCTTGAGGATGTATGTATGCCTATGGGACTTGATTGAGCCATTGAAAACCCCAAATTCCTTGGAAGAAACCAAACCCTAATTTCAGCTGGCTTAGGAGGTGTTTAGGCTGTGCAACCCTTGAGAAATCTTTAACCATTTGAAGATGATTCTTGATAAATCTCGAAGAATATGGGAGGGAAAATTTTGGGGTACAACAGTTTCCCCTGTTCAATCTTCTTAGACCTGAGGAGGTAGATTGGCTTGTGTGCCTTTCGTGATCCGAAGGTGGAAGATGATTGAACACTAGAGTGCCCAGAAATTTGCACTCGCATGGTGTAGTATCAACAATGTGATGCCGGGAATGGGCTTACAGATGCCATTTGGAGAGATGGATAGGAGTGGAGATGGGCTTATAGATGCCATATGAAGGTGTCGATCACGTAAGAGATTCCTTAGCGAGAACTTGCGTACTTGAGAAAGAAAGATAATTTCCTGGCCTGTTACAGGGGTTGATCTTCAAACTCTTCATGCAGATATGCCCTGGCTAGATACAGGTATCGAATCTACAATCAATCGCTCATAGATATGCCCTGGCTAGATACAGGTATCGAATCTGGAACTTCAAACTCTTCATGCAGATATGCCCTGGCTAGATACAGGTATCGAATTTGGAACTTCAAAAAGTTGATGGGTTGTCTCTACTGACAGGTTATCTCAGAAAAATCTTTAGGAACCGATTTAAATGAATCATGGGAGGTTTTGTCTTCTTTGACGAGTTGTCTCTTTGGACAGGTGGTCTTTATTGACAGGTTATCTTCACCGACGGATTGTCTTCACTGACGGGTTGTCTTTATTGACAGGTTGTCTTCATTGACGGGTTGTCTTCAATGACGGGTTGTCTTCAATGACAGGTTGTCTTTATTGACAGATTGTATTTAATGACAGATTGTCTTCAATGACGGGTTGTCTTCAACGACGGATGGTCTTTATTGACAGGTTGTCTTCAATGACGGGTTGTCTTCAACGACGGATTGTCTTTATTGACATGTTGTCTTTATTGACGGATTGTCTTTATTGACAGATTGTCTTTAATGACAGGTTGTCTTCAATGACAGATTGTCTTTATTGACAGGTTGTCTTCAACGACGGATTGTCTTTATTGACAGGTTATCTTCAATGACGGATTGTCTTTAATGACGGGCTGTCTTCTATGACGGGTTGTCTTCAACGACGGGTTGTCTTCAATGACGGGTTGTCTTCAATGACGGGTTGTCTTCAACAACGGGTTGTCTTCAATGACGGGTTGTCTTTATTGACGGGTTGTCTTTTTTGACTGACCTTTTTTCTGAAAAGGCAAAGCGTTAGTTTTATGCAATGTCATGATGTATGAAATGCATGATGTCATGATGTTCTCAAAATAAATGAGATTGTGTGATATGATGCGCATATGCGTGTATCATGATGTATGACAATGTGATGTTTATGAATGTATTTTTGTCTAGGACAATAAATCCTTGACGAATGCCGGGAAGTTTGTTGAATCCGGGGCTGATGTTGAAGAGTAGAGTTCTTCGTTTCCGCTGGGGATGATAACTGCAAGAATAAACCGGTAGGAGAAGATGACTCCGTTGGGGAATAAACCTGGCGAAGAGATTACTCTGCGGGGAATTACTCTGTGGGAGGAGATACTTCGCTGAGTTAATGATAATTCCGCTGGAGGGATACCGTTGATAAGCCCTGTTGGGGAATTTGATGAACTCCGCTGGGGGTAGGAAGCACTTCGTTGAGGACGATCTATCCGTTGTTAATTTGCTGAGGATAACCCAGTTATAGGCTCTGGTGGGGGATAACCTCTGAACATGGTCAGGGAGATATATTTGTACTCTGCAGGGGACAAGCTTCCCGAATCTACTGGGGAGATGGTTCAATTCTCCTGGGGAAACTTTGGACTACACTGGGGAAATGGCTCCACTGGGGTGTCTGTATTCCGCCGGGGAACAATCTTATATTTAGACTGCCGGGGACGCTTGTTGAGGAATATTTGTATACTCGGCTGGGGAATGTTAAGATTTTCTGGGGATATCCAACTTCCTTAGGGCTGAGAGTAGCCTAACTCTGCTTGGGGATAGTGTTGCTGACTTGCTGGAGATACCGTGCCTTTTCAGGGCTGATGGGAGACCAACTCTGCTTGGGGAGAGCATGGCTGAATCTTGTCTTACTCTGCAGGGAGTGAAGGTATCTTGGTCAAATTCTTCAGCTGAAGCTACCTTGTACCTGCAGGACAGTACAGTTCGGACAATTCTTATTGCCCCAGCTTTTGTGGGAGAAGGTACCTGTGGAGGTGCTTGATAACTGCCGATTGACAAATCTCCCTTCTGGTAGGCCAGTGACGAGATGACGGAACATAGTCGTACATTTTTTATCCCTAACTTTTGCCTGGACCGCCCTTTCGGGTTTTCAGTCCACCGGGATACCCCTTTTTGCCCAAGCCGCCTTTTCAGGTTTTCGACTTGCCGGGTGTACACATTTTTTTATTTTCATCCCTTATTTTTTCCCGAACCCTTTTGGTTCGCCAGGAAGCCCTTATTTTTGCCTAGGTGTGTCAACCTAGCGGGTCTTTGATTGTGCGTAGTATTTTTTCGACTATGTCCATGCTCTCAGAGTGCAGGGAGTTGTCACTGTCGGTAGCGTTGTGTCGCCATACTACTAGGAGATGTTTGATCAGGCAAGATTCGTTGCTAGAATTCATGTCCAATGCCCCAGTTGATTCAGATGGAGATCTGCCCCTGGCCATTTGGCATCTTGAGAGATTCCTTGAATCTTGACTTGACTGCCCCAGATGATGGACAATGCTCATGCCGTGCCCCTTGGTTGGAAGTGTTTTTCCACTTGATATGATCCTTTTTATTGAAAAGGTTTTTGTTCACACGATATTCATCGTGCAAATTTCTCTGTTGTTCGAACAAATAGTCATATGCAAATAATGTTATTTAAAAATGCAAAGCTTATGTCTGTCTTGAAGTTTTTGAAAATGCATTTTTCAGTAAAACAAGCAAATTTTGTGAAATGCGACGTCAACTCAAGATTTTATCAACGAGCCCTACAGGAGTCAGGATACCTTTGGTAACAGTATGCTTTCGAACTAACCCATGCTTTAGCTAGGACTTTTAAGGGTTGTAACGTGGCTTGGTTCACGGTTTAAGAAACAAAGGATAAAGGCTCAAATTTTATTTGTACCCACCCGCTCTTCGTGATGTTCTTCAAACCTAAACTCAGTTGATCGTGCATTAGATCTTGTTTGAGTCTTTGCTCTGATATTCCGGTGATGGTTCGGATACTGAAAGTTTATTTTGAATAGGCAGTCATTTCTTTTTTGTTTGAGAGTTTGTAGGACCTCTTTCTTTTTGATTTCGTTATCCCTGTTTTTGCCTGAACTGTTTCTTTTGTGATTACAGTCAGCGGGATGCCCCAGTTTTTGTAAGTCTCCTTCATAGGTTTTGACTTATTGGGCTTTTATCTCTGAGAGATAATGATTGTCTGTCTTTATGATTATTCGGAACCATCACTATCTTTTGTTTCGGAAGGACTCCTTTAATGTCATTTTGTGCACCTGGATCAACTGAGAGAACTACCCTGCCCCAGGTTATAATTAAGGGTTTTAATTTTTTGTGAAAAGAAAAAACTCCTACTTCTTTGGCTCGAAGGGGTTGACGAGGGATTATCTTCCTTATAACTCCACTATTTAGGGTTTGAAACAATGCCTGTACCTCATCAGCGGGGTCTGTTCAAAAGCATACTGTAAAGATTGTGATATCGTTTTCGTCATCCTCCCTCAAAAGGCTTAGAATTATTAATCGAGAGTTTGAACATCACAAAAAATGAAAGCAGTTTGAATATAGCAAATACGAATATATTGATTCAAAACAGACATATGTGATGCATTAATGAAATAACAACGTTTGACATGAATAAATGTTTGAACAATCAAAGAAAAATACAACTTGAACATTCGAATGAACAAAATTTTTTTCAACCCTAGCCATGTTTTGGCATGGGGGCAGTGATCACATTGGGAGTCTTGGGCGCTTCGAACTCGACCTCCTTTGCTTCGATTAGGTCCTGAACCTTGTTCCTCAAAGTCCAACAATCATCTGTAGCATGCCCCGGGCTGTCAGAATGATAAGCGCAACAGGCGTTGGGGTTATACCTTGAAGGTGTCTTATTGGGATTCTTAGGAGGGTCCCTTAGAGTTACCAAATTGGTCTTTAGCAACTGTGGCAATATCTGGGACAAGGTCATGCTGAGGGGAGTGAACTTCCTTCTAGGTCTCTCTTCCCTTTGTTGGTTGCGACGTTGAGGAGCACTGGCTGGTTTTGAAATAACTACCGCGTTGACATCTTGGCGGTGTTCGGACCTATTCTGCCCTCTTGAACCATAGACAACACTGGATTCTTTCTTGAATGGTTTTTTCTCAGTATTCGAGGAGTCACCCTTCTGTATTTTCCCTGACTTGATACCAGCTTCTATCCTCTCACCAGTCAAGATCAGATCTGTAAACCCAGCAGAAGAATTCCCAATCAGATGGTTGAAGAAAGGACCAGACAGGGTCCCCAAGAACATGTCAACGAGTTCACGGTCAGTTAACGGTGGCTGCACCCTTCCAGCCAGGTCTCTCCATTTTTGTGCATACTCCTTAAATCCTTCACCCGTTCCTAGTGACATACCCTGGAGTTGGGTACGCGTAGGAGCGAGGTCGGAATTATACTAGTATTGCTTGTAAAAGGCAGCAGCAAGGTCCTCCCAGTTGCGGATACTGGCTCCATCCAGCTGATAGAACCACTCGAGTTGAGTCCCTGACAGACTGTCCTGAAAGAAGTGAATCCATAAATTCTTGTCAGCCGTGTAGGGCTGGATCTTCCTTACATATGAACGGAGGTGCAACTTAGGACAGGAAGCTCCGTCATATTTGGAAAAAGCGGGTGCCTTGAACTTGTGAGGAATCACCACCCCAGAGGATAGACCTAGATCTTTGAAGTCCAGGTCGGGCACTTTCTATATCTCCATAGCGCTTAACCGGTCTTCCAGCTATTTGTACCTGTCCTCCGCAGGAGGGTACTGTTCATCATTGTAATCTGTCTCGTTGTCAGAGACCACGGGACTAGGAACCCTTCTCTCTTGTGGGCTGTCCTTGCCTACAAATGAGGTAGTCAGCTCAGCCTCATTCTGCAGTGTATTCCCATATCTGCGTCCGGTATTGAACAACACAGTCCTCTTCTTCTTCTTTTTCAAAAGCAGAGTTTTCAATTCCTGTTGTCCCTGGGCTAAGCTCATGACCAGCTCCTGGAACTGGGCATTCTGGGCCTGGAGAGCCTTGATGGCTTGTTCAGTAGTCGGTTCAGAAGTCATGATGATTTCTGAAATAAACAGTGAAGAAGATTAAGCAACCTGTAGAAAAGGGTACCTGTTATGCATATGATGCAATGAGATGCGTATGATTTATGTTTTCAAAGACAATCAGGATTCAACTTTGTAGACAAAAGGGAACACACTTTATTAGATTCAAACTTTAAATTGTTCAACAAATTGCCCTTAGGCGTTACAAAGAATGAAAATACTGAAAAGGAAATAAAAGCTGTAAAAGAAACATCCAAAGCCCATCAGTGCTCCCATGGCCTCCTCTTCTCGGTGTGGATATAGTCATTCAGGATCCGTTCGTTCTCCAATTGCTTTGTCAGCTTCTGGATCTTCTGTTCCTATTCATTGGATCTTTCCCGATAAGAATCCCGTTCTTCTTGTAGTTGCGCCCAAGACCTTTTTAGTGTGTCAACATCAGTGGGTATCTGAGGAGGGAGTACAGTTGGAGGAACCCCCTCTCTGTCAGGAAATTCAAGAATAATAGGTCTGACAGCTTCGTATGGCATACCTAACTTCTGAGCACGGATGCGGACCCATCTGTAGTAGGGTTCCATAGGCAGAGAAGTCTTCGGTCCCAACTCATGTGGGTCAGCCTTGTGAATTCTGTCCCAAGCCCTGATGAATCTACGACGCAGCTCGTCACTATCTACCTGAAACTCAAAACTGATGTGGGGTACCAACATCTCATGAGGCCCTGCTCTTCTGGCTCTTCCAAACTGACGGAGAGCTAAACATGGATTATAAGAGACTCCTCCCTGGGTACCGATCAATGGAACATTAGGATATTCTCCGCAATGATCAATAACAACCACCTCATCTAAACCTCTGAAAGTCCAAATGATGTCATTATCAGTGAGAGGCATTAACCTATGAGCTCAGCCCCTTCCTTCTTTGTTCTTCAGCACGAACTTAGGGAGGTGAAAAATAAACCACCTCACTAACAAAGGAGCACAACACCACAAAGTTCCCCGTCTTCGGGAAGTACGAGCATAAAGTTGTTGTAGGATATCACCCAAGAGAGTGGGTACAAGATTCCGAGACATGAAGATCCCTATGGCATTGACATTGACAAAATTATCAGGATTTGGAAACAGAACCAGACCATAGATTAAGAGATCCAGAATGTCTTCGTACGCCCTGAAGTCTAAGTCATTCCAGAAACTGTTAGCTTTACCAATCAGAAACTTAGCCAAAAAGCCCTTAACTCCGCTTCTAGTCACCCAGTTATCCATTACCTCTTTGGTGGTCAAGGGAAGGGTTGCAGTAATCTCCTCGAGCCTAAGAGTCTTTTCCCAACCAGTGAATGGAATCTGCTCCAAAACAGGGATACCAAGCAGATCAGAGAATTCTTCCAGGGTAAGGACCAGCTGGAAGTCTTGAAAGGTGAAGCAATGGTACAGGGGATCATAAAACTGGGTGAGGACACTCATCAGTTGTTGGTCCCACTTTGAAGTGACTAAACCAAGAAGAGAACCATGCCTCTGGATGAAGGAAGTAGTGTTTGGAATTCTGTCAACCAATTCTTTAAGCAAATCAGGTGGATGAACAAAGTTGAGCCGGATAGTATTCCTTCGCATGGGCATCATAATGTCCTACAAAACAGATCAAAGATGAAACCCTCTTGTCTTTGAAATGGGTCAGTCCTTATACAGGATGCATGCAATGTTATGATGGTATGATGTTATGATAAAGCACACCACAAGTATTCACAAAGGCAAGCATGGTAAGGCACACAAGTCATACAAGACAACCCTTAGAGTTAGGCCAGCATGAAGTTTAGGTACTACCCTCTTTCAGTTTTGTTGGTTAAGACCTGTCCTAGAAAATAGTAACCGGGTTCTAGAGGATCTCAATATCACTGACTACCCTCAATCGGTCATAACTCCAGCGTCGTAATCTTTTCTTGCGGACAGAACCATCGCGAGAGTTTAGCCTCAATGAGTGTAGCATACTGCTACTGTTCTATGGCCAAGTTGGGTCAATTTAGGGTTCTAAGGTCGGTTGGTGCTTAATGACTCCTCAGAAGACCCATATTCTCCTCGTTGCAACACAAGGGATATCAGTACAGACCAAGGTGTCACACCAACGTAGCCACTGCTTCACCCGTGTCGGTCTACGCCGGACAGGTCCCTCACAGCTTATGCTACCTAAAGGGTTTTCCCCAGATCCGGGTTAGGATCTATGAAACTCCGAAACAGGCCCACAATATTAAAGCAATCAAAGCAAGCAATTGAAAACAAGAGTGGTCTAATCCTAAGGTACACCTCACTTATAAGATTTCCCCAGCAGAGTCGCCAGTTCTGTGATCGGTGGAAATAGAACTGACTATTTTAAAGCTGGTTCGCGAAATGTCGCGGTAAGCAAGAGTCGCCACCGTCTTTTATGTTCTCCAACAAGGAAAGGACAAAAGCACAACAAAATTCCTTTTCGAGATGTTTCTCGGTTCGGGAGGTAGATTATAGAAAGGGAAGGTGTTAGCACCCTTTCTATCCGTGGTTATCCACGGGCTCTTAGGTACTTGCTCACTATGTTTTCAAAAATTGTTTGCTTTTCAAGTGTTTGTGGGTTTTGAAAAAGTTTCGTTTTGAAAACTTCTAGGTAACTCTTGTATCAGTCCTCAAGAGTGTATGAAGTATTTGTTTGAAAACTTTTTGAAAGTGTAGGTGCGAAAAGTTGTTTTTGTTTTTGAAAGAGCAAGTACCCAGGAGAAATCTACCTACTCTAAGGAATTAAGCTGTGTAAGAGTCCTTTAGACAGTACTATCCCACTATTGAGAAGTAGGTAGCACCGTCTTTGGAGTTTGTCGGGTCAATTCGATTATATGGGACATGTGTGGTCACCAAAGCAATAGTAGGACGCCTTAGCGGTAACCCTAATGTCCTAGATCCTTTTTATCCGAGGCAACCGTTTCGAGGCAACTGGATCTTTAGACAGGAGGGCGACCTCTAAAACACCCTATACTTAATGACCACCTCGAGGCAACCAAGTGAGGCGTACCCTAAGAGTGGCATGTGCGAGTGTATTGTTTTTTAGTTAAAATTTATCTTTGAACATGCATTATTGTGAGCTACGTTTTGATTTTATTTTTCCAGGTAAATCTTGCATGCATAATTAACAGTTAATAATTATGCGGAAAATAAATTGCGGAAAGTGAATCTACGCTATTACAAGGCGTCGGGTATTTACATCGCCAAAAACATAACCCTTGAAAATAAATGCGAGAAATTAAAGAAAGCAATAAAGCCCTAATTATCTATTACATTCTCGGAGCAGATACATAAATATAATCAGAAAATAATAATGCGCGAAAAGAAATTGAATCGGGACGTCCTTAGGGTTTTGACCCTTTTTTGAGAAAAGAATGGCATTTTGTCCTTTTTGCATTTATTTAATATTAAACCTAATTTACTAATTAATTAAATAATTAAAAGGAAAAAGTATTTTTGTGTTTTTTATATTTTAATGAAAATAAAAATAAAAGAAATTAAAATTGTCAAAAGAAAAACCTAATTCTAGATTTATTTTATATTTGTGAAAAAAAAAAGTCAAAGTTAACCTAATTAATAAAAAGACTAAATTAATTAATTTACATTTATTCACAAAATAATAATAAAAGGTGAAAATAATAAATAATAACAATAAATAATATTTACATTTTAATGGTCTGAGTTTATTATGAAAATTAATTAAGTTAATTAAATAATAATAATAGTGATTAAAAGAAATAAAAAAGAAAAAGAATAAAAGAATAAAAGAAAACCAGGGGGGTGTGTTGGCCCATTAGGAGGTTAGAAAGCAAATTCCTGGCCCATTTGTACATTCAGCCACGTTGGACTTTCTGGATCAAATGTGCAAGCGTTGACTGGGGATCATGAGGACTATCACCTCCTGGCCATCAGATTGGTGTTAATGGCCACTTGGCAGGATGATGCTTGGAGTCTATGGTGGGACGCTTTGGATAACCTGCATAGGAACACATTATGAAAAATATCATGAGAATTTTGGGTGGACTTGGGAATCGAACCCAGGTCCCAATGGTTACCAGACAGCACACTAACCACTACTCCACTCGCCTGCGTTTGTTATTATAATAATCAATAAACATAATGTACACAAATCAACGCATATTGCTGAACAACAAAAAAAACGCGCGTATTTTGAATGCTCCAACCACAACTCAACACGTCTTCGTCTTCCTCAGATTTCCTGTATAAAGAAAGTTAAATAGCGGGGGTTTTCAACCCCCACAAACTGCAAATGCAAAAAATAGCGAATAGCTCTATGTCAAATATAAAGATTTCGCGAGGGTAGATTTGCAATCGTCTGAGTCTCCTGAATTCAACCATAAGCGTTAGGGGTTCCAATTTTTCCTATATAGCAAAGCCCCAAATTAAGAGCTTGGAAACCCTAAAAAACGTTCATGGTGTCTTGTGATTTGGGGCTCTATAATTCAATTATCTTGTACCAAAAGCTTCGTGCAGTCTCTATGAACACAAAACAATCAACAAAAGATGTTAAATATGCATGAATCAATGATTACGATTTTGGAAAAATTGTTCAAACCGTGGGTCTGTGTAGAGTGATTCCTTGAGCTTTGGCGTATGATTTTGATTGCAAAATGTTACTGAGAGTTCCTGCAATGCGTTTGAATCACTGAAACGCCTTGAATTGGCTTGGAAGATAGCAAACAGTTTTCACTTTTTCCTTGGATTTTTTGAATGTGATTATGGCTTTCTAGCAGAGTTTTCACGTGTAAGGCATTAGGGTTTGGTTGTGTGCATATATGGGAATCATTCTAGGTCAAAGTTTGGGCCTTAATCCATGTGTATGGGAGAATTAGGTTTACTCTTTTCACCATTGACAAACTTTCCAAATTTGAAGCAAATCTAAGATTTTGTGTACACATAAGCCCTAGCACGAATTGTTTGGTTAGCACATGATATATGAAAGCTGTATAAATCATAAAGATATTATTCCATTGATTTTTAGATTTTATTTGAATTATTATAGATTTAAAATGAATTAAATCAATAAAAATTAAATAAAATAGAAAAATAAATGTTTGATCTTGAAATTAATCATGGGACACGTGTGTGGCATGACAAGGCTGAATCAAGTGGAAGAAAGTGGGCCCTTTTGTTAAAAGTTGAAGTTTTAAGGATAGTTGACTTTTACAAATTCATGAAAATTTCCCAACTTCTCCAATGCATATCTTGCTCAATTTTGATCCTATGAACATGTTCTTGGACATTTTGGAAAGGTTTTGAAGTCCTCTAACCAATGCCTTTGGTCCCATGTCATTTGGATTTACCAATCTCAAGTTATGGTCTTTGAATTAAAGTGTATTTTTGTCGACTTTTGAAATTGACCTATAATGTAGAAATTGATAACTTTTTGTGAGAGCATTTCTTGGACTTGGAATGTGAAGATGAGTTGTAGGAAATGTCATCCCCTTTAAAATGAGCATTGGATGGGATTTTTCTGATGAACCATGAAAAAGTTATGCCTTGGTCAAGATACAGTTGACTTTTCTCCTGTCCAAAAATAGTAACTTTTTGCATCTTGATGAGTTTTGAGCCATTCTTGTGGAATAATGATCAAGACTTGATCAAATGATGATTGTGTGCTCAAAATAAGATGTTGACCAAAAATTCTGACTTTTGACTGCAAAATGACCATTTTACCCCTGTAGTTGACTGTGAATCAAATAGGGCTTTTGACTGTGCAATTTGACACTGTGATTCTTGAGACTTGGCATGTAGGTGCTTGAGGATGTATGTATGCCTATGGGACTTGATTGAGCCATTGAAAACCCCAAATTCCTTGGAAGAAACAAAACCCTAATTTCAGCTGGCTTAGGAGGTGTTTAGGCTGTGCAACCCTTGAGAAATCTTTAACCATTTGAAGATGATTCTTGATAAATCTCGAAGAATATGGGAGGGAAAATTTTGGGGTACAACAGTTTCCCCTGTTCAATCTATTTAGACCTGAGGAGGTAGATTGGCTTGTGTGCCTTTCGTGATCCGAAGGTGGAAGATGATTGAACACTAGAGTGCCCAGAAATTTGCACTCGCATGGTGTAGTATCAACAATGTGATGCCGGGAATGGGCTTACAGATGCCATTTGGAGTGATGGATAGGAGTGGAGATGGGCTTATAGATGCCATATGAAGGTGTCGATCACGTAAGAGATTCCTTAGCGAGAACTTGCGTACCTGAGAAAGAAAGATAATTTCCTGGCCTGTTACAGGGGTTGATCTTCAAACTCTTCATGCAGATATGCCCTGGCTAGATACAGGTATCGAATCTACAATCAATCGCTCATAGATATGCCCTGGCTAGATACAGGTATCGAATCTGGAACTTCAAACTCTTCATGCAGATATGCCCTGGCTAGATACAGGTATCGAATCTGGAACTTCAAAAAGTTGATGGGTTGTCTCTACTGACAGGTTATCTCAGAAAAATCTTTAGGAACCGATTTAAATGAATCATGGGAGGTTTTGTCTTCTTTGACGAGTTGTCTCTTTGGACAGGTGGTCTTTATTGACAGGTTGTCTTCACCGACAGATTGTCTTCACTGACGGGTTGTCTTTATTGACAGGTTGTCTTCATTGACGGGTTGTCTTCAATGACAGGTTGTCTTCAATGACAGGTTGTCTTTATTGACAGATTGTATTTAATGACGGATTGTCTTCAATGACGGGTTGTCTTCAACGACGGATGGTCTTTATTGACAGGTTGTCTTCAATGACGGGTTGTCTTCAACGACGGATTGTCTTTATTGACATGTTGTCTTTATTGACGGATTGTCTTTATTGACAGATTGTCTTTAATGACAGGTTGTCTTTAATGACGGATTGTCTTTATTGACAGGTTGTCTTCAACGACGGATTGTCTTTATTGACAGGTTGTCTTCAATGACGGATTGTCTTTAATGACGGGTTGTCTTCTATGACGGGTTGTCTTCAACGACGGGTTGTCTTCAATGACGGGTTGTCTTCAATGACGGGTTGTCTTCAACAACGGGTTGTCTTCAATGACGGGTTGTCTTTGTTGACGGGTTGTCTTTTTTGACTGACCTTTTTCCTGAAAAGGCAAAGCGTTAGTTTTATGCAATGTCATGATGTATGGAATGCATGATGTCATGATGTTCTCAAAATAAATGAGATTGTGTGATATGATGCGCATATGCGTGTATCATGATGTATGACAATGTGATGTTTATGAATGTATTTTTGTCTAGGACAATAAATCCTTGACGAATGCCGGGAAGTTTGTTGAATCTGGGGTTGATGTTGAAGAGTAGAGTTCTTCGTTTCCGCTGGGGATGATAACTGCAAGAATAAACCAGTAGGAGAAGATGACTCCGTTGGGGAATAAACCTGGCGAAGAGATTACTCTGCGGGGAATTACTCTGTGGGAGGAGATACTTCGCTGAGTTAATGATAATTCCGCTGGAGGGATACCGTTGATAAGCCCTGTTGGGGAATTTGATGAACTCCGCTGGGGGTAGGAAGCACTTCGCTGAGGACGATCTATCCGTTGTTAATTTGCTGAGGATAACCCAGTTATAGGCTCTGGTGGGGGATAACCTCTGAACATGGTCAGGGAGATATATTTGTACTCTGCAGGGGACAAGCTTCCCGAATCTACTGGGGAGATGGTTCAATTCTCCTGGGGAAACTTTGGACTACACTGGGGAAATGGCTCCACTGGGGTGTCTGTATTCCGCCGGGGAACAATCTTATATTTAGACTGCCGGGGATGCTTGTTGAGGAATATTTGTATACTCGGCTGGGGAATGTTAAGATTTTCTGGGGATATCCAACTTCCTTAGGGCTGAGAGTAGCCTAACTCTGCTTGGGGAGAGTGTTGCTGACTTGCTGGAGATACCGTGCCTTTTCAGGGCTGATGGGAGACTAACTCTGCTTGGGGAGAGCATGGCTGAATCTTGTCTTACTCTGCAGGGAGTGAAGGTATCTTGGTCAAATTCTTCAGCTGAAGCTACCTTGTACCTGGAGGACAGTATAGTTCGGACAATTCTTATTGCCCCAGCTTTTGTGGGAGAAGGTACCTGTGGAGGTGCTTGATAACTGCCGATTGACAAATCTCCCTTCTGGTAGGCCAGTGACGAGATGACGGAACATAGTCGTACGTTTTTGATCCCTAACTTTTGCCTGGACCGCCCTTTCGGGTTTTCAGTCCACCGGGATACCCCTTTTTGCCCAAGCCGCCTTTTCAGGTTTTCGACTTGCCGGGTGTACACATTTTTTTATTTTCATCCCTTATTTTTTCCCGAACCCTTTTGGTTCGCCGGGAAGCCCTTATTTTTGCCTAGGTGTGTCAACCTAGCGGGTCTTTGATTGTGCGTAGTATTTTTTCGACTATGTCCATGCTCTCAGAGTGCAGGGAGTTGTCACTGTCGGTAGCGTTGTGTCGCCATACTACTAGGAGATGTTTGATCAGGCAAGATTCGTTGCTAGAATTCATGTCAAATGCCCCAGTTGATTCAGATGGAGATCTGCCCCTGGCCATTTGGCATCTTGAGAGATTCCTTGAATCTTGACTTGACTGCCCCAGATGATGGACAATGCTCATGCCGTGCCCCTTGGTTGGAAGTGTTTTTCCACTTGATATGATCCTTTTTATTGAAAAGGTTTTTGTTCACACGATATTCATCGTGCAAATTTATCTGTTGTTCGAACAAATAGTCATATGCAAACAATGTTATTTAAAAATGCAAAGCTTATGTCTGTCTTGAAGTTTTTGAAAATGCATTTTAAGTAAAACAAGCAAATTTTGTGAAATGCGACGTCAACTCAAGATTTTATCAACGAGCCCTACAGGAGTCAGGATACCTTTGGTAACAGTATGCTTTCGAACTAACCCATGCTTTAGCTAGGACTTTTAAGGGTTGTAACGTGGCTTGGTTCACGGTTTAAGAAACAAAGGATAAAGGCTCAAATTTTATTTGTACCCACCCGCTCTTCGTGATGTTCTTCAAACCTAAACTCAGTTGATCGTGCATTAGATCTTGTTTGAGTCTTTGCTCTGATATTCCGGTGATGGTTCGGATACTGAAAGTTTATTTTGAATAGGCAGTCATTTCTTTTTTGTTTGAGAGTTTGTAGGACCTCTTTCTTTTTGATTTCGTTATCCCTGTTTTTGCCTGAACTGTTTCTTTTGTGATTACAGTCAGCGGGATGCCCCAGTTTTTGTAAGTCTCCTTCATAGGTTTTGACTTATTGGGCTTTTATCTCTGAGAGATAATGACTGTCTGTCTTTATGATTATTCGGAACCATCACTGTCTTTTGTTTCGGAAGGACTCCTTTAATGTCATTTTGTGCATCTGGATCAACTGAGAGAACTACCCTGCCCCAGGTTATAATTAAGGGTTTTAATTTTTTGTGAAAAGAAAAAACTCCTACTTCTTTGGCTCGAAGGGGTTGACGAGGGATTATCTTCCTTATAACTCCACTATTTAGGGTTTGAAACAATGCCTGTACCTCATCAGCGGGGTCTGTTCAAAAGCATACTGTAAAGATTGTGATATCGTTTTCGTCATCCTCCCCCAAAAGGCTTAGAATTATTAATCGAGAGTTTGAACATCACAAAAAATGAAAGCAGTTTGAATATAGCAAATACGAATATATTGATTCAAAACAGACATATGCGATGCATTAATGAAATAACAACGTTTGACATGAATAAATGTTTGAACAATCAAAGAAAAATACAACTTGAACATTCGAATGAACAAAATATTTTTCAACCCTAGCCATGTTTTGGCATGGGGGCAGTGATCACATTGGGAGTCTTGGGCGCTTCGAACTCGACCTCCTTTGCTTCGATTAGGTCCTGAACCTTGTTCCTCAAAGTCCAACAATCATCTGTAGCATGCCCCGGGCTGTCAGAATGATAAGCGCAACGGGCGTTGGGGTTATAACTTGAAGGTGTCTTATTGGGATTCTTAGGAGGGTCCCTTAGAGTTACCAAATTGGTCTTCAGCAACTGTGGCAATATCTGGGACAAGGTCATGCTGAGGGGAGTGAACTTCCTTCTAGGTCTCTCTTCCCTTTGTTGGTTGCGACGTTGAGGAGCACTGGCTGGTTTTGAAATAACTACCGCGTTGACATCTTGGCGGTGTTCGGACCTATTCTGCCCTCTTGAACCATAGACAACACTGGATTCTTTCTTGAATGGTTTTTTCTCAGTGTTCGAGGAGTCACCCTTCTGTATTTTCCCTGACTTGATACCAGCTTCTATCCTCTCACCAGTCAAGATCAGATCTGTAAACCCAGCAGAAGAATTCCCAATCAGATGGTTGAAGAAAGGACCAGACAGGGTCCCCAAGAACATGTCAACGAGTTCACGGTCAGTTAACGGTGGCTGCACCCTTCCAGCCAGGTCTCTCCATTTTTGTGCATACTCCTTAAATCCTTCACCCGTTCCTAGTGACATACCCTGGAGTTGGGTACGCGTAGGAGCGAGGTCGGAATTATACTAGTATTGCTTGTAAAAGGCAGCAGCAAGGTCCTCCCAGTTGCGGATACTGGCTCCATCCAGCTGATAGAACCACTCGAGTTGAGTCCCTGACAGACTGTCCTGAAAGAAGTGAATCCATAAATTCTTGTCAGCCGTGTAGGGCTGGATCTTCCTTACATATGAACGGAGGTGCAACTTAGGACAGGAAGCTCCGTCATATTTGGCAAAAGCGGGTGCCTTGAACTTGTGAGGAATCACCACCCCAGAGGATAGACCTAGATCTTTGAAGTCCAGGTCGGGCACTTTCTATATCTCCATAGCGCTTAACCGGTCTTCCAGCTATTTGTACCTGTCCTCCGCATGAGGGTACTGTTCATCATTGTAATCTGTCTCGTTGTCGGAGACCACGGGACTAGGAACCCTTCTCTCTTGTGGGCTGTCCTTGCCTACAAATGAGGTAGTCAGCTCAGCCTCATTCTGCAGTGTATTCCCATATCTGCGTCCGGTATTGAACAACACAGTCCTCTTCTTCTTCTTTTTCAAAAGCAGAGTTTTCAATTCCTGTTGTCCCTGGGCTAAGCTCATGACCAGCTCCTGGAACTGGGCATTCTGGGCCTGGAGAGCCTTGATGGCTTGTTCAGTAGTCGGTTCAGAAGTCATGATGATTTCTGAAATAAACAGTGAAGAAGATTAAGCAACCTGTAGAAAAGGGTACCTGTTATGCATATGATGCAATGAGATGCGTATGATTTATGTTTTCAAAGACAATCAGGATTCAACTTTGTAGACAAAAGGGAACACACTTTATTAGATTCAAACTTTAAATTGTTCAACAAATTTCCCTTAGGCGTTACAAGAATGAAAATACTGAAAAGGAAATAAAAGCTGTAAAAGAAACATCCAAAGCCCATCAGTGCTCCCATGGCCTCCTCTTCTCGGTGTGGATATAGTCATTCAGGATCCGTTCGTTCTCCAATTGCTTTTTCAGCTTCTGGATCTTCTGTTCCTATTCATTGGATCTTTCCCGATAAGAATCCCGTTCTTCTTGTAGTTGCGCCCAAGACCTTTTTAGTGTGTCAACATCAGTGGGTATCTGAGGAGGGAGTACAGTTGGAGGAACCCCCTCTCTGTCAGGAAATTCAAGAATAATAGGTCTGACAGCTTCGTATGGCATACCTAACTTCTGAGCACGGATGCGGACCCATCTGTAGTAGGGTTCCATAGGCAGAGAAGTCTTCGGTCCCAACTCATGTGGGTCAGCCTTGTGAATTCTGTCCCAAGCCCTGATGAATCTACGACGCAGCTCGTCACTATCTACCTGAAACTCAAAACTGATGTGGGGTACCAACATCTCATGAGGCCGTGGTCTTCTGGCTCTTCCAAACTGACGGAGAGCTAAACATGGATTATAAGAGACTCCTCCCTGGGTACCGATCAATGGAACATTAGGATATTCTCCGCAATGATCAATAACAACCACCTCATCTAAACCTCTGAGAGTCCAAATGATGTCATTATCAGTGAGAGGCATTAACCTATGAGCTCAGCCCCTTCCTTCTATGTTCTTCAGCACGAACTTAGGGAGGTGAAAAATAAACCACCTCACTAACAAAGGAGCACAACACCACAAAGTTCCCCGTCTTCGGGCAGTACGAGCATAGAGTTGTTGTAGGATATCACCCAAGAGAGTGGGTACAGGATTCCGAGACATGAAGATCCCTATGGCATTGACATTGACAAAATTATCAGGATTTGGAAACAGAACCAGACCATAGATTAAGAGATCCAGAATGTCTTTGTACGCCCTGAAGTCTAAGTCATTCCAGAAACTGTTAGCTTTACCAATCAGAAACTTAGCCAAAAAGCCCTTAACTCCGCTTCTAGTCACCCAGTTATCCATTACCTCTTTGGTGGTCAAGGGAAGGGTTGCAGTAATCTCCTCGAGCCTAAGAGTCTTTTCCCAACCAGTGAATGGAATCTGCTCCAAAACAGGGATACCAAGCAGATCAGAGAATTCTTCCAGGGTAAGGACCAGCTGGAAGTCTTGAAAGGTGAAGCAATGGTACAGGGGATCATAAAACTGGGTGAGGACACTCATCAGTTGTTGGTCCCACTTTGAAGTGACTAAACCGAGAAGAGAACCATGCCTCTGGATGAAGGAAGTAGTGTTTGGAATTCTGTCAACCAATTCTTTAAGCAAATCAGGTGGATGAACAAAGTTGAGCCGGATAGTATTCCTTCGCATGGGCATCATAATGTCCTACAAAATAGATCAAAGATGAAACCCTCTTGTCTTTGAAATGGGTCAGTCCTTATGCAGGATGCATGCAATGTTATGATGGTATGATGTTATGATAAAGCACACCACAAGTATTCACAAAGGCAAGCATGGTAAGGCACACAAGTCATACAAGACAACCCTTAGAGTTAGGCCAGCATGAAGTTTAGGTACTACCCTCTTTCAGTTTTGTTGGTTAAGACCTGTCCTAGAAAATAGTAACCGGGTTCTAGAGGATCTCAATATCACTGACTACCCTCAATCGGTCATAACTCCAGCGTCGTAATCTTTTCTTGCGGACAGAACCATCGCGAGAGTTTAGCCTCAATGAGTGTAGCATACTGCTACTGTTCTATGGCCAAGTTGGGTCAATTTAGGGTTCTAAGGTCGGTTGGTGCTTAATGACTCCTCATAAGACCCATATTCTCCTCGTTGAAACACAAGGGATATCGGTACAGACCAAGGTGTCACACCAACGTAGCCACTGCTTCACCCGTGTCGGTCTACGCCGAACAGGTCCCTCACAACTTATGCTACCTAAAGGGTTTTCCCCAGATCCGGGTTAGGATCTATGAAACTCCGAAACAGGCCCACAATATTAAAGCAATCAAAGCAAGCAATTGAAAACAAGAGTGGTCTAATCCTAAGGTACACCTCACTTATAAGATTTCCCCAACAGAGTCGCCAGTTCTGTGATCGGTGGAAATAGAACTGACTATTTTAAAGCTGGTTCGCGAAATGTCGCGGTAAGCAAGAGTCGCCACCGTCTTTTATGTTCTCCAACAAGGAAAGGACAAAAGCACAACAAAATTCCTTTTCGAGATGTTTCTCGGTTCGTGAGGTAGATTATAGAAAGGGAAGGTGTTAGCACCCTTTCTATCCGTGGTTATCCACAGGCTCTTAGGTACTTGCTCACTATGTTTTCAAAAATTGTTTGCTTTTCAAGTGTTTGTGGGTTTTGAAAAAGTTTCGTTTTGAAAACTTCTAGGTAACTCTTGTATCAGTCCTCAAGAGTGTATGAAGTATTTGTTTGAAAACTTTTTGAAAGTGTAGGTGCGAAAAGTTTTTTTTGTTTTTGAAAGAGCAAGTACCCAGGAGAAATCTACCTACTCTAAGGAATTAAGTTGTGTAAGAGTCCTTTAGACAGTACTATCCCACTATTGAGAAGTAGGTAGCACCGTCTTTGGAGTTTGTCGGGTCAATTCGATTATATGGGACATGTGTGGTCACCAAAGCAATAGTAGGACGCCTTAGCGGTAACCCTAATGTCCTAGATCCTTTTTATCCGAGGCAACCGTTTCGAGGAAACTGGATCTTTAGACAGGAGGGCGACCTCTAAAACACCCTATACTTAATGACCACCTCGAGGCAACCAAGTGAGGCGTACCCTAAGAGTGGCATGTGCGAGTGTATTGTTTTTTAGTTAAAATTTATCTTTGAACATGCATTATTGTGAGCTACGTTTTGATTTTATTTTTCCAGGTAAATCTTGCATGCATAATTAACAGTTAATAATTATGCGGAAAATAAATTGCGGAAAGTGAATCTACGCTATTACAAGGCGTCGGGTATTTACATCGCCAAAAACATAACCCTTGAAAATAAATGTGAGAAATTAAAGAAAGCGATAAAGCCCTAATTATCTATTACATTCTCGGAGCAGATACATAAATATAATCAGAAAATAATAATGCGCGAAAAGAAATTGAATCGGGACGTCCTTAGGGTTTTGACCCTTTTTTGAGAAAAGAATGGCATTTTGTCCTTTTTGCATTTATTTAATATTAAACCTAATTTACTAATTAATTAAATAATTAAAAGGAAAAAGTATTTTTGTGTTTTTTATATTTTAATGAAAATAAAAATAAAAGAAATTAAAATTGTCAAAAGAAAAACCTAATTCTAGATTTATTTTATATTTGTGAAAAAAGAAGTCAAAGTTAACCAAATTAATAAAAAGACTAAATTAATTAATTTACATTTATTCACAAAATAATAATAAAAGGTGAAAATAATAAATAATAACAATAAATAATATTTACATTTTAATGGTCTGAGTTTATTATGAAAATTAATTAAGTTAATTAAATAATAATAATAATAGTGATTAAAAGAAATAAAAAAGAAAAAGAATAAAAGAATAAAAGAAAACCAGGGGGGTGTGTTGGCCCATTAGGAGGTTAGAAAGCAAATTCCTGGCCCATTTGTACATTCAGCCACGTTGGACTTTCTGGATCAAATGTGCAAGCGTTGACTGGGGATCATGAGGACTATCACCTCCTGGCCATCAGATTGGTGTTAATGGCCACTTGGCAGGATGATGCTTGGAGTCTATGATGGGACGCTTTGGATAACCTGCATAGGAACACATTATGAAAAATATCATGAGAATTTTGGGTGGACCTGGGAATCGAACCCAGGTCCCAATGGTTACCAGACAGCACACTAACCACTACTCCACTCGCCTGCGTTTGTTATTATAATAATCAATAAACATAATGTACACAAATCAACGCATATTGCTGAACAACAAAAAAAACGCGCGTATTTTGAATGCTCCAACCACAACTCAACACGTCTTCGTCTTCCTCAGATTTCCTGTATAAAGAAAGTTAAATAGCGGGGGTTTTCAACCCCCACAAACTGCAAATGCAAAAAATAGCGAATAGCTCTATGTCAAATATAAAGATTTCGCGAGGGTAGATTTGCAATCGTCTGAGTCTCCTGAATTCAACCATAAGCGTTAGGGGTTCCAATTTTTCCTATATAGCAAAGCCCCAAATTAAGAGCTTGGAAACCCTAGAAAACGTTCATGGTGTCTTGTGATTTAGGGCTCTATAATTCAATTATCTTGTACCAAAAGATTCGTGTAGTCTCTATGAACACAAAACAATCAACAAAAGATGTTAAATATGCATGAATCAATGATTATGATTTTGGAAAAATTGTTCAAACCGTGGGTCTGTGCAGAGTGATTCCTTGAGCTTTGGCGTATGATTTTGATTGCAAAATGTTACTGAGAGTTCCTGCAATGCGTTTGAATCACTGAAACGCCTTGAATTGGCTTGGAAGATAGCAAACAATTTTCACTTTTTCCTTGGATTTTTTGAATGTGATTATGGCTTTCTAGCAGAGTTTTCACGTGTAAGGCATTAGGGTTTGGTTGTGTGCATATATGGGAATCATTCTAGGTCAAAGTTTGGGCCTTAATCCATGTGTATGGGAGAATTAGGTTTACTCTTTTCACCATTGACAAACTTTCCAAATTTGAAGCAAATCTAAGATTTTGTGTACACATAAGCCCTAGCACGAATTGTTTGGTTAGCACATGATATATGAAAGCTGTATAAATCATAAAGATACTATTCCATTGATTTTTAGATTTTATTTGAATTATTATAGATTTAAAATGAATTAAATCAATAAAAATTAAATAAAATAGAAAAGTAAATGTTTGATCTTGAAATTAATCATGGGACACGTGTGTGGCATGACAAGGCTGAATCAAGTGGAAGAAAGTGGGCCCTTTTGTTAAAAGTTGAAGTTTTAAGGATAGTTGACTTTTGCAAATTCATGAAAATTTCCCAACTTCTCCAATGCATATCTTGCTCAATTTTGATAATATGAACATGTTATTGGACATTTTGGAAAGGTCTTGAAGTCCTCTAACCAATGCCGTTGGTCCCATGTCATTTGGATTTACCAATCTCAAGTTATGGTCTTTGACTTAAAGTGCATTTTTGTTGACTTTTGAAATTGACCTATAATGTAGAAATTGATAACTTTTTGTGAGAGCATTTCTTGGACTTGGAATGTGAATATGAGTTGTAGGAAATGTCATACCCTTTAAAATGAGCATTGGATGGGATTTTTATGATGAACCATGAAAAGGTTATGCCTTGGTCAAGATACAGTTGACTTTTCTACTGTCCAAAAATAGTAACTTTTTGCATCTTGATGATTTTTGAGCCATTCTTGTGGAATCATGATCAAGACTTGATCAAATGATGATTGTGTGCTCAAAATAAGATGTTGACCAAAAATTCTGACTTTTGACTGCAAAATGACCATTTTACCCCTGTAGTTGACTGTGAATCAAATAGGGCTTTTGACTGTGCAATTTGACACTGTGATTCTTGAGACTCGGCATGTAGGTGCTTGAGGATGTATGTAGGCCTATGGGACTTGATTGAGCCATTGAAAACCCCAAATTCCTTGGAAGAAACAAAACCCTAATTTCAGCTGGCTTATGAGGTGTTTAGGTTGTGCAACCCTTGAGAAATCTTGAACCATTTGAAGATGATTCTTGATAAATATCGAAGAATATGGGAGGGAAAATTTTGGGGTACAACAGTATGTTAAGCGCATATTCTGTTCATCAGACTTCAGCGTAAGCACATGTTTGATCTTCTGATGTGACATATCTTCTGATGCTGATGTTGATATTCTGATGTTCTGATGCTGATTCCATCAGAGTTTCCTGTAAATACACAACATAATTTTAGGTAGCATCTATGTCATATATAAAACTCATAATTCATTTAATCTTGTATTTTGTTATCATCAAAACTCTAACTGAGGGTTGTAGAATCAAACTATGTTCTAACAAATACATGCTTCATATTCAGCCATATTGTTCGTCCAATTGAAGCGTAATCTGGAAGTGAAAGGAGTATAATAACCTTCAGAAGATATGATCACATTGTCGATGCCATTGCCAAGAGAGTTGGAAGCTCCGTCAAAAACCATAGTCCATCGGGATCCTTTTCAGGTCCTTCATCCGGTCCAGGTTCTTCATAATCAGTTACTAACATGATATTCTCGTTCGGGAACTCAAAATTCATGGATTGGTAGTCATCTACAGCCTGATGAGCCAAATGATCAGCTAGTACACTTCCCTTAATTACTTTCTGGGTTGTATACTGAATGTCGGATTCGGTCAGGATCATCTTCCATCTCGCTATTCTTCCGGAGAGAGTTGGCTTCTCAAAGATGTACTTGATAGGATCCATTTTAGATATCAACAACGTAGTATGAGTCAACATATATTGTCTTAGTCGATGAAAAGCCCATGCCAAAGTGCAGCAAGTTTTCTCGAGCAGTGAGTATCTTGTTTCACAGTCAGCAAACTTTTTTCTAAGGTAGTATATTGCATGCTCTTTTCGACCAGACTCGTCATGCTGCCCCAGCACACACCCCATTGAGTTCTCTAATACCGTTAAGTAAATGACTAGAGGTTTTCCTTTAATCGGAGGCATCAAAATTGGAGGCTCTTGAAGATATTCCTTGATTTTTCAAAGGCGTTCTGGCAGTCGTCATTCCACTTTACTGCTTGATCTTTCTTCAGTAATTTGAAGATTAGCTCACAAGTAGCGGTCAGATGTGAAATGAATCTGGCTATGTAGTTTAGGCGTCCCAAGAATCCCCTAACTTCTTTCTCAGTGCGAGGAGTTGGAATTTCTTGTATAGCTTTGACCTTTGCAGGGTCGACTTCAATGCCTTTGTTGCTGATGACGAAGCCTAAGAGCTTACCAGATCTTACCCTGAAAGTGCACTTATTCAGGTTTAGCCTCAGTTTGTACTCCTTCATCCTTTCAAATTGTTTCTGTAGGTGATCGAGGTGCTCTTCTTTATTCTGGGACCTGGCTATCATGTCATCAACGTAGACCTCTATCTCGTGATGGATCATATCGTGAAACAAAGCTACCATGGCATGCTAATAGGTTGCCCCAACATTGTTTAGCCCAAATGGCATAACTTTGTAACAGAAAGTGCCCCACTGTGTTACAAAGGTCATTTTCTCCATGTCCTCAGGTGCCATTTTGATCTGATTATACCCGGACAAACCATCCATGAAGGAGAATACCTTATATTGTGCGGTGTTGTCAACCAGAACATCAATATGGGGAAGCGGGAAGTTATCCTTGGGGATTTCCCTATTCAGATCTCTGTAATACACACCATACGTACCTTACCGTCCTTCTTAGGTACTGGAACAACATTGGTGACCCATTATGGATAAGATGTGACAGCTAAGAAACCAGCATTGAACTGCTTCATGAGTTCAGCCTTGATCTTTTCTGACATCTCTGGCTGCATACGATGAACCTTCTACTTCACAGGAGGGTAATCCTCTTTTGTTGGTAGGCGATGAACCACAATATCGGTGTCAAGTCCCAGCATGTCTTCGTATGATCAGGAAAAAACCTCAACATAGTCATGTAACATTTGTATTAACCGCTCTTTGACACCATGATCCAAATCGGCACCTATCTTGACTTGTTTCTTGTCCTCTTCAATACCCAAGTTAACTGTTTCAACCAGCTCTTCATGAGGCTGTATTTCCCTTTCTTCCTGTTGTAATAGTCCGACAAGTTCTCCTGGTACTTCACAATCTTCCTCACATTCGTCCTCGGCTTGGTAGATCAGATTTTGGAAGTCATAATGAGCAATAGAAGAACCATTATCAATGGGATCTAGAGTGGATGTGGATCTGCTGTTTGATATGTAGGTTAGTGTAAGAGAATAGTTGTACATTATAGATAAAGTAAAAGGCAGAAAAGAAAAAATAAAGAGCGTAAAATTTATATGCGAAACATCCAATTGTTTTACTGATGAAATATGAAAATAAAGTAATGACCCTCACAAATAGACCATTGTGCCTCGGGTAAGACACAAGGCTTTAATGTTTTAGTGTGCAAATATTACATATCCTTAAAAACAAAATAAAAAGACAAATTACTCTTGAATAAAAGTAATGGGCACAAAATATTTATCCTACCAATTGCTGAGTCCACCGTTGATGGTTGGGAAGATCCACTTGTCCATATCACAATCGTTATCACTGTCTTCCAGAGCATTGACTCCATGGTTGCTGATCCATAAAGGAGGTCCCCCAACGTGAGCACGACGAATAACTTCCTGGGCTCCTGAAGTAAAACCCAAACCAAATTTGTCATATTTGTAGGGAATATCCAGAAGTTGGCCCCAAATTGTACACCCAGCTTCTTCAACTACTTCCTGGGCATCCTTCAGAGAAGCCATCTTTAGTGGAGGTCTGGTAGATTTTGGAACACTGGTAGTGGTCTTGGTCACAGCAACGGTCTGTGGAACCTCCTCAAAGTTCTGACAAGGGGTCTCAATGAACTCGCCGTCCATTTCAACGTACCTGAAAGAGTTCAGATGGTTCACCATGTACTCCTCCTCCCCATGTACTGTGATGATTTTTCCATTGACTGGGTACTTCAGAATCTGATGAAGGGTGGAAGTCGCAACACCATCACCATGGATCCAGGATCGACCAAACAAACAGGAGTAAGACGGGCGGATGTCCATCACATAGAAAGTGGAATTAAAAGTCTGAGTACCCACTTTGATAGGGATGTCCACCTCCATGTGCACCATTCTTTTAGAATCGTCGAAGGCCCTCTTCACAATGTTACTAGGCTTTAGTGTGAGTCCTTCACAATCCAACCTATCAAGAGCATTCTTGGGTAAGACATTCAGCGATGAACCCGTATCCACTAGAACATGGGCTAATTTAGTGCCCCTGCATTCAATGGAGACATGTAGGGCATCATTGTGTTTCCTTCCCTTGGAAGTTAAATCTGCATTAGAGAATCCCAGGTTGTTGTCAGCTATCAAACTAGCCACGCAATTCTCGAATTGATCAGTGGAGGTCTCTTAAGGCACGTGGGCAGACTTCAAGAATTTTACTAAAGCCTTGGCATGGGCTTCAGAGCATAGTAATAAGGCCAACATTAAGATTTCCAAGGGAGTCTGCCCCAATTGCTCTATGACATTATAATCTCTGTTCTTGATTATCTTTAATATCTCTTCCATTTCCTTCTTAGAAGCCTTGGGAATGACTTCTGGGTGCGCCTTCGTCCGGACAGGCTCAACCAATACCTCTTTGCCACGAGTCTCGGTCGACTCAGTAGCAGGGATAACAGCAGGACTAACAATAGAAGTAGCAATGGGAAAACTGACAGGAGCATCAACAGGAATAATCACAGGAGTAGTAATGGGAGTATTAACAAGAGAAATGGCAGGGATGATCACGAGAGTAGCAACAATTCTTGGAGAGATCTCGGGTGAGAAAAATCTTCCACTTCTCATTATTTTACTGGTCCCAACGATATTGTCGATGTCAGGATCAGTACCTTCAACAATTTTTTTCTTTAATAGCCAATAGGTTTTGCTTAACACCATGGTAATAGATATCAACCCCATAATTCCAGGGAACAACTTTATCCGAGGAATATGGTATTGGCCCTGGCATGGTGATGATCAGGGGAGAAAACTTTTGAACAAATGTAATCCTGTCGTTTCTTTTGGTGGAGACCTTGGGAGGATTGTCGGAAATGGTGATTATTGAAACATCTTCACATGAACTTCTTATAAGATGAACTTTCTTGAACAATATTTCTTTATTAACCATCAGGTGCTGAACACCCATCTTTAGTAACAAACAACCATCTGGTAGAGACATGCATAAGTGGCAACCTTCACCATAACCCGGAAATAAACCGGCTTGCAATAGATTCTCTTTGACAGTCAAAAGAGGAGTATTTAATTCATCCACGGTAGAAACAAAATGGTCATCATCAATAGCATTGACACCTTGGCCATATTTGGGCATTGGGGCTGTTATTACATTAGGTGTTTCGGGAAGGTCAAACTCAATCTCCTTCGCCTCAATGAGATCTTGTACCTTATTATTTAAAGCCCAACAATCATTTGTATCATGCCCCGGAGTCTCAGAATGGTAGGCACATCGAGCATTTGGATTGTAGCAGGGAGAGGCAGTATTAACATTCTTTGAGGCTTCCTTCAAAGTTACCAAATTGGACTTCAGCAGGTGTGGCAAAATCTGGGATGGGGTCATGTTGATCCAAGTAAACCGTTTTCTAGGTGCATCTGGTATGCGCTGATTGTTTCGTTGCTGGTTTGAGGCAGGATTGGAAATCATAACAGCCCCTACCGTCGGACGACGCTCATCTTTGTTGTGATTTCTTTGGCCATAAGCAGCACTGACCTCCTTCTTTCTAGTGAAAGGTTTCTTTAAAGTACTAGAGGATGCATCCCTCTGTATTTTACCACTTTTGATGCCAGTCTCTACCCGTTCACCAGTCAATATCAATTTAGTAAACCCAGCAAAAGAACTTCTAATCAAATGATTAAAGAATGACCTAAATAACATGCCCAAGAACATGTCCACCAGCTCCTTATCAAACAACGGAGGCTGGACTCTTCCCGCAAGGTATCTACATTTTTGGGCATAATATTTATAACCTTCTCCAGAACCCATAGACATACTTTGCAACTGTGTACGAGTCGGGGCGAGGTCAGTGTTATATTGATACTGCTTGTAGAAAGCAACAACCAAATCTTCCCAATTGCGAACGTTGGTTCTCTCCAGTTGATAGAACCATTCCAGCTGAGTCCCTGCCAAACTCTCCTGGAAGAAATGGACCCACAGATTCCTATCAGTAGTGTGGGGTTGAATCTTCCTAACATACGACCTTAAATGAAGTTTCCGGTAGGAGACACCTTCATACTTAGCAAATGTAGGGACCTTGAATTTTTGCGGGATGACCACCCCTGAAATCAGTCCTAGCTCCTCAAAATCCAGCCCAGGTCTCTTTTGGATCTCCATAGCATTGAGTCGATCCTCCAGCTGTTTTTATTTATCATCAGTAGGAGGATACTGCTCTTCAGAATAGTCAGGTTCATCTTCCTCAGACCCTGGATTGTTGTTTTCTTCCACTGGCTTCTCTTTATGATTATCCCCCTCATTTGACAGGGTCGTGAAATCTATAGCTTGCTTAAATGGTCCTCTGATCCTTCTTCCCAGATTCGTTACACCAATTGGTTTCTTCTCTTTCTTGGTCTTCTCTTTGGAAATCAGGGCTTTCAGGTCTTCCTGCCCCTGGGCCAGAGCCAAAAACATTTGCTAAAGTTGAGCGTTTTGAGCTTGGAGGTCCTTCACTGTCTGTTCGAGAGCCGTTTCTTTTGCTTAAATAAACAGCGAAAATAATAAGAAACCTATCTTGCAGTATCTGCTTATGCAATGAAATGCACGATAATGTTTATGCAATGTTTTCAAGGACTTTCAAGATCTTAAATTTTCTTAGTCAAAGAGAAAATAAACATTAATTACATTCATAAATTTAAACGATTACAATGATTCCCCCTGGGCTTACAATGAAAGAGACAAAGGTTAAAACTCCTAAATCTAACAGGACTTAAGCCTCCCATGAGTGCATCCTCTATGGTGCAATGTAAGCATTCAAACTTTGTTCTTCATGCAGTTGTTTTGTAAGCTCCAAAACAATTTTCTCACTTGCATAGAACTGGGCTTCAAAGGTATCTCGTTCCTCTTTCAGTTGAATCCAAGAATTTTGTAATTCCTCGAGATTAGTTGGCATGTGTGATACGGTGGCCAGAACGGGGACTGTTTTTTAGGAATTGCTGGTTTGCATTTTGCGTTTGTGTTCGCAAAATGTCACAGTAAGCAAGAGCCGCCACCGACTTTTATTTTATCCAACAGGAAAGGAAAAAAGCACAGAAAAATTCCTTTTTTCAAGATTTTGAGCACGAGGGGTAGATTATAGAAAGGGAAGGTATTAGCACCCTTTTTATCCGTAGTAATCTACGGGTTCTCAGGTACTTGCTCATCATTTTCAAAATTGCTTCTTTGTGTGTTTGTGTGATTTGAAAAGTTTTTGACTTCGATTTAACTCTTGCTTCTGTTTTTAAGAGTGTTACGAAGTGTTTTTGAAAGCTTTGTTTGAAAGAGGAGTGTAAGTGTGAAAAAGTTTGTTTGGATTTAGCAAGTACTTAAGAACTAATCTACCTACTCGAAAAAGAGAATTGTTCTATGTTCGTTTCCTTTAGACAGTGCTATCCTACTATTAGTGAGTAGGTAGCACCGTCGTTGGAGTTTTGAGGGTCAATTCGAAAGGGACGTACAGTCACTAAAGCAATGTTAGGATGTCTTAGTAATAACCCTAATGTCTTAGATCAATTATTCAAGGCAACAATATTCGAGGCAACCATTCCGAGGCAACTTTTCCGAACGGGACTTTTGATCTTTGTTTAGACAAGAGAGCGACCACTAAAGCATCCTATACTTAATGACCATTTACCGAAGGCAACCAATTGTGAGTATACCCTAGGAGTGCGCATGTGCGAGAGATTCAATTTCAGGTTATTTATCTTTGCACATTTAGGGTTTGCTAACTACTTTAAAGTTTACATACATTCTTGTCATGCAACCCTAATTATTCATACATCTAACAGTTTAGAATTTTGCAGAAATTAAAGTGCGGAAAGTAAAATATGCTATTACAAGGCTTCGGGTATTTACATAGCCAAAAATAAACCCTTAAAAAATAAAGCGATAAATGAAAATAAAAGACCTAATTAAACTATTACAACTTGTAAGCAATTACATTTATATGGTAAAAAGTAAAACAATAAAGCGCGCGCGATGAAATTAGAACGAGAGAGAACTAGGGTTTTGAACCCTTCTAACCTAATTAAAAGAAAAATAGTTTTTTGTTGTTTTAATTATTTTTTAAGAAAAGAATTAGGTTTTAAAATTAAATACACAATTGATTATTTAATTAAATTAATTAATGAAAATAAATAAATGGCCATTTTTTTGTGTTTTTGGTTATTTTAAGATAAAAGAAAATATAATTAAGTTAAAACCCTAATTGTTCTAATTAATTTTAATTTATTTAAAAAAAGGAATTAAAGTTATCTAAAATTAACAACCTAATTAAATTAATTTAATTTTTGATAAAAAATAAAATCTAAACCTAATTTGGTGAAAAATATTATTTTTGTGATTTTTTGATGAAAAAAATTATTTATTTTGTGTAAGTGAATAAAATTAATTAAATAAAATATAAAAAAAGAAAGGATAAAGAGAAATTGGGTCTGGGAAGAAATCTGAAGGGGGGGGGGTGTGGATAGCAAGTCTTGAGCCCAACAGAAATTGATCCACTTTGACTTTTTGGATCCCATGCGTTGCCTTGACTGGGGACTTTGGTGCTCCTTCATTGATGGTCTTCAGATCTGAATCTCAGGACACTTGGCTGGTTGGATGGTGAAGACACATGATGGTCCTTTGGCTTGCGTACGCATGTAATCACTGAAAGGAAAATAACATGGAGCAATTTGGGGGACCTGGGATTCGAAGCCAGGCCCTGATGCCTTTTGCCCTCATCCTGTAACCAACTGCGCTAGCTGTTTTTGTTGTATATAATATAAACAATAATTATTATATAATAAACAAGCGAAATAAAGAAATATGTGCGTGAATTTTCAAACGGATGAGTGAGGTGATGCCACGCCATCATCCATGTCCTTGGTCCGTTGCTAAAAGTGAAACACTTTTACCTACGGACATATGTCCGTAGCTACAACCTTGGCTCGTTCCAAAATCCTTCCTGAACATGATAAATGGTTTCTAATGCCATGTATCGAACCGTCTTGCCATCCTGAACATCATGGTACCCTTCATGAAGGCTAATTTTGCCTGCACACAAAAACCCTAAAACAGAACCAAAAACCCTAACAATGGAAATTCTTGATTCAGTCTATGAAAATGCAATTAAATATTACAAAAAGCTTGCAAATGTTCTAAGGATCAAGAATATATGATCGTTTCAAGCTATCAATGTCAAAATTATGCAAACCGAATTCAAGAAAAGTTGAATGTCGTGAATGCCTTACAATGGTTTTAGGCGCTGGAAAAGACTTGTTCTTGATTGGTTTCGCTTGCCTACACTCCCAGGAAGTGATTGGGATGGTTAGGAAGGCCTGTAATTGCTTGGAACTATGAATTCAAATTACCACTTTTTTCTGTTTTTTGCAAGTTTGGTTCTGGTTCACACGCCTCTTTTTAGCCTTCTTTTGGGTCTGCAAATACTCCTTATGTACTGAGGAATGAATTAGGGTTGCCAATATGATCACAATCTTCCTCCATCAATGTCTTTGATTTGGATTTGATTCACTTTGAATATATTTCTAAAATTAGGCAAATTCAATCTTTTTGTCCACACCAATGCTTTGCATGATTTCAAATACTTGCCAACTGGATTTGAGACCTTTAAACAAGTACAAAATCTTGAGTTTTCGATATTTTGGATTTTCTATGATTTGTTTTGATTTAAATTGATTTAATTTAAATAAAAATAAAAATAAATGATAAAAACAAGATGATGACAAGTGGCAAAGGCCAGGACTCGTGGACCATGTTGCCAACTCAAAACAAGTACAAAAGATTGGGCCTATTTAGTAAAATTTGCAATTTTAGGCATAATTGACTTTTGACAATTTTGCAAAAAGGCCAACTTCACCAATGCATAACTTCCTCAATTTTGACTCTTTGAAGGTGTTCTTGGACTTTTTAGAAAGCTTGAGATGTCCTCTAAGCAACCCTTTTGGTATCATCTAAATTTGATATTCCATTCTCATGTATGAACCTTTGACAAAAAGGTGTTTTTGTTGACTTTTCAAAATGACCTATAATGTCCAAATTCATAACTTCTTGTGAGTGCATATTTTGAACTTGGGAGATGAAGATGGACTGTAGAGAATTGCATCCTCTTCAAAATGAGCCTTGGATGGGTCATTTATCATAAAGTATGAGAACGTTATGCCTAGTCAAATTGAGTTGACTTTTCCTGCAAAACCCTAATTTAGCAACTTTTGGTTCTTGATGAATTATGAGCAATCCTTGATGAATCATGATCAACCCTTGATCAAATGATGAAATATACTTCAAAATGATAATGTTTACCAAAAATCTTGAAGTTTGACTGTATGTAGGCCACAATTGACTTTTGCCCTAGCACAATCGATTTTCAGGCCTTTGAGCAATTGACTGAGCAAACTTTCTCTGTAGGGCTTGAAACTTGACATGGATGATCTTGAGAACATACTAGGACATTGGTGAGAATTTGGGATCCCTTGGACTCAAGTATCTTGATGCAATATGAAACCCTAATTTGAGGTAGACTGCCTTAGGAGAGGACTTGTCTGGTCAACCCTTGGACTTCCTTGAGCAACTTGAGGATCTTTCTTGAAATGTTTTGAGAAATATGGGAGGGAAAATTTTGGGGTACAACAGCTGCCCCTGTTCAATCTTCTTAATCCTGAGGATGTAGACTGGCTTGCGTGCCTTTCGTGATCCGAAGGTGAAAGATGATTGAACACTAGAGTGCCCAGAAATTTGCACTCGCATGAAGTGGTGTCCATCTTGCAATGTCGGGAATGGGCTTACAGATGCCATTTGGAAATTGTTGACGGGGGATGGGCTTAAAGATGCCACCCGAAGGAGTGTCGATCGCATAAGAGATTCCTTAGCGAGAGCTTGTATACCTGTTGTTGAGGAAGATTCCGTTGGGGAATGCTGATCTCTGTCTTGAGAGAAATAGAATTTTAGGAGCTTCAGTCATTCGTTATTCTACTGGGAAATCGTCTATGTTTTTGAGAATAGTTGAATTTTAGGAACTTCGGTCGTCCGTTATTCTTGTTAAGGAACCGTCTCTTTGTCGAAGAGGTGAAAATGAACTACTATCTGGTCGTGATCCAGGCTTCATAGTGATAAGATCGACTGCTATCCGGTCGTAATCCAGGCTTTATAGTGACTTACTGGGGAGATGAGATTAAACTTGCTATCCGGCCGTGATCCGGGCTTCGCAATTTCTTAATTCTTATCTGTTCGTAATCCAGGCTTCAGAAGGAAATGAGTTATTATCCGGTCGCGTCCAGGCTTCAACTTGAATTTAGGGCACATTAATATTCGGTCGACTCCGGGCTTCTTAGTAATTGTCCAGGTAAACTTCTATTTGGTTGAAATCTAAGCTTCGTAGCGTCTTGTACTGTTATCTGGTCGTAACCCAGGCTTCAGTCCTTTTATCATTATCTGGTCGCAATCCAGGCTTCACGATGCTTTATACCATTATCTGGTCGAATCCAGGCTTCATGGTGTTCTGTACTGCTATCTGGTCATAATCCAGGCTTCATAATACCTTACTTCTTATCTGGTCGTAATCCAGGCTTCAGAAGAGATCAAATGGTTATCTGGTCGTAATCCAAGCTTCCCTTTGGCTTTGGGCCTACTAATATCCAGTCGTAATCCGGGCTTCATAGTATCTGGCCAGGTGAACTGCTATTTGGTCGTAATCCAAGCTTCACAATGTCCCTTACTGTTATCTGGTCGTAATCCAGGCTTCACAGTGTCTCATACCACTATCTGGTCGAAATCCAGGCTTCATGGTGTTCAGAGGAAATCAAGATATTATCCGGTCGTAATCCGGGCTTCATAACTTGTGTTAAAGATATACCACTATCTGGTCGTAATCCAGGCTTCATGGTGTCTTTGGCTGCTATCTGGTCGTAATCCAGGCTTTACAGAAACTTGTATTGCTATCTGGTCGTAATCCAGGCTTCACAATAACTTTCGGAGCTGTTATACGGTCGTAATCTGGGCTTCAAGGTTTGTGTTTATGACATACCACTATCTGGACATAATCCAGGCTTTATGGTACCTCACACTATTATCTGGTCGTAATCCAGGCTTCATAGTAACTGGCTGAGCTGTTATCTGGTCGTAATCTGGGCTTCATGGCTTGCTGGGGATTTAAACTATTATTCGATTGTTCTCCGGGATTTATAGCTTAAAGATAAACCACTATCTTGTCGAATCCAGGCTTCGCGGTGTTTGATACTGTTATCCGGTCGAATCTGGGCTTCACAATATGTTGTAGAAATCAAGATACTATCCGGTCGTACCCGGGCTTCATAGCTTAAACTTTTGTGAGAATTTGATTGTATCTTTCCTGAAAGGTAAAGGTTAGTTGTATGTAATGCATGACATGTATCAAGCAATGATGTTCTCAAAATAAATGAGATTGTGTTGTATGATGTTTATGCGTATGACATGATGTATGGATATGTAATGTTTTTATGACATTCTCTATCTGGGGAAAATAAATCCCAGACTTCTGCTGGAGAAAACAAAAGTTGAATTCTTTGTTCTCGCTGGGGATAGTGAATGAAGATGATTGTGAGAATAATCCTGCTGGAGAATAAACCAGCGAGAAAATAATTCTGTGGGAAAGAGATGCTCTGTTAGAGGACCTGTTGATTTGGGAGAAATAACCTCGGCTGGGGATGAATTACCGTTGCTGGCGATGATAAACTCTGTTGGGGATTGAGTTTCTGTTTATGAAAGAAATGAACTCCACTAGGGATAATCTTTTAGTGGCGACCTCACTGGGGATAATCTTTTAGACTATACTGGGGACAATCCTCCAGAGTCTACTGGGGATAATCTTCTAGTGCTGATGATAGATAAACTATGCTTGGGGAGAATATTGTCGACTCATTCGCGGTTGCGAGTCTTAGCTGGGGAGAGTGGTGTCCTGTTCGGGACCATTAATGTCACTGTCTTTTTCTTCCTCTGCGGGGAGTGAATGTACCATCAATCGTTTTCTCCAACTAGGTCCATCCCTATACCTGGTGGATAGAGCAACTGTATAGTTTGGACATTTCTTGTTTGCCCATGTTCCTGATATTACAAGTAATCGTCTTTTGTTTCGCATGTAAATATTTATGAGCAACAATTATTGTCAAATGCATATATCAAAAATGAACCATTGGACGTTCTTGCAAAACAAAACAGGAAAAAGAAAACAATTTGAAATTTCTTTTTGAAAATGAATTGTATTGATTTTGAAGTCGGCCTATAAATAGGCGTTTTTTGTACAAGAGGATGACGTCCTAGTAAGAGAACGTCGCCGAACAATAGAGTATATACAATTTGTGTAAAACAAAGAAAAACAACTATGTGAACAATCCCACTGGATTCCAACTCTGCTATTGCCTTTATATCCTCGAGCATCTCATCACTTTGCTACTTGGTTGAAGGTAGATCAGATTGATTAGTGACGTCCGAGTTTGATAGTCGATACCGAAGTCTGGTTTCAAGATGATCCAATGAGACATAGTGTTACGCTTTAATCCCTAATTTTTTCCTGGACCGCCCTTTCGTGTTTTCAGTCCACCGGGATACATTTTTTTGCCCAAGCCGCCTTTTCAGGTTTTCGACTTACCTGGTGTACAGTTTTTTTATTTTAATCCCTTATTTTTGCCCGAATCCTTTTGTTTCGCCGGGAAGCCCTTGTTTTTGCCTAGGCCAGTCAACCTAGCCGGTCTTTGATTATGCGTATTATTTTTTTCACTATGTCTGCATTGACAGGGTGAGGAAGGTCGTCACCATCCATGGTGGTTAGAATCATAGCTCCTCCTGAGAAAATGTTCTTAACCACAAATGGACCTTTGTACGTGGGGGTCCATTTGCCCCTAGGATCACCTTGAGGTAATATGATGCGTTTGATCACCAGATCCCCAACTTGATACTCTTGTCGTCTGACTTTCTTGTTAAATGCCTTGATCATCCGTTTTTGATACGTCTGACCATGACAAATAGCAGTAAGTCTCTTTTTGTCGATTAAGTTTAGCTGATCAAGCCGGGTCTGGATCCAGTCGTCTTTGTTCAAACCTGCATCCTTCATAATCCGAAGAGAGGGTATCTGGACTTCAATGGGTAAGACTGCTTCCATGCCGTACACCAAAGAGTAAGGTGTTTCCCCTGTTGAAGTTCGCGCTGAGGTTCGGTACCCATGAAGAGCAAATGGTAACATCTTGTGCCAATATTTCTATGTCACTGTCATCTTCTGCACAATCTTCTTAATGTTCTTATTAGCCGCTTCTACAACCCCATTCATCTTCGGCCGGTAGGGAGAAGAGTTGTGATGTTGTATCTTGAACTGCTTGCAGAGCTCGGTGATCATAGTATTGTTAAGAATTGTACCATTGTTCGTAATGATCCTCTCGGGTACACCATATCGACATATCAAATTGTACTGAATAAACCGTGCCACGACGTTCTTGGTCACTGTAGCAAAGGAAGCTGCCTCAACCCATTTTGTAAAGTAATCAATCGCTACCAAAATGAAATGATGCCCGTTGGACGCAGTAGGTCTGATCTTACCAATCATATCGATGCCCCATATTGCAAAAGGCCAAGGAGCCGTCAAGACATTCAGAGGGACTGAAGGTATATGCACCTTATCAGCATAGACTTGGCACTTGTGACAGGTCCGAGAATGCTGATAACAGTCGGCTTCCATGGTAGACCAATAATATCCTGCCCGTAGGAGCTTCTTTGCCATGGTATGTCCACTGGAATGAGTCCCGAAAGTTCCTTCATGTAACTCTGCCATAATCCTTTCCGCCTCGTTCTTATCCATATATCGCAGTAAGGTCGAGTCATGGTTACGCTTGTAAAGAATACCATTACTGATGAAGGAATTCGCAGTGAACCTCCTCAGAAACTTCTTATCATTAACAGATGCACCCTCGGGGTATTCCTGAGCCTCAAGATATCTCTTTACCTCGTGAAACCAGGGTTTATCTGTTACCTATTCAGTCTCAATATCACAGCAATGTGCAGGTTCGTCCAACCTCTCAATGGTAATCTAGGGGGATTTATTGTCCCACCTGACCTTTAACATAGAAGACATAGTAGCTAGTGCGTCCGCTAACTGATTCTTCTCTCTCGAGAAGTGTTCAAAGGTTATCTCCTCAAAATGTGGAAGCAACGTCAATACATACTCTTTGTAAGGAATAAGATTTTGGTGCTTCGTATCCCACTCGCCTTTGATCTGACTGATCACTAGAGCGGAATCTCCGAACACACTTAAGAACTTAATCCTTAGGTCAATTGTTGCTCGAAGGCCCATGTTGCACGCTTCATACTCCGCCATGTTGTTGGTGCAGTTAAAACATAATCGGGCGGTGAACGAAGTATGACAGCCTTCAGGAGATATAATCACGGCACCAATGCCATTACCCAAAGCGTTTGAAGCTCCATAAAAATACATAGACCATCGGGATCCTTCCTCAGGTCCTTCATTCGGTCCAGGTGTTTCACAGTCGGTCACTAACATAATGCTCTCATCCGGGAACTCGAAATTCATAGACTAGTAATCGTCCATGGTCTGATGCGCCAAATGATCTGCCAAGACACTTACCTTGATTTCCTTTTGGGTTGTGTATTGGATGTCATACTCAGTCAAGATCATCTGCCATCTTGCTATTCTTCTGGACAAGGCAGGCTTTTCGAAGATATACTTGATTGGATCTATCTTTGATATCAATAGAGTAGTATGAGTCAGCATATACTGTCTCAGCCGGCGAGTAGCCCATGCCAAAGCGCAGCAAGTTTTCTCAAGCAGTGAGTATCGGGTCTCACAGTCGGTAAAATTTTTGCTAAGGTAGTAAATAGCATGCTCTTTTCAGCCAGACTCGTCATGCTGCCCCAGCACACACCCCATCTAATTGCCGAGTACTGTCAAGTATAAGATCAAGGGTCTTCCCTCAACTGGAGGCATCAGAATAAGGGGCTCTTGGAGATATTCTTTGATCCTTTCGAAAGCGGCCTGGCATTCATCATTCCACCTTACCACTTGACCTTTCTTCAACAGCTTGAAGATTGGCTCACAAGTAGCAGTCAAATGTGAAATGAATGTGGCAATGTAGTTCAGACGTCCCCAAAAGCCTCTAACTTATTTTTCCATGCGGGGAACTGGCATCTCCTGTATAGCCTTTACCTTGGAAGGATCCACTTGAATACCTTTATCACTAATGACGAAACCCAACAGCTTACCAGACCTTACCCCGAAGGCGCACTTGTTTGGGTTTAACTTCAACTTGTACATCTTCAACCTGTCAAATAGCTTTTGGAGATGGTCAAGATGTTATTCTTCAGTTTGGGACCTTGCAATCATGTCGTCAACGTATACCTCAATCTCATGATGAATCATGTCGTGAAACAAAGCGACCATGGGGCGCTGATAAGTTTCCCCAACATTCTTCAATCCAAACAGCATGAATTTATAGCAAAAGGTACCCCACTACGTGACGAACGTTATCTTCTCCATGTCCTCGGGAGCCATCTTAATCTGATTGTAACTAGAGAAACCATCCATGAAGGAGAAGACCTTATGCTGTGTGGTGTTGTCGACCAAAGCATCGATGTGAGGCAGAGGGAAATCATCCTTGAGGCTCGACCTATTCAGATCCCTATAGTCCACACACATTCGAACCTTACCATCTTTCTTCGGCACCCGAACCACATTGGCAACCCACTGCGGGTAAGAAGTAACTGCTAAAAAACCGGCATCAAATTGTTTCATGACCTCAGCTTTGATTTTCTCAGACATCTCTGGGCGCATGCGGTGAACCTTCTGCTTTACTGGAGGACGGTCTTCCTTAGTTGGCAGGCGGTGAACCACAGTATCGGTATCCAACCCAGGCATATCTTCATAAGACCAAGTGAAGATCTCAACATAGTCACGCAACATTTGTATTAACCGTTGCTTGACACTAGACTCCAGATTTGCGCCGATCTTGACCTCTTTCTTGTCCTCCTTTGTACCCAAATTTACTGATTCCACTGGCTCTTCATGGGGATGTATGGCCCTCTCTTCCTGAAGTAACAGCCTATCAAGTTCCCTGGGCACTTCACAATCATCCTTACCTTCGTCCTTGGCTTGGTTGATCGGACTTTTGAAGTCATAACTGGCAGTAGCAGAGTCGTTATCAGTGGGATCCAGAGCGGATGTGGACCTGTATTATGATATGTGAGTGTGTGTAAGACAATAGCGGTTTTGATAAAGTGCAAGATACAAAAGAAAAACAAGGAGCGCAAAATTTGTAATGCAAGAAAACATTCAATGCTTTATTTGATGATATATGGAAATGACAAATATTAAGCCCACACAAATAAATCCACGGTGCCTCGGGTAAGACACCGGGCCGTAAAGTTTTAAATTGTCTATTACAAAACTCAAAACAAAAGTCTATTACTGTGTAATAAAATAAACGGGCACGAAGTCCTTTTCTGTCCAATTTCTTAATCCACCGTCGATAGTCGGGTAAATCCAGCTTTCGAAATATGACTCTTCATCATCATCCTCAATTGCATTCACTCCCGGATTACTGATGTGTAGAGGAGGTCTTCCGATTCGCGCACGTCAAACAACCCTTTGAGCTTCTGTAGTAAAACCCAAACCAAACTTGTCAGTGTTGTGTGCGAAGTCAGGGAGTTGACCCCAATTTGCACACCCACCTTTTTCAATAACAGCCCGGTCATCCTTGAGGGAAGCCATCTTCATTGGAGTATCTTCAGAAACAATTTCAGTCGACGCCAGAGTCTGGGGGACTTCTTCAAAGTTTTGACACGGGGTTTCACTGAACTCCCCATCCATCTCCACATACCGAAAAGAGTTGAGGTGGCTCACCTTTTACTCCTCTTCTCCTCGTACTGTAACAATTTTCCCTTTCACTGGGTATTTCAACATCTGATAGAGCGTGGAAGTCACTTCCCCAGCTTTATGAATCCACGGGCGACCCATTAATCAAGAATAAGATGGTCGGATGTCCATCACAGAGAATGTAGATGCAAAAGTCTGGGAACCAACTTTAACAGGGACATCCACCCCCCCGTGCACCATCCTTTTGGACCCGTCAAAGGCCCTAACCACAATATTACTTGGCTTCAAAACCAACCCTTCACAGTCCAACCGATCTAATACTTTCTTGGGTAAAACATTTAACGAGGACCCAACATCCACCAGCATGTTAGCCAGAGTAGTTCCCCTGCACTCAATTGAAAAATGCAGAGCGTCATTGTGATTGTTTCCTTTGGCAGTCAGATCTGCGTCGGAGAAACCCAACCCGTTGTCAGCGGTCAAACTAGCCACACAGTCTTTGAATTGGTCAGCAGATGTTTCCTGCGGCACATGCGCAATTTTAAGGAAAGCGATTAAAGCCTTTGCATGGGCTTCTGAGCACAACATTAAAGATAACATGGAGATCTTCGACGGGGTTTGCCCCAGCTGCTCGACTATGTTGTAGTCACTTTTCTTGATGATTTTCAGAATTTCCTCTATCTCTTGTCTAGAGGTTTCTACAATAATCTTCTTCGGTGCCTCCATCTAGGCAGGCTCACTTGTGATCTCTTTGCCCCGAGCGTCAGATGAATCGGAGATAGGGGTAATGATTGGAACATGAATAGGGACAACAACAAATGTACTGGAAGGTGGAATAACAACAGGTTTTTGAACAGTTGGTGGGGAAATCTCAGGAGAGAAAAGTCTTCCGCTTCGGGTGACCTTGCTAGACCCGACAATATTGTTGACATCAGTATCAGCCTCTTCAACCTTCAAGTCTTGTTTGATCCCATGTTAATACACATCGGCCCCATAGTGCCACGGGACAGCCTTATCCGAAGTGTACGGGATAGGACCAGGAATAGTAATGATCAATGGAGCAACTATTGTAACAGGTGTAATCCTAACAGGCTTTCTCGAGGAAGCCTTGGAAGGATTGGCGGAAATGGTTATTATGGAAACATCTTCAATAGGAATCAATGGAACCAAAGTTTTCTCGAACAAGATCTCTTTGTTATCCATCAGGCGCTGAACAGCTGACTTCAATAAATGGCAACCAGTAGGTAGGATGGAACGTAGGTGGCAACTTTCGCCACAGCCCGGAAATAAACCGGCCGATAATAGGTTCTTCTTCACTGTCATCAACGGAGTAGAAACGTCTTCCACAGAGGTTATGAATGAATCATCATCCATATCATTTAATCCATGCTTGGGCATAGGAGCAGTCATGACATTAGGCTTTTCCGGCGCGTTAAATTCAATCTCTTTAGCTTCAATCAAATCTTGCACCTTATTCCTCAAGGCCCAGCAGTTGTTTGTATCATGCCCTGGGCTATCGGAGTGATAGGCGCAACGGGCGTTCGGATTATACAGCAGTGATGTAGTGCTGGGATTCTTCCGGGCTTCCCTCAGAGTTACCAGATTGGTCTTCAACAATTGCGGCAGAATTTGAGATAAGGTCATACTTAGCCGAGTATACTCTCTTTACGGCCTCTCTACCCTTTGTTGATTGTTGCGCTGTGGGGCAACAGTTGGTCTTGATATTACTACCGCATTTACTGCTTGGCAGCGTTCAGGTCGGTTTTGGCTCCTCGAGTTATAAACTTCACTAGCTTCTTTTCTGAAAGGCTTCTTCTCTGTACTTGACGAAGCACCTTTCTGTATCTTGCCACTCTTGATACCGGTTTCAAATCTCTCCCCAGTAAAAATTAATTAAGTGAACCCAGACGATGAACTACCGATCAAATGATTGAAATATGGACCAGATAAAGTCCCAAGAAACATATCCACCAACTCCCTATCAGACAGAGGGGGTTGGACTCTTCCCGCTAGATCTCTCCATTTCTGAGCATAGTCCTTAAAGCCTTCACCTGTACCCATAGACATACCCTGAAGTTGAGTACGCGTGGGAGCAAGGTCGGTGTTATACTGATATTGCTTGTAAAAATCAACATCAAGGTCCTCCCAGTTGCGGATGTTTGCTCATTCCAGTTGATAGAAACATTCAATTTGAGTCCCTGACAGGCTATCTTGAAAGAAATGAACCCACGGGTTTCTATTAGCAGTATAGGGATGAATCTTTCTGACGTACGAGCAGAGGTGTAGCTTCGGGCAGGATACCCCATAGTATTTAGCAAAGACAAGAGCTTTAAACTTGTGTGGGATCACCACCCCAGATGCCAGACCCAAATCTATGAAGTCCAACCCAGGTATCTTCTGGATCTCCATTTCACTCAACCGGTCTTCAAGTTGCTTATATCTATCCTCAGCAGGAGGATACTAGTCTTCATCAAAATCAATGTCATTATCAGAGACCACAGGACTAGGCCCCTTTCTTTCCTCTTGATTCTCTCCCCCTCCAAATGAATGGGACAAATCAGTTTCCTGTCGCAAATTGTTCCCGAACCTGCGACCCATATTCAGGAGGACCACCTTCTTCTTCTTCTTCTTCTTCTTCTTCTTCTTCTTCTCCTTCAAGATGAGAGTCTTCAAATCTTGCTGCCCTTTGGCCAAATTCAAGAACATCTCCTGGAACTGAGCATTCTGAGCCTGAAGAGCCTTGATGGCTTCATCAGTAGGTGTTTCAGAAGACATGATTGCTGAAATAAACAGCGAAGAAGATGAGAAACCTGTAATGGTACCTGTGATGAGGTGCATGGAAATGGAATGCGTATGAAATGATTTCAAATACTTTGGGAGATTCAAATTTGTAAACCAAAATAAAACACACTTTATTAGATAAAACTTGTAACAATGTTTAATAATGCCTTCAAGGCGTTACAAAAGAAATAACTGAAAAGCAAATCTAAACTAGAAACAATAAAAGACATCAGAAATCCCATGGTCGTTTTTCCTTCGTGCTGACATAATCGTTGATTGTCCTTTCATTCTCAAGTTGTCTTGTAAGCCTCAAGATCTTCCTCTCCTGCTCATGATACTTCTCTCTGTAGGTATCCTTTTCTTCCTTCAACTAAATCTAGGATCTCTTCAATGCCCCAAGATCAGTAGGCATGTATGGATGGAGGACCGTTTAAGGAACACCTTCTTCATTAGTATGCTCTATAATCACCGGAAAAATAGCTTCATAAGGCACCCCCAGCTTTTGAGCACGGGCTCGAACCCACTTGAGATATGGTTGCATTGGGAGAGAAGTCTTCAGTCCTAGCTCATGTGGGTCAGACCTGTTCACCATGCCCTAGGATCGTATAAACCTTCGGCGATGCTCCTTAACGTCCCCCTTATAGTCAAAGACAATGGCTGTAAGAAGCAGCTCATGGGGACCGTCTCTCCGAGCGAATCCAAAATGTCATAGAGCCAAACAAGGATTGTAGGTTATACCCCCTCTAATTCAAAGCAACAGAACATTAGGGTATTCCCCACAACGATCAATGATAGCTACCCTCTCCATATATTTAGAAATCCAAAGGATGTCCGTATGAGAAAGGGACATGATTCTATAGGCCCAACCTACACATTTCTCATTCTTCAAAACAGACTTGGGGAGGTGCGAAATAAACCACCTCGCCAACAGCGGCATGCAACACATGAGGGTTCCCCTTCTTCGCACGGTACGAGTATAGAGAGCATTTAGAATATCACCCAAGAGAGTAGGCACTAGATTACGAGACATGAAGATCTTGACTGCATTCACGTCTATGAAAGAATATGGATTTGGGAAAAGAACCAAGCTGTAGATGAGGAGAGACAAGATGTCTTCAAAAGCTTGAAAGTCTAAGTTATCCCAGAACTGTTGAGCTTGATCGATCAGAAACTTAGCGAAGAAACCTTCAACCCCACTCCGTGTCTCCCAATTAGACACTACATCAGCCTTTGTCAAATGTAAAGTTAAAGCAATGTCCTTAGGCCTAGGAACCTCCTCTAAACCGGTGAAGGGTGTCTGCTCGAGAATGGATATACCCAACAACTAAGAAAACTCCTCCAAAGTAGGGACTAGCTGATAATCTGGGAAGGTGAAACAATGATGTAATGGATCAAAGAACTGGAATAACACACTCATCATTTTCTCATCCAACTTTGAAGTGACCAAGCTAAGGAGGTGACCATGTCTTCTAACAAATGAAGAAGTATCAGGAACCTTTGAGACTAACTCTCTGAGCTGAGCAGGGATTTGCACAAAGTTGACTCGAATGGTTTTCTGCGCATAGAAGTCATGATCTGCAAAACAGAACAAAGATGAAGCCCCTCGGTCTTTGAAATGGTTAGTCTAATGAAATATGCATGCTATGTCATGATGCATGATGTCATGATAAAAACACACAACAGGTATCACAGATAGCAAACATGGTAAAGGAAAACAAGTCACACAGTAGCCCTTATGTTTCAGGCTTGCATGGAGTCTAGGTACTACCCTCTTGAAGTTCAGTTGTTTCAACCTATCCTAATAATAGTAACCAAGTTCTAGAGGTTCTCAATATCACTGACCATCCTTCACCGGTCATGGTTTCAGCTCACACAATCTTTTCTTGCGGCCGGAACTATCTCGAGAGTATGGTCTCAATGAATGTAGTATCGAGTATCAACCAGTTCTCAGCTCTATGCCGAGGTCGGCTATCTCACTACTTTCTATGGCCAAGTTGGTCAATTATAGGTTCTAAGGTAAGTTGATGATTAACGACCCATATAGCAGCCCCATACTCTCCTTGTTGCTCCACAAGGGATATCGGTACCAACTAATGTGCCACATCAACATAGCTACTGCTTCAACCATATCGGTCTACGCCGTACAGTTCCCTCATAGTCTATTGTTACTTACCTAAAAGGTGTTCCCCAGATCCGTGTTAGGATCTATAGTAACTCTGATACAAAGCCCACAAAAATAAAGCAATCAAATCAAACTATAGAAAACAATATGATGAACTAATCCTAAGGTATACCCCACTTATTAACTCCCCAGCAGAGTCGCCAGTTCTATGATATGGTGGCCAGAACCGGGACTATTTTTTAGGAATTGCTGGTTTGCATTTTGCGTTTGTGTTCGCTAAATGTCGCAGTAAGCAAGAGTCACCACCGACATTTATTTTATCCAACAGGAAAGGAAAAAAGCACAGAAAAAAAATCCTTTTTCGAGATTTTGAGTACGGGGGGTAGATTATAGAAAGGGAAGGTATTAGCACCCTTTATATCCGTAGTTATCTATGGGCTCTTAGGTACTTGCTCATCATTTTCAAAATTTCTTCTTTGTGTGCTTGTGTGATTTGAAAAGTTTTTGACTTCGATTTAACTCTTGCTTCTGTCTTCAAGAGTGTTACGAAGTGTTTTTGAAAGCTTTGTTTGAAAGAGGAGTGTAAGTGTGAAAAAGTTTGTTTAGATTGAGCAAGTACTTAAGAACTAATCTACCTACTCGAAAAAGAGAATTGTTCTATGTTCGTTGCCTTTAGACAGTGATATCCTACTATTAGTGAGTAGGTAGCACCGTCGTTGGAGTTTTGAGGGTCAATTCGAAAGGGACGTACGGTCACTAAAGCAATGTTAGGACGTCTTAGTAATAACCCTAATGTCTTAGATCAATTATTCGAGGCAACAATATCCGAGACAACTTTTCCGAATGGGACTTTTGATCTTTGTTTAGACGAGAGAGCAACCAATAAAGCATCATATACTTAATGACCATTTACCGAAGGCAACCAAGTGAGAGTATACCCTAGGAGTGTGCATGTGCGAGTGATTCAATTTCAGGTTATTTATCTTTGCACATTTAGGGTTTGCTAACTGTTTTAAAGTTTACATACATTCTTGTCATGCAACCCTAATTATTCATACATCTAACAGTTTAATATTTTGCAGAAAATAAAGTGCGGAAAGTAAACTATGCTATTACAAGGCTTCAGGTATTTACATAGCCAAAAACAACCCCTTAAAAAATAAAGCGATAAATGAAAATAAAAGCCCTAATTAAACTATTAAAACTTGTGAGCAATTACATTAATATGGTAAAAAGTAAAACAATAAAGCGCGCGCGATGAAATTAGAACGAGAGAGAACTAGGGTTTTGAACACTTCTAACCTAATTAAAAGAAAAATTGTTTTTTGTTGTTTTAATTATTTTTTAAGAAAATAATGAGGTTTTAAAATTAAATACACAATTGATTAGTT